>JAGFMF010011769.1:752453-820759 GCA_019455555.1 Galemys pyrenaicus
CCGGCCACCCGGCCGGCCCGCCGGCGGCCGCGCAGAACGGGGCCGGCGCCGCGCCCGCCGCGCCCCCCCCCGCGCCCGCGGCCCCCGCGCCCGCGCCCCCCGCGCCCGCCGCGCCCGCCGCGCCCGCCGCCAACAGTCAGCCGGGGCCCGCCGCCGCGCCCGCGGCCAAGGCCGAGTCGCCCAAGACCGCGGTGCCCGCGGCGCCGCCGCCGCCGCCGCAGACCCTGGCGGCCAGCTGTCCGGCCGGCGCGGGCCCCGGCATGATCCTCGGGCCAACTATGCAAGGGGCGCTGCCCCCCGCCGCCGCCGCCGCCGCCGGCCTCCCGCCGCCCGCGCCAGGCACCCCCACCGGGCTGCCCAAGGGCCCGGCCGGCGCGGTCACCCCGAGCTTGCCCCGGACGCCCACGCCAACCGCCGGCGGGATCCGGGCCACGCTGACGCCCACGGTCCTCGCCCCCCGCCTGCCGCAGCCGCCGCAGAACCCGACCAACATCCAGAACTTCCAGCTGCCCCCAGGTGAGTGGCCCGCGGAGGGGCGGGGGCGGCGGCTGGAGGGGCGGGTCCTGCCTGCTGGCAGCGTCGAGGTCCGGAGCGTGCGCCGAGCTTCCTGCCCCTGGGCCGCCCGGGCGCCTCTTTGCAAAGTTTCTCGGTGGAGCCCGGGGAGCTCCGTGTTGTGGGGTCCTCTGTGCCTTCCCGCGGGTCCGGCCTCCAGCTGAGGAACAGAGCAGGCGGCAGCTGGGGCCCAACTTGCAGAGTGGGCCCTGCTCCGGGGTCCCAGCTCTCCCATGCTGGGGCCTCTCCTGGCCGGGCTGCGGGCCGCGCGCGGACGTGCTCTAGGCCTCCCGTGTGGGTGCTGAGCTGTCACCCCTGTGACGCCCTCGGCTGGGCGAGTCCGGGTGCAGAGTGGCCACTGCCTGCCCGCACTGGGATGGTGGCTCCCGGGACAGCCGGGGCCCAGCAGGGTGTCTGCACCCAGCACAGCCTGGCCGCTGTTGGGTGCCGGGGGCTGTCGTCGCCAACTGATGAGGTCAGGTCCCTCCCTGCTTTTGGGCCTGCCGGCTGTTCCCTGGGCGCTTTGGGCGACTACGTGGGGCCCGTGGTGTCCCCCTACCTTGGTGGGGGCCTCCGGGACTGGGAGCGGTGTGGGAGCACGTGAGTGCCCTGCTTTCCTCCCTGCCGAGCAGAGCCGGCCGCCGGCCGGCCGTGGCGGTGAGCAGAGCGGGCGCCCTGTGGCGGAGCAGCACCCGTCCCCACGAGCTCTGGGAGGAGTGGCCGGTCACCTCGAAGGCATGAGGGAGGGGTGCCGGCCCTCAGGAGCGTAGCTTCCCCTGTCCGTGGGCGGGCAGGGAGGCCGTCCCCGGCACGCGTGCTTTGGGGTGCTGACGGGGGCTGTGCACCTGCTGCGGGAGGGCACCGTCAGCCTTGCTGTGCGTGTCGGTGCCCCGGGTCCTTTTGCCACTGGGCGCTGGGGTATGGGAGGGGTGACCTTCCCGCCGGGTGCCTTCGTGCGACTCGCTCACTTGGCGGCAGGGCACTGCCCTGGCGCCCCTGCCCTGCTGCCACCGTCCTGCCGAGCCTCTGTCTTGCCAGGGAGGGGGCCGTGGCCTCCACAGGCCCTCTGCGTTGCCCCCGGAGATGCTGGGGCTCACGTCCCCAGGGCGCCGCCGTGTCTGCCTGTGCCGGGCCGGCTGCCGAACCTGGGCAGTCCAGTCGGTCCCCGAGCTGTGCCCGCCGACCCTGGGTGACCGACACTGCGGGCCGTGCCTCCTGGGGCCGCGCTCTGGGGAGGAAGGGGAGAGCCTGGACGTGGTGGCCGTGTCCTCCGCAGCCTGGCCCTCCAGCTGCCGCGGCGCTCGCCGGGAGCCTGAGTGCGGACGGGGCGTGCCACGGGGCACTGTGCTGCCCAGCGCTTGCTTGGGGCCGGGCCGGGCAGCGTCTGCAGGGCTGGTGAGCAGCTGCCGGTGCCTGCGCTAGGGTCAGTCCCGTGGCGGGGGCCGGTCTCGCGCTGCAGGAGCCCACGGGGCGCTTGGGGCGTTGTCGTCGAGCAGGTCCATGGTGTGTGGAGGCTGCCTCCTGCGCCGGGATGCACGGACCCTGCATGCAGCCCGGCCCTGACCGCTGAGGCTCCGGCCGGCTTTGGGGGGCCACAGGGCAGACGGGCTTCGACTGAGAGACCCCGTGAGCGTCTCGGAAGGTGCTTCTGGGCAGCTGGCTGCACGGGCTTCCGGCGGGAGTGTTCCTGCAGCCTGTCTGCCCCGGTCCTTGTCTGCCCAGCCCCTTGTCTGCCCGGCCCCCATCTGCCGTCTCCCTGTCTGCCCGCTTCTGCGGAGACCTTGCCCTCCTACTGCTCTGAGGCACGGGCAGGGCGGCCGTCCTGGGCAGGGCCACCTCCTCGTGCGGCGCCTGCTGCTGCTCCCGGAGCGGGTGCTCCAAAGGTCGGTGCTGGCGAGACAGGCGTTGGGCTCCGGCCCTGGCGCCCTCACGGCTGGGGGCGGGGACAGCAATGCATCCGTGCGAGCGCCGTGGGGCTCTGTCCAGGTGGTGGCCAGAGCGGGGTGCCTGCGTGGACACCCTCTTCTGCGGCTCGAGAGCGGAGGCCCTGGGGCCACTTCGGCCCCAGCGCCGCCCTCAGAGCGTGGGTTTTGTGTCCCGGACGCGTGCCCTGGCCTGGGCCGTGGGTCTGCTCGGCCTCAGTTCCCCGGCTGGAGGGCATTGGGGCCGAGAAAGCCCTGAAATTCCACCCAGGCAGAGTGCGCTGCCGCGGCGGCGCTCACTATTCACGCCCGTCCCAGTTCCGTGCGCCGCTCCCCGCTTTCGAGTGTTGTGGATCCCCGTTGTGGCACAACCCTGCCGGCCCTGCCCCCAAGGCCGCACGCAGGCGGGTGCCCCGTGGGGGCCAGGTCGGCGGGCGCAGGGTGGCGGGCGGCTTCCCTGGCGCGCCCCCTGAGCCCCGTCTGAAGGGCGCAGGCAGCGCCGCCTGGGGCCAGGCCAGCCGGAGGCCCGGCCGGAGCCTCGCCCCCCGGGCCCTCGCTGGCGGCTGGGTCCGGGCGCTTGGTCGCACTGCTGATGGTGCCGGAGGCGGAGTGACCCGACCGTCGAGTCGGGGGGCCGGGGGCGCACCCCTACTTGTTAGGGCCTCAGCAGGAGGCCGGCCGAGAAGGCGCGTCGGGAGTTTGGTGGACCCAGGGGCCGAGGGCCCGCCTCCCGGGGTTCTCCCACCTCTGGCCGGGGAGGCCTCGGGGGGCCTGGGGCTGTGTTGTGCCGGGTGCCAGGTGGGGGCTCGGGCCCCGCTGCAGCCCCGGCTCTCGCTGCCCTGCACCCTGATGTGGTGGAGGCGCTCCCTGACGGGCTCGCCGGCCGGCGTCTGAGTGTGACTCGCTCGAAGGAAGCGTTTATAAATAGCTGGTTACGTGTGAGTTGATCAAAACATAATTAACTGTTTTTGGGAAGCTGGAAGCAGCGACTTAAGAGGACCCTGGAGAAGCCTGCTTTGGGGTGACCGGCACAGTTCCCAGGGCACTCTTCTCCCCGTGGGGCAGGCAGGACCCCCAGGCTCTGGCTGCCGGAGGCACCTCTGCTGGGCCTCACCTGTCTGGCGGCGGGCCCTCCTCAGCCTGGCCAGGCCCGGGCCTGCGGTAGGTTGAAGAAGAGGAAGCGGGTGGGGCTGCAGGCCTGGGGCCCTGCACCTGCGGCTGCGGTTGCCATGGCGTCCGCTTGGGGTGCTCAGAGCTTCGGCCCCGCCCCCCGCGTGGCAGAGCGGGCTGAGGCTGCGGGTCCGAGCGCCAGTGGCTGTGACGGCCGAGGAGACCCTGAATGCGACGGCCTGGTCCTCGGGCGCCCCGGCCACGAGGAGCTCTGCTTTCAGCAGCCCAGAGGGCAGCCTGCGGTTTAGGGCCCTGCCCTGGGCCCCGACAGGCGCTGGATGCTGGCCCGTCTGGCTGGTGGCCCCTGGTCCCACGCCCCAGGGCGCCAGGCCTGGCCCGGCTCCTGCAGGAGGGCGGCCAACCTGGGCGGCCGTGCTGGGCCCACTTGTCTCCACCTTGCGGCCCTTCCGACCGGCCCTGCCGCCTCCCCGGACCGGCGAGGTGCGCCGTGGGGTCTCGGTCCCGCAGGAGGCTGTTTCCAGGCCCAGTGGCGGGGCCCCGCGTGCGCAGAGCGGATGTGGGGAGCGAGGGCTGCGGCCTGGCGTCCTGCGTGCTGCGGCGTGTGCTTGGGCTGCGAGTGTGGGGCGAGGAGGTGGCGCTCAGGGCTTGTGGCGGCTTTGGGGGGCGAGGCTGGGCGTCCCAGGGCCGCAGGCTGGGGGCGCGCTGACGGGGAGAGGGCAGGGTGTCCCGGGGTGGGGGCCCTGCCACGGCCCCCGTGGCGGCGAGGGCAGGTCAGGCCTGGGGTCAGGCGGGCGGGGTCGCTGTCCGGCCGGGGCCTGCTGCCCGAAGTGCCGGGCCGGCTGTCGGGGCCCACGGGCTGTGGCGGTGGTGCAGGCGCCGCTGGCTGTGGCAGACGGGCCCGCGTGCTCCCTGGGCGTCGGCAGCTCGGAGCGGGCGCGCCCTCCCGGCTGGGGCCCTGCTCGGGCCCTGTGGCCAGCGTGGCGGCTGGGGCTGGCGGGTGCCTCCGGGCCTGCCCCTCGCACTGGCCCTGCTGGGGCTTCGGGGGAAGCCCGCGGCGAAGTGCTGTGTGTGCTCTGCGGGACACGGTGGGCCTGCTTCGCCTGGGCCCCGGTGCCCCTGCCGCCGGCCGCCCGGGCTGTGCCGTCAGGCCTGTCGGGTGTCAGCTGCGCGGGGCTCTGGGGCCGGGGCAGGACCCGCCCCCTGGGCTGTGGGAGCGTCTCCCAGGTGCGTCGTGGGCCGGCCGTGTCTGTGCCTCTTGGCCACCCTCAGCGCAGCCTCCACCTGCCCGTTGGGCACTGGCCTGCCCACTCGCAGCTGCTGCCCCGTGCAGCGCTGGTCTGGGGCCAGCGCCCTCGGACCAGCACTCTCCTCTGCTGGTGGGCGGGGAGCCTGTTGCTGAGAGGGCTCCGCACCCCGAGGCAACCCAGGCACCCGCGGGGGGTGCGGGGCTGTGTCAGGGCGTCGGGCGCAGGCCCTGTGTATCGGGCCCGAAGCTGTGGGTCCGTCCTGGCGTCCACCTGGTCCACCCATCGTGCCTTCTCCAGCCCCACCAGGTCTCACAGGGTAGGCCCCCAGGGCACCCCCATTTGGTTTGGGGTGCTCCTGTGAGCACCCCGGGGCGGGCGTGGGGGAGGCCTGCCCATCAGGGCCCGGGCGTCCTGTGGCTCCCACTCCTGCCCTCTCCTCTGAGGAGCCCCTCCCCCGACGCTGTGCTCCTGACCCCGGGCGCGCCCGGCCTTCTGCGGGATGTGCTCTGGGCTGGCCTCGCCTTGCTGTCCGCCCTGGACGGTGCCGCTCCCCCTGCTCCCACACCCCCTCCGGCCCCGCCCCGTGGCCACCTACCTGCATTTCCTTTTCTGGGCACCACCAGGTCCTTGGGAGCTCTGGCCGGGAGCAGGGGCTCTCCAGGGGCACGGCCTCTCCGGGCGGAGGCTGCGCGGGGTGGCGCCGCCCGAGGCCCACGGTGCGATGCCGTCTGCGTGCTGCCCCGAGTGCTCTTGGTGGTGGTGAGGGCCGCCCCGTGTCCTGTGTGGCGGGCAGACCCAGCGTCCCCCACGGGGCCGGCCCGCCCAGCAGATGCTGCCCGTCTGCGTGGGCCATGCGTGGGCGCCGAGGGGAGGGCCCAGGCGGGACTCCAGTGTCCCGCCCCAGCAGCCGTGGGGCCTGGAGCCCATGGGCACGGGTGGTGTCGGGCAGTGGCGAGGAGCTGCCGGGCGGGGCGGCCGCGCCGTGTGGGCCGGGGGAGGTAGGGCTGGGTGCTGGGCCCAGCGCTGCAGAGGACACGTGTGTGAGTGGAGCTGGGTCCAGACAGCCTTGGTCAGGCCGGGGTGCCGGACAGAGGCGGCAGGAGCCACAGGCAGCTGGAGATGGTCAGGCCGGCCCATTGGGGAGGCCGGACACAGGTCAGACGGGTGATGGCGCGACCAGGAGGCGCCCGCAGCTCTGGGCCGGGGCCGTGCACGGTGCCGTTCCCGCCTCGTGCCCGCTCCACCGCACCGGGCCCCTTCGCGGCCGCCAGCCCTCCTAGCTCGGGGCCTGCGGGCGGGCTTTCAGGGGGCTGGGGGGGCAGGGCAGGGGTGGGTGCTGGCACCGGGAGCCCAGAGCGCTGCACGGCCCTGCGGTTGGGTCTGCCTGCCCCCAGCCCCAGCTCCGTGCCGAGGCCAGGTGCGGCTCCTTCAGCAGGTCACTCCGCGGGGGTCAGCCAGGCCCGAGGGCCAGTGATTGGGCTTTTTGGGCTTAGCGCTCCTCAGATCCGCCTGCACTGCCCCTAGCTCAGGCCGATTGGCCAGGACCCCCAGGGCGGTTTCAAGGGGACCCTGTGCGTGTGTAGGCCCCAGCCAGGCAGCGTGGGCAGCGTTTGTGGTCTCTGGGCTGGGCCCTCCGTGCCGCTGGCCCACGACAGCACTGGGCGCGCTCCCCTGGCCCCGACCCCAGAGTGTCCCTCCCGGGTGCCTTGTTGCCACCCGAGAGCAGCGGTGAGCAGGCGAAGGCGTCCTGGCCCGCGGGGGGCTGGGGTGCCCGGTGTGCACAGAGGACCCGGCCGGGGATGAGCCAGCCGGCATGGTGGCCGCGGCGGGCGGGAGCCGCCCGGCCCGTGTCGCTGTCGCCAGGTCAAGGTGCTTCCTCCTTGTCCTGACTGTGGGGCCCCACCCTGGCGGATGGGCCGCGTGCGCCCACCGAGAGTGGAGGCTGGCCTCTCGGGTGCGTCGCTGGCGACTGAGCTCAGCGCACCCGTCAGCCCGCCCGGCCCGCCGTGCTCGGCCCACACCCCCACCTGTCCTGGGGGCCTCGCTTCCCCTGGGAGCCCTGCCTGGCCCTCGCATGACCGGCAGGCCCAGCGCATGCACCTGTGGTCTGAGGCTGCACACTGGTACGCCGCAGGTGACTGGCAGGTGGCCGGCAGGTGAGAAGGCAGGTGGGCTGGCAGGTGGCCGGCAGGTGGGCCCTGCAGGTGAGAAGGCAGGTGAGATGGCAGGTGGCCGGCAGGTGAGAAGGCAGGTGGCCGGCAGGTGAGGACACGTCACTGTGTGTGGCCAGCAATGGGGTGGTGGTGCTCCCCCCGGGTAGGTGTTCTCTGTCTAGGTCTCAGCCTTGACCGCACAGGGACGCGGACAGTCTTGCGTTGACCCCTTGGGCGTTTCTGGGAGGTGGTTGTGCTCACGTGGACGAGGTGACGGTGGCTCCCAGCCCCGAGGAGGGCGGTCCCGGATGGTCAGGCTGGGCTGCGTCTTCGGGCCTGCGTCGTGAGGTCAGTGCGCTGGCCGGAGGAGCCACGCTCCGACCATCTGCCTTTCTCCTGACTCCTGCAGCGCGGCCTTGGCCAGCAGCGCTGTCCCCCTCCCGGCGGGCTGGGCTGTCTGGTCTGCGTCCTGCCCTGGCTGCTGGTGCCCAGGGCGAGTGGTGGAGGCTGGGGCTGGGCCTGGGTGGGAGGCTGGGCAGTCCGCGCGGGGGCCGTGCCTGCTGCACCCCTCTGCTCTAGGCTCCCCTCGTCTGCGCCCCGTCGTCGCCCAGAGCGGCTGCGTCGGGGCCCTGCAGCAGCTCCCGGGGTCCCTGCGGCACAAGCTCCTTGCGGGCCCAGCCGTGGGGTTGTCCCAGCCGCCTGGCGTGAGCCGTGTGGGACACGCGTGTGTGGGCGCCGGGGCTCCATGGCTGGCCGGCGGGCGAGCGTGAGTCTGGGCGTCAGGCGGCCCTGGTCCCGCGGGGCCGGGGCTCGGCCGGCGGGCGTGTGCTGACGGCCGGCCCTCTGTCCCCAGGCATGGTCCTCGTGCGGAGCGAGAACGGGCAGCTGCTGATGATCCCGCAGCAGGCCCTGGCCCAGATGCAGGCCCAGGCCCACGCCCAGGCGCAGCCCCAGACCAGCATGGCGCCCCGCCCCGCCACCCCCGCCGGTGCCCCCCCGGTGCAGATCTCTGCCGTGCAGGTGAGTCCGCCCGGCCCGTCTCCCTGTGACTCCGACCCCCGGCCTCAGTCTCCGCTGACAGAAGCGGAGACACTGCCGGCGCCACCCTGGGGCGACGAGGCTGGGCGGGGGCCCGGGGGTGTCGGCCGTGGGGCCACCGCGGGGTGGCGGGCAGAGGACCCGCTGGGGCTGCGGCCCGCACCCGGGCGCCCTGTCTGCACCCAGCTGGGCTCGGCTGTCCCTCGGCCCCGGGCCGGGTGGCTCCACTGGGCTGGCTGGCTGGCAGCGCCCGCCGCGGAGCCTGGAGAGGCCCGGGGACGTGGCCTCTGACCCCAGCCAGCCTGCCCTCGTGGGGCCTGTCCCGAGGGCCGCAGCCCCTGCCGTGGACCTGAAGGCTGGGGCAGCTCTGGGCGAGAAGCTCTGAGGAGGGACGCCCCGTGAGTCCACCTGGCCGGTCAGCCCCGCTCCCGCCGGCCGCTGGGCGGGGTCAGGGCCCTTGGGCGCCCAGCTCCCGCAGCTGCGTGCCTGCATGTCCGCGGGGCCACTCCGCCGCACAGGAGCCCGGGCAGGCGACTTCGTCAACGCGCAGGCTGCTCGGCGTGTCTGGCTCTGTTTGCATCTTGGTTTGAGGGTGCATGGGCGATGGGGAGTCCTGCTCAGTGGCTCTTCCTTGTCCCCAGGCCCCCGGGACCCCCATCATCGCACGGCAGGTGACCCCAACGGCCATCATCAAGCAGGTGTCTCAGGCGCAGACGACGGTGCAGCCCAGCCCTGCGCTGCAGCGGCCGCCCGGAGTGCAGGTGAGGGGTCGCCGGGGCGGGGGGGGGGTGCTCCCACACAGGTGTGCTCCGTGCCTGCGGCAGCCTGTCAAGGACTCTCACACGCCAGGCGCGCTTGGAACGGCCCTGTGGTGCCGAAGCCCCGCGGTCCCGTGTCCAGCATGCGGGCAGCGCCAACCCACGGACACCCGAGCACCCTCGGCCCTGCAGGCCTCGGGGGAGCCCCAGGCCTGCCCCGCTGAGTGCTGGGGCAGTCATGTGAAGGCCCTGTTCTGAGAGGTCTGAGGACGAGCGGTCCACTGACCGCTGGGGCAGGGTCCAGTGTGTGCAGGCCACGAAAGTGGGCGCGGCACTCCGTGCAGGGCCTCTCCGCCCACCCGCCGGTGGGCTCTAGCCGGCTCTGTCCTTGTCTCCTCCGCCGCCTTCTGTCCGTGGCTCCTGGTGGCCGGAGTGGCCCACGCCCAGCGCCACAGGGAGGCGGACCCGGCGTGGCGCCCGGGGCCAGGGCTGGCCGGCCTGTTCTTGGGCGGGGCTTGTGGGTGGGCGCGCCAGCCGAGGGCCCCGCAGCAGCGTGCCGTGGGAGCCGGGTGTCCCAGCGGGTCCCCTGCGTGGCCGGCTGGGAGGGGCACGCGGCGCCGGCCTCGGACGGGGCCGTGGCTCCCGGGGGCGGCCGCTCATGTGCCCGGCCTCCCCTAGCCTCAGCTGGTCCTGGGTGGCTCTGCCCAGAACGCCGCGCTCGGGACGACCGCGGCCGCGCAGACGGGGACGCCGCCGCGCACGGTGCCCGGCACCACCGCCTCCGCCGCTGCCACGGTGAGTGCCCCGCCCCAAGGTCGCGGCTGGGCTGCCCCGGCATCGCTGGCGGGTGCGGGCAGGCTGTGGGGGCCGGGGTGTCTGCCCAGGGTCGCCACGTCCACGGGGGCCGGCGCGCTCTGGCCTCTCACTGCCCGGCGCTTCCCCTCGCTGCCCGCTGCGCCGCGGCCGGGTGGGGTGGGGGCGCGCTCAGGCGCGGAGATGGCCCCTGCGCTCCGGCCAGGCCGGCCACGGTGCCCGCGAAGACGCCGGCCCGCCTGCCCTCTCTTGGCTCAGGAGACGATGGAGAACGTGAAGAAGTGCAAGAACTTCCTGTCCACCCTGATAAAGCTGGCCTCCTCCGGCAAGCAGTCCACCGAGACCGCTGCCAACGTGAAGGAGCTGGTGCAGAGCCTGCTGGTGAGCCGGCTCCCGGCCCCGCCCCCCGCACCCTTTCTGGGGAGCCTTGCCAGAGGCTGGGCGCCGGCCGCTCGTGAGCTGTCCCGATTCCCTGCGACGCCCCCCTTCGGGGGCGGCCTGTCCAGCCGCGTCCCGCTGTGCAGCACCCCTGCTTTGCTGAGAGACAGCTCGTGGCCGAGCGGACGTCGGGGAGCCCAGGATTCCGTTCACAAAGAGATTCAGTGTGAACTTTGTTTTTAAGGATGGAAAAATTGAAGCGGAAGATTTCACTAGCAGGTTATACCGAGAACTTAACTCTTCACCTCAACCTTACCTTGTGCCTTTCCTGAAGGTAATCTCCAGGCCGCACCTGGGCGCGGCGGGGTCTCTTGGGATGCCCTGCGGCCGGTCAGCGGCTGGGGACGGGCCTGCCGTGGTGCGGGCAGCGGATGGGCTGCCATGCGCGGGGGCTGCAGGGGCTGCGGGGGTCCCTGCACCCGCTCTGGGGCAGCGGTGGGTGTCGGCGCCACCACGGCAGGGTCCCCCGGGCTGCGGCTGACCTGTCGGGCCGCTGTGTCCAGCCGCCGGCGCCCACCCACCCGCGTCTGTCTTCCGCCCAGAGGAGCTTGCCCGCCTTGAGACAGCTGACCCCCGACTCCGCGGCCTTCATCCAGCAGAGCCAGCAGCAGCCGCCGCCCGCCTCGCAGGCCACCACGGCCCTCACGGCCGTCGTGCTGAGCAGCTCAGTCCAGCGCACGGCCGGGAAGACGGCGGCCACGGCGACCAGCGCCCTCCAGCCCCCCGTCATCAGCCTCACGCAGCCCACGCAGGTTGGCAGGCACCCCCCACCCCGGCAGCCTGGGACCTACCCCGGGCCCAGCCCCGATGGCCAGCCCCGACGTCCCCCCGGGGGCTGCTGCCCGTGGCCAGCGGGACGTGGCAGAGGCTCCTGCGCCTCCGAGGTGTGGGCGGGCGCAGGGCCGGGGCGGGGCGTCTGCGTGCCAGTGTCCGAGCCGCCCGGGGTGCCCTGAGCTGCGGGGCCTCAGTGCCCGCCGGCGCCGCCTCCAGAGCACTGCCCTGCTGCGGCCGCCGGCCCGCCGGCCTGAGCATGGCTCCGCCGCAGGTGATCCAGCAGCCGCCCAAGCCGGGGTCGCTGCTCCGGCCACCGCAGGTGACGCTGACGCAGACGCCCGTGGTTGCACTCCGGCAGCCCCACAGCCGCATCGTGCTCACGACGCCCCAGCAGATCCAGCTGAACCCGCTGCAGCCAGGTGGCCGCGTGCGGGGCGCTGCCGCGGCCGGTGTGGGCGGGGCTCCCTGCCGCCTGGCCAGCGGGTCACCTGCCTCTCGCCCCGCAGTCCCCGTGGTGAAGCCCGCCGTGTTACCTGGAGCCAAAGCTCTCGCCGCTGTCTCGGCCCAGGCGGCCGCCGCGCAGAAGAACAAGCTCAAGGAGCCCGGGGGAGGCTCGTTCAGGTGAGTGGGGCTCCTGCGGGCGGCCTCGGGGGTCCCTCCGGGGCAGGGCAGGGCCTCCTGCGGTGGGGCGCGGGCCGCGCGGCGCCGTCTGCCGGGACTCGGGCTGGGGGCGGCGCGGGCTGCATGCTCGGCTGCGGGTCGCTGCGCCCGGGACGCGGAGGGAGACGGTCTTCACGCCGCCTGGGAGTCTCTGCGGCCTGTGGCTGTCTGGAAGGCCTGTCTCTGCCACCGAGACTTCGGGGAGCTCACGGGCAGGTCCCAGGCGGAGAGCAGGCCGGTGTGGCCCGGCCCGGCCCGGCGCCCTCTGCCCACAGCTGCCCCTGCCCTGCCCACCCCTCCCGCTTGAAGGAGCAGGCCCGGCCAGCCTCGCTCCGAGTCGGGCCGGCGGGAGGATGTGGGGGCGGCGTCAGCTGTGCCTCCTGCTCGCGGCCTCACCGGTCGTGCCCGCTGGGCTGTGCCCCCAGAGGCCCTCTCCCGCTGCTGACGTCACCGTGTCTTCTAAGGGACGACGATGACATCAACGACGTCGCGTCGATGGCTGGGGTGAACCTGTCTGAAGAGAGCGCGAGGATCCTGGCCACCAACTCCGAGCTGGTGGGCACCCTGACGCGCTCCTGCAAGGACGAGACCTTCCTGCTCCCAGCACCCCTGCAGAGGCGGATACTGGAGATAGGTGCGCTCAGTGCCCGCCCCGGCCGGGTGCCGCCCGCGGTGTCCCTGAGGGCTGCGGGGCCCTCCCCGTCCCAGCCCGCCTGGGCTGGCGTCGAGGCCTGGAGCGGCGGCCAGTGACCAGCGGGTGGGCACGGACGGCAGGGTGGTGAGGGAAGCGTGTCCGGGCGGCTGTGGCTTCACCTGCCCAACTCGCAGGCAAGAAGCACGGCATCACAGAGCTGCACCCCGACGTCGTGAGCTACGTCTCCCACGCCACGCAGCAGCGGCTGCAGAGTCTGGTGGAGAAGATATCGGAGACGGCGCAGCAGAAGAACTTCTCCTACAAGGTGACGGCGGTGCTGGGTGTGGTCTGGAGGCGGCCGGGTGGGAGGGGCGGGGCCGGCGGGCCCCCGCTGCGGTGGGGTTCGCGGCACCGGGGCCGGCCTGCGCGCGCTGAGCAGAGGCGCCCCTGCGTAGGCGCCTCCCGGCTGAGGGGCGCCCGGGCCAACTCCTGAGCGTTTGCCGCCCGACGTCTAAACGCTGCTGAGACGCAGCTCGTCAGGGCAGCTGACGGCCCCGGTGGCCCCACCGGCCTGGGCGACAGCGCCCAGGAGACAGGAGCTGCCCGTGCGCCGGCCGGCTGGTCGCTGACCCGCCACCCGCTCTCCGCAGGACGACGACAGGTACGAGCAGGCCAGCGACGTCCGGGCTCAGCTCAAGTTCTTCGAGCAGCTCGACCAGATCGAGAAGCAGAGGAAGGACGAGCAGGAGCGGGAGATCCTGATGCGGGCCGCCAAGGCGAGTGCCGGAGCGCGGGCGGGCGGGCGGGCGGGCGGGCGGGCGGGCGGGCGGGCGGGCGGGAGTGGTCCCGCCGGCCCGGCTCGCCGGCCTGTGTTCGGCCGCTGTCCGTCTTCTCGAGGTTTCGCTTCTGTCCAGGAGGCAGTGAAGTGTCCTGCTCTTCGCTCTGTGCACGAGGAAGATTAACTGTGCTCCCCGTCACGGGACCTGCGAGTCCCGTGTCACAGGCGTGGTCCTGACTTACTTTGTTTTCGATCTCTCTGGAAAAAAGTCTCGATCCAGACAAGAAGACCCAGAACAGCTACGGCTGAAACAGAAGGCAAAAGAGGTGAGCTTTCCCACGGCAGCGCCGGCTGCGCCTGGACGCCTGTGTCCAGCCGCTGTCCTGCAGCAAGGGGGGCCGCTTTCAAAGGGAGCAGCACATAGTGGACACTCAGCAGGGCCTTTTTTTAAAAAATATATTTTTAAAGATTTTATGTATTTATGCACAAGCGCTGAGGTACAGGCCAGAGTCACGGGAGGTGAGAGGCTTCACCAGACACAGCGGGGAGCAGAACAGGCGGATCCACTGAAGCACACTGCTGAGGGGGCAGCGGGAGGCAGGAGAGGTCTGCTGCACAGCGGGTCCTCCCTGGCCGGGGATCGAGCTCGCTCTCCGTGCCGCGGCTGCTCACAGCGCTGCGCCTTAGCCCTGCGCCCAGGGAGGCCCTCAGCACTGCTCCCCAGTCTCCCGAAGCCGTTTCTCTGCATAGTTTGCGTCTTACTTTCAGGTAGTCGCTTCTTGCTAAGTGGCGTTTAGGTATCTTGAAAACCTGTTCAGGCTTCCTGAGTTTCTCAGACGGAGGCGTATTGCTTGACTTTCCTGAGGGTAGACCATGCTTGCCGTTTAAGGAAAGTGGGGCTGGTGGAGGTGCTGTTCAGACGGTCTCGGCGCAGCCTGGGTGGCGGAGCAGGGCACATGTGGGCTGACACCGCTGTCCCCCAGATGCAGCAGCAGGAGCTGGCGCAGATGCGGCAGCGGGACGCCAACCTCACGGCGCTGGCCGCCATCGGGCCGCGGAAGAAGAGGAAAGTGGACTCGCCGGGCCCGGGCTCGGGCACAGAGGTACGGCGGGCTGTGCCCCGTCCTTAGCTCGCGGCCGGCCGCGGTCAGCGCACGCCTGTTGTGTCTGCCCCGAAGGTCGCCTGTGGCTTCAGCGAGTTACAGGCAGAGAAAACACTCCCTTTTAAAAAGACGAGCCTGCTGCCCCGGGCTGGGAGCCCCGGCCTCCGCTCCCCGCCGGGCGTGTGCGTGAGGTGCGCTCCTGTCTGGGCGGCAGCGGTGGCCTCCCTCAGCGCAGGGCGACGCGCACTCGGGCCTGCTGGTCTCTCCCAGCTTCACTTGGCTGGAGGCCGAATTTCCTGCCCAGCCTCGATCGGGGCGTCGGACGGTATGCTGTGTCCAGGAGGTGGTCGTCTCTGTGCGCCCCTCTCCCTGACCCTCCGCCATTGCGGCCCGGCGGGCGGGTGTCCGCACGTGGAGATGCTTGACGCTGCCCGACACCCCCTAGTCTTGGAGCCGGGCACCCCGTCTCCGTCGTGTCTGGTGGGGTGCGTGCAGGCCCTAGGCAGTCTGTGGCCTCCAGAACCCCCTTAAAGCTGGCCGCGCAGGGGTGGGCTCCGCTCAGACACGGCCGGGCTGTCGGGGGCTGCTTGGAGGGCACAGAGTGCGCGGCGCCGGGGCCTTCGTCCTGCCCGCCGTCTCGGAGGCGGCTCTGAGCCCCGGCGGGGTCATCAGGTGGGCTCCGGGTGCGGTGTTCTGGCGGGGATGTCCCCAGAGTGCCTGAGCCCCTCGGCCTTGGTGGGCTGACCTGGCCAGTGGTGCCTCCCTAAGTGCGGGGGCAGCCCTGGCGGGAGCAGGCGCCACCGCCTCGGAGGTGGCCGTGTCCTTCAGGGCCGGCTCCCGCCTGCTGTTGCCCACTGACTGGCCGTCTCCTGCCAGCCTCCGCCACCCTCCCCTGGCCCAGGCGGTCCTGCCGCCGGGGACACCCGTGCGGTGCGCTCGCTCAGCGGCTCGCCAAGTGGGGGCTTGCGGCAGTGTCGGTGTCCTCAGGAGCCCGTCTGGGCTCAGCCCGCGCCAGCGGTGCCTCCGCTGATCCGGGGTGGGGGTGTGGGGGGGTGGGGGGTGGGGGGTGGTGGTGCCCTGGGAGGCAGCTGGCGGTCCTGGCAGCCCCGCGGCGAGCCCGGAGCCTGGAGCGCCGCGGTCCTCGCGCGCCCCCTGCTGGCCGCCTGCGGCGTGGCGCCGTCCGGGCCCGGCCCCGGGAAGCTCAGAGGCCACGCGCACGGCCGCGGACCGGCTGCCAGCGCCGCCCAGCCGTCTGGCCGGAGTCGGGGTTCGGGTCGCCGAGTGCCAGCTGGAGACGGGCCTGCGGGCCCCACGCAGCTTGGCCTCCCACAGTCGCCCTGTCCAGGACCGTGGCCTCTGGCCCTTGGCCAGCACGGGGCGGGTCGGACACACCGGCCCCGCGGAGCCGCCTGCGCCCCCTCCGGCCGTCGGGTGCCCAGTGCGCTGGGCCGGCCGCGGCCCCTCCCGGCCGGCCCGCCCCAACCGCGTCTGCTCCCCGCAGGGCTCGGGCCCCGGCTCGGCCGTCCCCGGCAGCTCGGGCGGCGGCGCCCCCAGACAGTTCACGCGGCAACGGATCACGCGGGTCAACCTCAGGGACCTCATCTTCTGCCTGGAGAACGAGCGCGAGACGAGCCACTCGCTGCTGCTGTACAAGGCGCTGCTGAAGTAGCGCGCGGCCGGCCCGGCCGCCGGGCGGGCCCCTGCCGAACAAGCCATATGAACTGCCGGGCCGGCCGCCGGCCGCGCGGCGCCCTCGTCTGTTTTATTTTTGTACTGGTCAGTTGGCAAAGCGAACTGATTTTTTAGACTATTTATCTCCCGCCCGCCGCTCGGCAGCGCAGGACCCGCGGCCGCCGCCGCCCCTGTGCAAACGCATTTTATTTGCTATAGTTTGTAAAGCTGTAAAGTTAAAAAATGAGAACCTTTTCAGCATAAATATATTTTACTTGCACTGTGTTTTTTAGCTAAAAGTGGAAACTTAGATGAAATAAAATCAGAGTTGAGAAGAATCATCAAAAGACTGTTTCTCAGTGTGAATCAAGTGTTGAAAAATGGTCGGTGTATTTTGTCAGTAATTGTACATAATTTCTGGCACCTAACATAAAATGGCTATGGAAACTATAATTATTTTGCTAAGAGACTGAGGCGCTGTGGGCCACTTTACAGGCGTCAGAGCAAAGCCCCTTCTTTGTACCTATTTTTTTATTGCAAATATACTAATTGGTTCTTTATATTTTCAGAGGTTATTGTATCAAATTGTCTATTGATAGTACTTTTATGACTGTACATAGCGGGCTCTCCGTGTGGGCCGGCAGACTCTCGACTCACGCGTGCGAGCTCGGCGCTGATCAGTATTTTTTATCAACACCCCAAAACTGTTACACCTTTTATTTTGTCTTTTAGGAAATCCCCGTCTTTCCATTTTTTCATGTAAATTTTGCACAGTTACTTGTTCATATGTAAATATTTTACTTTCAGAAATGAAGTTTTTAATTGCTATTGTTTTATATAGGATTGAAAGAAAATTAACTCCTTTATTAAAAACGAATTTATCTGTACTTGCTTTGCCTGTTCTTCCCAGCCCGGGGCTTGACAGAATCAGAACCTCACCGCCCCCACACCCCGCCCGCCCCCGCCCCCGCCCGTTCTGGCAGGACCGGCTTGGGGCGCCTCACAGTGCAGCCCCCCTCTGCAGGTGACCCGCACCTCCGGCCAGAGTGGCTGGGCGCGCTGCCCGCCTGGCGAGTGGCACTGGGCGCCCCAGGGGCACATGGCTTCCACACTGAGGACCCACTGCGGCCCATGTGGGTCCCTGCCATCGACCTCCGCGCTGGGGACAGGTGCCCAGACAGGACCCTCGGCCGGGATTGCAGGTCAGACGTGGGAGGTGGAGTGGCCCGGGCACCCCACCGGACTCGTGGGCTCTGGCCGGGAGCTCCCCTGGCTTGCAGCACGTGCCTCCTCCCTGTAGGTGGCACCCCCCCATCTGAAAGTTTCCTTTAAGGGACTCTCCTGGGGCCCTGGGCGGCGCCAGGCGCTGGGGCCTGAGTGTAGCTTCGTGGGGGGCACAAGTCAGCGCCCACCGCCTGTGATGCCGGTTTGAGGGGCCTGTGCCCCGAGTGTCCTTCCACGGCTGGGGCGCGGCCGGGAGGGCACATGGGCCGGGAGGTTGGGCTAACCGGAGGTGCAGTGACCCGGCCCCAGGAGCACGGGAAAATTGTGGGGTGTGTGCGGGCAGGCCCTGTTGGGCGGGGGACGCCCTTGCGGGTGTGCGCTCTGGTCAGAGCTTTGCGCAGCCAGACTCGGCCAAGTCGACACAACCAGGCGTGACCCCGCGCTGGGGGCTGTGGCTGCAGTTGCTGCGCTGTGCGCCCGCCCGGGGAGGGGCACAGGGCCGGCCTAGGCGGGGGTGCGGGCTGAGGGACACCCCGGACCTGCCGTGAGCCAGGGGACGGAAGGGCTGGCGCAAGGAGATGCCGTGCTGGGGCTCCGGGCGCTCTTGGGGACCCCCTCAGCTTGGGAACACCTGCAGGTGGCGGGGCACCGGGGCACGGCGGGACTACACTGAGGGCGGCGCGGGAGCCCTGGGGCCCTGGGCGGGGCGGGCTCTGGGCGCGGGTGTGGCCGGCGTGGGGGTGGCGGTGGGGGCAGGCTCAAGCGGGGTGGTCGCGGGCACGGGCTGTGCACTGGGGGCGCATGTGGGTCTGCATATGTGTGGCGGTGGGACCCGTCCCCTGGCACCGGGCGGGCGCACACCCCAGACGAGCCCTCCGCAGCCCCTCAGGACCGACTGCGCCATCAGGGCCCGGAGCGCGGAGTGCAGCTCCCGGAGCTGTGTCTGGCCGGAGCGGGCGCCGCAGCATACCAGGCCGTGTCCAGCCCCCCGAGCCACAGCTCGTCAGTGTGGTGAGCTGCAGCGGCTGGAGGCAGGGGTGGAAGGGCCAGCTGAGCCCCAAGGGGGAGGAAAGCGCCGCCCTCGGGTCCTCCTCTCGCCCCACTGGCCGCCGTTCTGGAGACACCTGCGTGGAACTGCCCACCCATAGGCGCTGCTGCCCGGCCCGCCTTGCTGGGCCTCCCTGCATGGGGCTGCTGCCCCTTCCGCCCTCCCTTCTGGGGGCCGCCCCCAGACCCACCCCCACTGGGCCCTGGACCTCCTGTCTATTGGAGGCCCTGTGTCGGGGGCCCCAGCCGCTGGGTCAGGCCCCCCCGGCCAGGCAAGCCGCTGGGCAGAGGCCCCTCCTCCTGCAAAGTGACCCCGCGGCAGGCCCCGCCCCCGCAGTGGCTGCCCCCTTGGCTTCCCCGTCACTGCAGCTGGGGGGTCTGCGTGGGGCGGTCCCCGAGGCCTCCCTCCCTGGGCCTGTCCCCGGGGGTCTGATTACAAGGTCTCCCCCCCACCAGGACTGCCTGATTGTGGATGTAATTAGCTGCTCAGCACCTCAAAATTAGCAAGTGGCTAATTGTGCCTGTAATTATCAAGTGTACCCGCAATTAACTGTGGGAGCCAGTTTTGTTAATGCTTTGTGGGTGTAAATGTGTGCCCAAGAAGAGGCCTGGGGGGCCAAGGAGGCAGAGCAGCTCCTGGGGGGTGGGGTGCGGGTCTGACCTTGCCAGTGGAGTGGGGCGCCTGCCATCCTGAGCACAGTCCCCGAGGGGTCCCCGGGTCCAGGGCTGGACTCCCCTGCCTGTGGGCTGGCTTCTCGTTGGGGCTACTCCCTGGCTTTGGGGCCTGGAGGGCTGCGGCGGGCACTGGGGGACCCTGCTGGGCCTTGGGAGCGCTGCCGGGGCTGCCCAGCCAGGCGCGGACCCTCTGGCTGCGGTGATGGCCTGCGGGCAGTGGCTGCTTCCAGCAGATGGAGGCCGGGCTGGGGGCCAGGAGGGCGCGGGCCCAGGGCGCAGGCTCAGCCTTGGCCAGGCCTGAGGCAGGACCGCCTGGGTCCCGGCCCCAGACCACCTCTGCTCGGTCTGTGCCCCGCCCAGGAGGAGCAGAGGGCTGGCCAGGCCCCCACGGGGCGCGGGCCTCCGGTTTGCTGCTCCTCAGCCGAGTGTTGGGGGCGTTACATAGAAAAATGTCGGCCACTCGAGGCCTGCACGTGTGTGCGCTGACCCTTGCGTGGCTGCGCGCGCCGCCACATGGAGTCCGCGCTGCCGGGGGTGGGGGTGGGGGGCAGGAGCACGCGCCCCGCCAGGACCCCCGCGAGCTCCATCCTCCTCCGCGGGCGGTGTTCGGGCCTGGATGCCCTGTGGCTGGGGCTGCAGGCTGGCGTCCAGGGGCTTCTCGGGAGGACACAGCTGGCCGCAGGAGCCGCGAGGGCGGCGGGGGGGGGGGGGGCGGGGNGGGGCTGCCTCCCCAGGGCGTCGGAACTGCAAGGAGCGGAGGATTCCAAGATTGAGCCTTTTGGTGCCAGGCAGGCGCGTTTGGCTCAACGGGCCGCAGGCGCTTCGCGCCTTCGCAGGCGGGCAGGCGGCCTCGGTTCGCGCCCTGCGGGGGTTCGCTGGGCGGGGCAGGGTGGGGTCTACGGACAGCCCCGCGCCCCCGCGCTGCGCCTCAGCGCCCCCTGGCGGCACCCGCGCCTCCTCGGCTCCCGCTGTCCCGCCGGACACCTGCGCAAAGAACCAGCCAGGTGAGGCGACTATTTCAAAGGGGCTTTATTCCCTCCCCTGGAGCCGCGGGCCGCGCCCCGCTCTGCTGCGCGCTCCGCACTGAGCCGCGGCCGCTTGGCACTAAAAACACTGAAAACATCGACGCACTTTCCCCTTTTTTCCTTTTTTTGGTACAAAATGATACAAACAACAATACAAAATAGTTGTGCTGTTGACGATTACAAAAAACGTCGAACGTCTGTGTAGCCGGCGGCGCTGGGCCGCGGCGGACACAGCATACGCCAGGGCGCCCAGGCGGCCTCGGTCATGCGGGCCGCTGCTCATTCTGTCCGTTTTCAAAAGAAACATGCAAAAAGGAACCAGAATGAAAAAAGGAGGAAAAGAACGAGAAAAACGTGTTCCGCTTGTACAGAGAGGCGCCGAGCCCCGCTGGGTGAGCCCGCGCCGGCAGGGGAGGGGCCTTCTCGGTGCTGCGGAGGACAGGACAGCGCTCGGGGCTCCCCTCCCCCGCTCGGCACCTGGGGGCTCCCTGGTGCCCCCGCAGCCCACGCTAGGGAGACTGACGTGCCCCGGGGCCTGGCGCGGGAGGCCCCGCCCGCTGGACGCGCTGCAGGACGAGGAAAGGGACCTGCGGGCCAGGGCTGGATGCTGAGGCCCTGGCGGGCACGGAGGCCCGGGGCTGCCGGCTGGTCACGAACCCTCTGCGCTGCTGCGCGCGGGGCTCCCCTCTTTACAGAACCACCCCCCAAGGAGGCCAAGCCCCGCCCAGCACGCTGCCAGCGCTGAGCCCTCCGCCCACGCGGTGTGAGCGTGCGCTCCGTAAGGGGGACCCCGGACGCGGGGGTCCGCCGAGCTCACGCCAGCTCGTGGCCTTCGGGGGCAGCTCCCGCAGGCTCCGGGCGGCTGAGGGAACCCATCTTCCCCTGCCCGCGGGGCTACTGGGGGCAGTGGGAAGGGGCAGCTGTCCAGCAGTGCGTGTGGAAAGGGGATAGGCGTGGGCAGCCCCACCCGCAGCCGCAGCCCCCCGCGGAGCTGGCGCGTGGAGGCGGGCAGGGGTAGGCGGGTGCAGGAGGTCCAGGCCTCCGGGTGGGTCACGCGCGGGGTCCCAGCCGCTAACGCGCAGCCTGGCCTGGGGCATCCGGAGCTGAGCCTGTCCCCCACAACCACGCCCCCACATACACGCTCAACTGACTGCTGGCTGAACTCCCCCAAACAAACAAAAACGAGATTCCCGCTCCCTCCCCGCCGCCATCCCTGTGACCCCAGCGATTTGCATAGCACAGCCGGGGGTGCCTGCCCTGTGCCGCCCCCAGCCACTGAGGGGAGCACTGGGGGGGGGGAAGGAGGGGGCTCGGGTGTGCCTCCTCGCCACCCCTCCCTCCGTCCCCAGGCTGCTCGGATGGGTCAGGTGCACAGGTAGCCCGGCCAGCCCTGGGGAGTGAGGCTGGAAGGGCGACGGGAGACTTGGGGAGCCCTGACGTCCACGGGACACACCCATGTCAGGTGGCCGCGGTCACCTACAAGGACGAGGAGGACTGCAGCGGGGGGATGGCCACAGGCTGAGGATGGAGCAGACCCCAAGGAAGACGGGAGAGAGCTGCGCCCAGCTGTCTCCCCAGGCCTCCCGGATGCGGGTGGGGTGCTGCGGGTCCTGGTCCCCGCCCCCAGGCCTCCCCAGCACTGGCGAGCGTCCCACAGCAGCAGGAGACTGGAGGGCCCATGCCGGCCCCTTCCCAAGGGGCACTGAGGCCTCATCCTGCTCAGGGCTACAGCACCTTTACTCCTGGGGGGCCGGAGGGCAGGGGGCTGGCCCCGACACGAGGGGTGCTGTTGTGGAGTGTGCGGTGCCTTGCTCACGCAGGGACAGAGGCAGTGGGGGAGCCCCTGGGGTGCAGGACAGCCCCCCTGCGTCCCGGGGCTGCCCGGCGTCAGGGAGGCCGAGCTTCTCCCCTCTGCTGCCGCCTGCACCAACGGGGCCCACAGGAGGGAGGCAGGTGGCTGTGTCGTGGGCAGGTGGACAGCAGCGGGGGCTCTGAGCTCGGACGCTGGGCCCAGCCAAGTGGGCAGGGCCAGGGCCGGAGCAGGGCGGCCAGTGGGGCGGACGGGGTGTTTGCCGGCCACAGGCCGGTGGGGCGGGGCCTCACAACGGGGGTTTCTGGTGCTGACTGGTTTGGGCTGTGGCTCCGTGGGCACCAAGGCAGGGTTCTGGGTGTGCCCGGGTGACAGCAGGCTTGGGGGGGTGTGTACTAGTTGGGGGACCCTGTGCATGGCAGGGGCAGAGACGGGCCGTGCCAGGGATGGTGCTGGGGCCCCCACCCTGGCTCTCCGCAGCCCCGGGAGCAGGCCTGAAGGGCGTGCGCCCACTGCCTTTTGCTGCCAGGGCTGTCCGGGGCCCTCTGCCTCCAGAGCCCAGCACCAGGCCTGGCCCCTGTGGCTCGAGCCCCCAGGAGCCCCCGCCCTGAGCAGGACGACTCAGAGGCTGCTGGGCCCGTCCCCAGAGCAGCTTCGTGTGTCAAGTGACCCTCCCCGCTTAAGAAGCTAAAAATAAAGATGTCCTCCCCTTTCCTGGCCTGGGGTTTCCGGCTGGGCGCGCGGGCCCAGGGCTGGGCGCTGTCCGCTGCTGTGGTCACTCCTGAGTTGAGGGCCTGAGCGCACCGGAAGGCACTTCCATGCTCTTTAAACAGTGCTCTGCTGTGGGAGACTCGAGTCCAGACGGCGCCTCCACTCTCTGGCCGGCGGTGCCGGTGGCGGGCGCAGGCCCAGCATGCTGGACGGGGGCTGGGCAGGAGGCCTGACACGCCACGGAAGGCCAGGCCCGGCGGGACACCTGGCCTCCCGCCCGCTCCCGGCGTCCCGCGCTGCTCCGTGCGGCCGGGGCCTCAGTCCTCCTCTCCGCCCCCGTACATGTCCGCCAGCTTCCTGAAGCGGGGCCCCCAGTCGCCCAGGTAGTCGTAGTCCTGGTCGCCCGAGCTGGACGAGGTCAGGGAGCTGACGGAGCCGGCGGTGGAGCCGCTGCCCTCATAGTCGAAGACCAGCAGGGAGTCGTAGGGGGGCGCCGTGGGGTCCTTGTCAGCCGCCCGCAGCCCCTGGGGGAGACCGGGGTGAGGCCGGGCTGGACGCGGGGCGGGGCGGGGCCGGGGCCGGGCGCAGGTCTGGGTCGTCCCGCCCTGCGGCCCCCCGGGGTGCGTGGGGTGTTCTCCCGGCGCCCACCTCGTTGATGAAGTCGCCGATGTCTCCGGGGTGGGGCACCACGGGCCTGGCGGGGTACTGGGGCTCGGCGCCCACTGGCCGCTCGTCCACGCGCCGCACGCCGGGCGCCTTGCCCAGCGCGTGCTCCACGGCCTCCGGCTGCTGCAGCTGGCTCAGGTCGTAGTCCTGCGGGCGCGGGCGGGGCGCGGTGGTGCCGGGCTGTGCCCGCCTGCGCCCCTCCGCCCCAGCGCGCCCGCCCGCTGCCGGCCTCGGCCGCGGCCAGCTGCCCCGGGACACACGGCGCCGGCAGCCGCTGGGCTGGCGCGGACGCCCTGTGGTGGCCGCGGCCGGGAGGTGGCAGTGGGGTCACCGCGCCCGCCCGCCCGCGCCCGCGCCGCTCACCTGGTCCTCCTCGCCGCCGCCCTCCTCGTCGTACTTGAGGATGTTGTCTCGCACGTCGTCCTCAGGGTCGATGAGCAGCTGCTTGGCCAGCCGCCCCCTCTCCCGGCGCCGCATCCAGGCCACGAACAGCAGGGCCACGGCTGCGCCAAGGGCACGGGCAGGCGTGAGGGCGGGGCAGCGCCTGGCCGCCCCGCCCGCCCCGGCCCATGGCCGCCTGGGGGGGCTTGCGCAGGGCCGCGGGCCGGGCGCCCCGGGGGCTTGGCGGGCAGGCTGGGGCGTCCCCTGGCACAGAGGCAGCTCCTGTCCCCCCAGAGAGCAGCGCACGGCGTGGCTTGAGCCTGCCTGGTGGCAGGGCCCGGCTTCAGGGGCCGACGGCAGAGGCCTTCCCGGCGCAGGCCCCGCTGCCTGGGGCAGCTTCCCCACCGCCCAGCAGGGCCCTCGGCCGCCGGTGTGAGGAGGGGGTGGCGTGGCGCCCGCGCTGACCCTCCCTGGGGCCCCTGTGGGAGGCCTCCCCTTGCATCCCAGCTGGGCGGCCCGGTCGCTGCAGGAGCGAGGGCGGCTGGACAGGCGTCCCCGCCGGAGCCGGCCCCGGGGCGGAAATGCCACCCCCATCGCCCGGCCGGAGGAGCCGGCTCTGGAGGGGGCCGGGCAGCGCCGGCTCCACCTCGGCGGGCGCGGCCTGCACCTCGGCCCCGGGGCGCGCTGGGCGTGGGCAGGGCTCGGGCCGGGCCGACGCTGGCCGCACTCACTCAGCAGGGCGACGATGCAGACCAGGATGGCGACCGTGGCGCCCGTGCCCAGCCCCGCCGCCGCCACCGCGCCCGCGGCCGTGCAGTCGCCGTTCTCGTCGCACGGGCACACCTTGACCTTGATGACCGACGTGTTGGACAGGGGCGGGTTCCCGGAGTCCGTGACGACGACGGGGACGTCGTACACCCCGGCCTCCAGGTACAGCACGCGCAGGCTGAGCTGGGCGTAGTCCCCTGGGGGCGGCGGGGCAGTCAGCGGCGCTCGGCGGCAGCCCCGCGGCCCAGGGAGACGGCGCTGGCCGGCGGCTGGGCCTGCACACCCAGCGGGGCACGAGGGGCCACGCGCCGCAGGACAGGGCCTCGACAGCGGCCGCGTGCGGCAGGTGGGAGCGGAGGGCGGTGTGCCCGCAGCGCTGGCCGCAGACGGAGGCAGCTGTCCCCGCTAGGACAGCGGGAAAGAGCCGGGCGGTCCCGCGCGGTCGGCAAGGGCTGGGGGACGCCGCTCTGTCCCTCTGGGCGTGCGGGGCGCCTCAGGCCCCTGGTGACCGCTGCCTGCTGGAGCTCCCAGGGAGGCCGGGCCCTCGCACCCCGGGGCCGCCCGGCTGGGCCTGTCCTCGCGTCCTGTGCCAGTGACTGGCGACGGGCGGCGTGACTAGGGTGGTGGGGCGGTCACAGCTGCCCGCTCCTGACCTTCGGTGGACCGGGGCCCTCGTGGGACTGTCCGGCCTCACGCGCCACCCGTGGTGGCCCGGGAATGGCCCCAGGCCCAGCTGGCCCACGGAGGCCGCCCTGGCCGCTCACCGTTCAGCCGGGCTATGGTCCAGTTCCTCCGCACGGCGGCCGGGACGAAGGGCAGCTCGAAGACGTAGGGGCCGATGTTGGGGTCCACGTCGGCGTCGGCTGCGGTGATGTTGATGGCGTTCAGGCCCGGCCTCTCGCAGACCTGCGCCTCCCTGGGCAGCAGCTCCGGGGCGTTGTCGTTGATGTCGATGAGGTAGATCTGCAGCGTGCCCGTGCCGCTGGCGGGGGGGATCCCTGCGGGCAGGCGGCCCTCAGGGTCCCAGGCTGGGGCCTCAGCACGCAGCGGCACCTGGGCCGGCCCGCAGCCCGGACGGGGCTGAGCCCGCGCCCTCCACCCCCCAGAGGGATGCAGCAGCCCCAGGACAGACCCAGCACCCGGGGCCCCGGCAGGCCCCAGCCCTGAACCCGCAGGATGCTGCCGCCAACACACAGTGCCCCGGGCAGGCGGGAGCCGGCTCCTGCACGGGTGTGCGTCATGCGGTAAACCCCACGTGTACACGCCCAGGGCACTCTCGTACATGTGTGCACACACATGCACACGCCCGAGGCACTAACACGTGCACATGCGCACACACTTCTACATGCACACACGCACGCCCCAGGCATGTGCACACATGCACACACAGGCATTCGTGTGCATGTGTGCACAGAGCACACACTCGTGCACACACTTCTACATGCACACATGCACGCCCCGGGCACACACTCACATGCACACACTTGCATGCACACATGCACACTCACACACACGCTCAGGGCACTCACACTCATGCACATGCGCACACACGGGCTCCTGGCTGCTGGCTGCGGAGAGCACGTGCCCAGCCCAGGGCCTGAGCCTGCTCCAGCCAGCACTGGTGTGCACTGGCTCTGACCTGGGTCCGGAACCTCCCGGCCAGCCCCTGCCGTCCCTTGCAGAGCCGGGGTGGGGTGCCCTGGGGGCTCAGTGCAGGACGGGTGTCCCGGGCCCAGCCCCACTTGCCTCTGCTCCTCCCTCAGCCCGTCTACGCCAGCCCCTGCCTGTCCCGCCTCTCGCGGCTCCTCGGTCTTGAGGCTCTCACCGTGGCCTCTGTGTGTCCGGGCACGCGCCCTCCAACGGGGCCCACCTGCCCTGGCCCTCCCAGGCCACCACCCGCCCTGACCAAAGGCCGCAGGGGCTGTGTTCCGGGTGGCCAGTGGTGCCGGGAGCACCCAGGGCTGCAGCAGAGAGGGGCTGCTGACGGCCCTGCCTGCCTGTGGCCCCGGTGGACACCTGGGGGCCTCGAGAGGGCTGCTGGCGAACGGCCCTGTGCCGGGGCAGGAAGGGCCGGGCTCAGCAGGCTGGGCCGGGACTCGCAGGCGCCCCGACCCCGACGGCGTGCGGCCTGCGTGCAGGCGGAGGAGTGGGGTCAGGAGCGGATGGCCGCCGAGGCCGGGCCTGGGCAACGGGCCGCACGCCCCCCCCGCCCCCGTGTCTGCCCACCCGCTCCGTGCCGGCGGCCCCCGCGGGCACACACCGTTGTCGGCCGCCAGGAAGGTGGCCTCGTAGACGTTGTTCTTGGCGTAGAGCGACTCGCGGTCCAGCGTGGCAGCCGTGCTGACCTGCCCGTTGCTGGTGTTGATGCGCAGCCAGCTCGCGGGGTCCGACAGCTTCGAGTACCTGCGGGCGGGGGAGGCTGCACGCCCTGCCCTCGCTGCGGGCCCCTGCCGGACCAGGGCGTTCGGGCCACTCCGGGTCACCCCTGAGGGCTGTGACCACAGATCTGCAGCCACTGAGAGGACAGAGCCCAGCTCACAGGCACCCAGGGCGCAGGCGCGGTGGAAAGCCGAGGAGCGGGCGATAGGTGGCCGGCGAGGGCACGTGGTGTCCGAGCCGCCACCTCCTGGGGAGCGCGAGTGGACAGTGGGCCTTGCTCCCCTGGCCAAGCCCGGCGGACTGGGAGCTGTGGCCCCTGTCACTGGCACACCCCAGGGACTCTCCCTGGGTGCTCTGGGCTCCTGCACCCAGAAGCCGGGGCCACGCCGGCCTCACCTCACGGCCTGCTGCGTGAAGCGGTCGGGGTCCACCGCCGAGAACGTGGTCAGCACGGTGCCCGGGGGCACGCCCTCCTCCAGGCGGATGAGCTTGTGGTTGGAGGGGAAGAAGGGGGCCTCGTTGACATCCGTGACCGAGATGGTCACCCCCGCTGTGGACTGGAAGGACATCTGGACCCCGCTGGCCAGCGGCGCCTGGTTGGACACCATCACAGTCAGCATGAAGGCGCGGTTCAGCTCGTAGTCGACCGCCTGCGAGGAGAGGGCCCGTGTGAGCCGGCAGCGCTGGAGCAGGGAGGTGGCCCCTGCACCCCCCCATGCCCGGGCTGGGAGGTGGGCCTCAGAGAGGTCACCCCAGGAGCCCTGCGGCTGTGTCCTGGTGGGGGTTGGGCTCTGCCTCGCCCTGCCCTCCTGTCCTAAGCTCTGGTGGGGCAGAGGGCCCCCTGGGGACTGCAGAGTTTGCGGGGTGCCTCCCCTCCAGCCCTGCCACGGCTCAGCTCTCGCTGGTGCTCCAGCCCAGCGTGGTGAGGGCCCATGTCCATGGGCGCAGCAGGTCAGTGGTGGCCCCAGGAGGTGGCCCCTGGAACTGGCAAGGGGGACCTTTCCAGAGCCAGGCGCTAGTGAAGGTCTGGACTGAGGTTGCCCAGGCAAGGAAGAGGCCTTGAGACGCAGGAGTGGGACGCAGAGACACCGGGCACAGGGCCGAGCCTGGGGAGCAGCTGCCCGTGCCACTTCTGGATTTCTAACCTCTGCCCCCAGGGTCGCGAGCTTTGTGCTGTTAGAAGCCCCTGGTTTGTGGCCACGCCCATATCTGCCCCTGTGTGGGCATCAGCCTGCCCTTTCTGGGCTCCAGGCCCCTCCTGCCGGCGCGCTGCGGTCCAGCTCACGGCCGATGGCGCTTTAGGAGAGCTTTGCCCGCTCTATGAGAGGGGGTCGTGGCACAGGGACGGGGTACCCGAGACACCCACTCTTCTGTGGCAGTGCTTGTAGCAGCTGTGGGGAAGTGCGGCCAGCTGCGCCGGGAGCCCCTGCTCGGCCATGGGGAACTGCATGGTGCCTGCGGAGGCTGTAGCTGGCGGCCCGGGCCAGGCCACGGCTGACCGCGGCCCACAGTGGGCGTCACCGCCGGGGTGGAGGGGTCACAGAAGGCCTCCCACTTCATGGCTGCTGTGACAGGCCGCACCAGATGTGCAACAGGGGTGGGGGTGCAGGGCCCGCAGGTGGGGGTGGTGGGGCACAGGGGCCGCATGGGGGGTACAGGGGGGTGCAGGGGGTCATGAGGTTGCAGGCGACCATAGGGAGCACAGAGGCCGCGTGAGGGGGTGGATCTGCAGGGGGCCATGGTGGGGTCAGGGCCATGGGGGTTGCATGGGGCTGTGGGGGCTGCAGAAGTGGGTGAAGGGGTACAAGAGGGGTTCAGGGAGGTGTGGGAGCAGGAGCAGGGATGTAAGGGGGGCACAGGGGTCCAAGGGGGGCACAGGGGGCTTCTCCGGAGCCCAGTCTAGCTTGAGATGCTTACCCCCCCACAATGCTGCCCTCCAGATGTGACTTTCAGTCCTTGGGAATACAGGAGACAGAGGGACAAACCAGAGATAGCAGCAAGTAAACCGAAAAACCAGTTTTCTGGAACATTCTACAGGACAGGAGACTTGGTTTCTCCAGTAAGTCAGGGGCACAAACAAAGACAAGTGTGTGTCGGGGACGGTTCTGGATCACGCGCCCCAGACACGTGACAAGGAGCAGCGGCCTGTGGACCTTGTTTGGACCCATCAGGAGGCCGAATGAAGCAACTGTTAAAAAAACACGCTTTGGAGACAACTGGGAGTGTGAACGCTGGTGGAGATGAGGTGACTTCCTTAGCCAGCACATGGTCCACGTAGCTGTGCGCTCGCCTTCCCACCCTTCCTTCCTCTGCAAGCACCAGTGCACTCGTTTCTGCAAGAGGTGCTGGGGTTTTGTCACCTCATCCCCAGCCTGCCTTTCCAGGGGATTATGAATGGTGAGTGTGGAAAAAGATGTGGGTTAGGAGATGACTCAACTCCTCTGTAATTATAGGCTTATAGCGATAAATTAATAAACTTAGATAGTTTTCTAAAGAAACATGATCGACAAAAAGTGTTAAAGAAATTGAGCCAGTAGTTACCTACCTACCCCACTCGAGACAAATAAAAACAAAAACCTGCAACAACCACCTGATGGCTTGATGGTGAGGCCCTTCCCCCTCCAAACTGCAGGGACAGATCGATACAGTCTTACACAGCTTGTCTCGGGAACGGGAACGGAAAGAAAAGAACCTTCCCCAGCACACTTCCTGAGTGTAGCCTGTCATCTCGAGGCCCAAACCCAGAGACGGCGTGGGGAAGGAAGAGCACAGGCCTGAGTGCCGGGAAGGTGCGTGAAGAAGTTTCAGTTAGGAGCCAGGCACGTCCTGCCGGGTCCTGAAGAGCCCTGACCCACGGGCCGTTTTAGCTCAGGAATGCAAGGGCGGTGCGAACCCTGCAAGTCCAGGTTAAGAGAGAGGCGGTCCCCGCCGGTCTCGTGCCCTGAAGCAGACATTGACTCTGGGGGCGTGACTACCCCTAACTTGGGTGCCTGGCAAAGCGGGGAGACCCACCTTCACCACGGTGACCATGCCCTCATTGGTCACAGGGTCCGTGCGGACGCTGAAGTGCCCCGAGGGGTCCCCGCTGATGATGCGGTACACCGCGTTCCAGTTGGGCGAGTGCGGCTGGTCTCGGTCCATCACGGTCAGGTTTGCGACCACCGTCTCCACCCGGTTTTCAGGGACCTCCCCTGCGTACTGTGGCAGGTGAGGGGAGAGAAGTGAGGGGCTGCGTGGCAGCTTGGCGAGGTCGGGGCCTCCACCCCCCCGCTCCTGGCCCAGCTTGCGCCTGAGGCAGCACCTCCAAGGGCTCCGGCGCCTCCCGCTGAGACCAGCAAGGCTCGGGGCTCAGAAGTGTAGACTCTCGTCTACAGCACGTCTACTTGCACGCACACAGTAGCACGCACGCACGCACGCACGCACGACAGACTCCCCCTGAAGTCCTCCCCGGGACTTGCAGCATGGCTGGAGTCTGTATCACCAGAACTAGCTGCCCGGAGTTTGACTGGAGACCGGGCCTATTGATCAGAACAGCCTTCCTCCCCAGCCCTCCTCCCTGGCTTCTCAGGAGCTGTGTGGGAAGCGGCGTGTTGTGGGGGGTGGGCCTTGGCAGGGTCTCAGGTGGGCCACCTATTTGCTGGGGGTGCTGGAGCCCTGCAGGCTCAGTGGGCGTCTCTCGCCTCTGGCCTCGGGCCAGGGGGGTGGTGCAGGCACAGTGCTCTGTGGCTCCGGGGTGTGTGGATACGCGCGGCGGCCAGGGACAAGGACCTCGAGACCTGCAGGTGGCTCTCCCGGTCCCCCAGACCCGGCCCCAACCCCAGTCCACAGCCCCGGGACGAAGGGCTCCCACAGCTGCCTACCCCAATGGCATCAGCTCGTTTGGGTGCAGGGCGGGGCCTGGGGTGGTGGCTCGCTCAGCCACACCAGGTCCCGCGCTGGATTTGGAGGAAGGGCCTCGTGGAACTAGAGTTCATGGCAGCTGCTGGCCCTGGGGGACCAGACTCCCCGCTATCCTCCCTCTCCTGACCCCGGGAACTGAGGGCCAGATCTGGGTGCCCGGCTTTTTGGAGACGAGCCAGGCCCTCGGGGAGCGGTGCCTCCACTGGCAGGGAGAGGACACGTGGCCTCCTCCTCACACGGGACGCCGGGTGCTGGGGCTTCCCGCCGGGCCTGGGGGCTCAGGGCAGGCAGGCTGGCCCCTGCCCTTGGGGAGCCGATGTTCTTGGGGGACTAAGGGCAGTGTGACCCACAGGCACAGTGTGGGGAACAGCACCCACTAGAGGGAGAGCCAAGGTCACGTTCTAGAGAGGTCCACGCCCGCACCGAGGACCAGGAAGCCCTGCCCGACTGGGGTCCTGAAGTGGCGAGGCTGGAAGACGCTGCCCACCACAGCTGTTGCCCAGGGGCCTCCTGGGGCAGATGGCTTCAGGCAGAGGACCATGGGATGGGGTACATTGAGGGGACTTTGCTGAGGCTGGCCATGAGGTCCAGGGGTACAGCCTGAGACAGAAACCAGCCCAGAGGAAGTTATGGTACAGGGGAGGGGCCAGCCAACTGCTGTAACCTGGATCAAGCCATGCCTGAAGTCCATCTTCTGGGATGTTTCAGCTTCTGTGAGCTGAGTTCTCTCTTGCTGAAGCTACCAGGGTCAGTGTAGTGGACACTAACTAGGCCGCTGGGCTTGCCAGGGGCTTCTGACCTGCCGGTCAGAGCACGGGACAGCTGAGGTTCAGAGTGGGCGGAGCAGCACCCCAATGTGTTGGAGGGGGAGCCGCGGCCCTGTCCTGGTGGAGGCGCCTCCCCTGGCACACCTGGCCTTCACACTCCGGTCCCCTCCCGTGCCCTGGCAGTTCCCCCTGCTTAGACGACAGATGACCCGCTGAGAGCCCCAGCGGGGGGGCGTCCGTGCACCCCGAGCCCAGGCCCGGTGGGCTCCCAAGCACCTCTCCCACTTGGCTGGGCCCGGGACCTCCACTCCTGAAGGAGGGGGCAGCCGCAGGCACGATGCCGGCTCCCGCAGCTTCTGGCGAGGTTCTTGGGGTCTTCATTGATGCAAGTTTAATAAAGGCCCTCGAACAAGGGGCTTAAGCTGATAAATCTGGCTTAGAATTTGCTTATTAGCCTTCCCCTTGCCATAATGAGTTTTTAATTTAATTTTTTCAGGTTTTTGGGCACGGGGAAGCCGTTGCGGTGCCCGAGGGATGTGGAGGGAGGTCTGGGAAGAGGAACTTAAAGCGCCTTGGAAAGGGATCTCCCCGAGCGCAGTCCAGCCCCAGGCAGGCCGGGGTGCAGGAGCTGGTGAGGGGTCCAGGGAGAGGCTGAGCGGGGACAGTGCTGCCGGCCCCGCCTTCCACACCGGCCCCCTGGGCCAGGGTGCCCGGCGCCTGGCAGCCGCCCTCATGCCAGCCCTGCTGCTTCCGGCCCAGCCTCAGCGGGACCCGCGCTGTGGTCAGGGACAGGGGAGCCCAGCAGGGTGGACGACACTGGAGGTGGCGGAGCTGCAGGCGCTGGGGGCTCCCCGCGGGCCCCAAGAATGAAGGGCTCAGGCAAGGGTGAGGCGGAGGCCCGGAGAGGGGGCTCCAGGGACCAGCCCACGTATGGGGGTCAGGGGCGCTCGGGGGTCAGGGCTGCCGGCCACAGGGCTGCACCGGAGGGGCGGGGGCAGGGCTGCTTCGTGGGCCTCTGTAGGGGCCGGCTGGGTGGGCCAAGGCAGGGGCCTCATTTTGGGGCTGTGGAGGAGGCCACCAGGGGCGCCTAGGGTAGGGCCTGCAGGGTGTTCCGGGGCTAGCAGCCCTCACCTGGAGCTGGGCCCTGGCCCCCGAGCAAGGACTCGCAGCCAACATGTAAACAGGAGCAGGTGCCCTGTGCCCGGGGTGTGGCCCCTCGCCTTGGCCGCTCGCTCCGTGCTGTCCTGGCCCCGCGGCCACCTTTCCAAGGCACACGTGGCCCTGGCCCGGCACCCATCGGCCCTCACGGAGCGCGGTCCCAGCGCCCTGGCCGGGGCTGATGGAGCCCTGGACCCCGCGCTGCCCTCCATGGGGACCGGGCCGGACTCCCCCAGCCCGCTGCCACCTCCATGGGCCGCCCAGAAGCTCAAGGGGCAGCCTGGGGGTCCCCCTTTCTGTGACATGTCTAAACAAATGAGGGAAGTGTCCGGCATGGGAGTGGGGGGGCTCGCCCGAGGACAGACTGAGGGTGGAAGTGGGTGGCCCCGCTCATACCTCCCAGCCTCTCGGGTTTGCGTTACCCAACAGGAAACGCAAAGTCACGTTTAAAAAGGAGAAAAAGGGGGTGCAGTGAGAGCTCGCTGGGGAGGCCTCAGGGGCGACAAGCTGCAGGGCGGGAGGTGGGAGTGCCGGGGGCACCCCAGGCCAGAGCTGTGGCTCGCCTCTGACCGTCTGGGACCCGCTGGCTCCCCGTGCTGGGGGGGCGCTCCCCTAAATCAGGCAGCAGCCCAGCTCCTGGGTGTGGTGGGTGGGGGTGGGGCAGGGCCGGGTCCCGTGCCCGTGGGCACCGCCGTCCTGCAGCCCCGTCTGTGCACCCACTGTGAGCGCAGAGCTGGGGAACAGGCTGAGCGCCCCGTTCTCGTTTCCGGGGATTCTGTCCATCCTGACTTCCAACGAAGCTCCCTCGGCACCCCGTTTTTCCCACCCCATTTTAGCCAGCAGCACTGACCAGCGCTGACCACTGGCTAGCCCAGCCAGCGCCCCAGGCACTGGCGCCTCCCGCAGAGCTGTGCCCTGTACCCGCTGGAGGCCGAGCAGCCTCCCTCCTGCCCAGGTTTCCATGAACACTTCCTGGGGGCCGGCAAACTTCCTGGGCAGCAGCTGGCCAGGACAGTGCCTGGAGGGTGTCCTCGCGCCTGGCCACCTGCCCTGGTGGGCCAAGGCTCCTGACTCAGCCCTGTGCACCGCGGGGGTCGAGCCAGGCCAGCACAGCCCCGCAAGGCCCCTTGTCCCTGGCCATGTGCCAGCGAGGCCCACCGGCAGGGGCTGGGAGTCCCGAGTCCTTATCCTCCCAGGCCCCCAGGGCAACAGCTGCGTCTGTGGGTCCAGACCGGACAGTGAGACCTTTCTGTCCACGGCCCTCAGCAGGGGAAGCAGAGAAACCGCAGCGGCCACTCGCTCGGGCCGGCAGTCCGCCCACTAGATGGCGCTGTGCCCTCGCAGCCGAGGCCCCGGCCCCGGCTGGGGAAGCCGGGCTGGGGACCACCAGGCTGGAGCCCAGTCGGGCGCTGGACGCGCTCTTGTGTGGGCTGTGGCTGATCTGGCCCCCGCAGTCCTCCAGAGCCTGGCCCCGGGGCACCGGGCAGCATGGACGACTGATCCTGAGAGCCTCGACTTCTGCCGCCCTCCCCTGGCCCGGCCCTGCCGGCACCTGCAGCCCCTCGCATTTCTGGGGCACAGCCCCGGCATGTGCCCAGGTGTCGGCACCAAAAGGGGCCCGAGAAGATGGTTTGGGGGCACAGGGCTGTTCGCCAGGGATGCCCGAGTATTCCGGAGGGAGGGAGAGGGCGAGGCCTCCCCAAGGCCACAGGCCCTTTGTCCACCCGGGGCTCTGCGCCCGCAGCCCTGAGCTGCCCACTGGCCACGCCTGCGGTGCTCGCTGTGTCCGCAGACCCTGCTGCGGGCAGAGGCCCGGGTGACCAGCCGCCTCCCGCTGCTCTGGCTCCCGCCCCTCCCCGCCCCTGACGGGCCATGCCACCCACCGTGCTGGCCGTGAACTCGGGCGGGTTGTCGTTCACGTCCGTCACTGTGACAATGGCCGTGGCCGTGTTGGAGAGGCCGTAGTTGAGGTTCCCTTCCATGTCCGTGGCCTGGATGATGACCGTGTACTGCGGGACTTTCTGCGAAGGCGAGAGCAGCGTGTCGGTCGGGCCCCAGGTGCATCACGCTTCTCACACGCGTGTCCCCAGACGCAGCGCGGGCGCCGGCCCTGGGTGGGGCTGGCCGGCTCTGACCCGCGCCAGCCTGCGGGAAGGGCAGCCAACGCGGTCACGTGGTGCGCGGCCGAGAGCCGCCGAGGGCACCTGGGGACAAGGGGCTGCGCCCACTGGGGAGGCCGGGAGGGGCGGAGCGTCCGCGGGCCCTGCTTCCCTCGCGTGGGCTTGCACGGCAGGAGGAGCTGGACCAGATGGGCGAGTTACTAGCCCCTCCACCGGTCCTCAGGGGTCGCTGCGGACACCCCAGGAGCGAGGGGTTTTTCGCACCCTGCAGCCCGAGGAGACACCGGGGCAGCGTTCCATGCCAGACACGGGACACACGCGTGAGTAAACACACGTGCTCATGCACACCCACGTGTGCACACTCGGGTGCAGCGCACCAGCCAAGCGCACACGTGCAAAGCACACGCAGCAGGTCTGCGCACGCTAACGCGCATACTCGAGCACGCGTGCGCACGTGTGTGCTTTTGTGCGCGGCGAGCGCGTGTGTATGCGGCCGGCTGCCACTAGAGGGCAGGCTGGCCTTACTTTTGGGAGCAGGGGGTCTTTCCTGGGTGGGTAGGATCGGGAAGAACTCCAGCGGGAAGGGAGGCCTCTGGGGGGCCGTGGGGCCAGTGCCCGCCTGAAGGGCCCTGCGTGGCCACGGGGCTGAGCGCAGGTGGGGACTCGGCCCCAGCTGCTGTGGGCGCATGCAAGGTGTGCCTCGGCCTCATTGCCAGTGCTCTCCGCCAGATGCCGGGGACTGGAATGCGGAGCTGAGGACCCCCGCACCCCGAAATTCCTGGGTCACAGTCCCCTGTCTGTTCCCTTCTGCTTAGTGGGGGAAGCAGGCTGGGCTGGGGGTTTGTTTAAAAGCCCTCTGAGCCCGAGCTTGGTCCCCAGATGGTGCCATGGGTGGTGGGGCTCCGTGGACTGGGGCCACGGCCTGCCGCGAGGTGGCTGGCGACATGCAGTCCGGGAGGCCAGGGGCCCGGAGCCCCCACAGGTGCTGGCGGGCTGGCTGCCGGGTGGGCTGCAGTGGACTCCCCCAGAGGCGCCCGGCCAAGTTCCAGTTCAGGAGGAGGAAGCCTGAGCCGCGCCCGGCAGCACTCACCTCCCCCAGCTCGGTACTTCAGCTCACCATGCGCATCAATAATGCAGTGCCCGCCCTGGAAAAGCAGCGGGGCTCCGAGCGAGCGCAGGGAGCAGCTGAGGGCCCGCGCAAGGTCGCCATGTGACGGGCACTGGACGGGGGACGCCTGCCCACAGGCAGGCCAGGGCCCGAGCTGCGGACCTCAGGGGCTGCGAGGTCTGCTCACCACGCGGTGGACGGGGCCACGCAGGGCGGGGCCCCTCAGCCCCGAGGAGTGCGCGTGCCTGGACCAGCGCCTCCACGCGAGGTGGCCCCACCTCTGTGCCGGAAGTGCGGACAGGGGCTCGGGGGACGGAGCGCTGGCGGGGCCGGGCTTGCCTTCGGGGTGACAGGGTCAGGGCGTCAGAGGCGCGGGCGCTGCGAACCGGCCGAGTGACCGGCCCGCGGGTCGGGGGCCTGGTGCCCAGCCCAGGAGGGATGCGGTCGGGTCCCGCCGGGCGCAGGCCAGCCCTGTGCACCTGGCGGAGGCAGGCCCCGGCACCCAGCGTATCCAGAGGTCGGCACTTGTGTTCAGACACTGCTTGAATGTCGGCCGGGGCAGGCGCCCACAGCGGCTGCGGAAGGCTGCCCCTGCTCGGCCCGCCCTCCCGTGGGCTGTCCGCTGGAGACCGGCCTAGGTGCTGCGGTGGGCGGCCGGCCCCGTCCTCCACTCGGACCTGTCCCGGCGCTGCAGACCCGTGCCCTTGAGCTGAGCCCACCCCAGGATCGGGGCGCAGCCCGCTCCACCTCAGGCAAGCTGGACCCACCAGCCGTCAGGCCAGCCCGGAGGGCAGCGGAGGGGCGATGGGGAGCTGTGGTCCATGACAGTTGGGTCCTGCTGAGGCCCGTCGGGGCCCAGTGACCTGGCCGAGGTGTCCGGTTCACCTAGGGCTCCCCACAGCGGAGCCCCGGAACAGGTGTCCAGCGGCCGGGGCCCACCCGCGGCGGAGCCAACGCTCACCTCCTTATTAGGCCGTAAATATTCCAATTAGGAAACGAGAAAGATGAATAGGATTAGCAGGAGGGGTGTCTCCAATGAGGCGCTGAAGAGACACTTGAACCGCGGGTCTTATCCAAGTCTCTCCTGACATTTTAATCATGTAGAAACGCTCAATTTACATAGCTCTGCCTAATTAGACACGGTGGCAATTATGTTTGTGGATTTTCCCCTCCTGAAGACGACTGGCTGTGTAGACGGGAGCTGGGTCTGGAGGGGGATGTCTGGGATCCCCGGATTTCGTCCCTCGGTTGGGGGGGCTCTAGGAGGAGAGGGGCATCTGCTGCCCCCACGCCTGGCCGAGGGCCTGAGCGCACAGGTGGCCTCGGGGGTGGCCCTGGAGACACGGGCTGCCAGGCCCTGCCATGGAGCAGTTCAGCCTGAGCTCCCCGCCCCAGGCTTCCGCTCCCCAACCGTTGATTCCGGGCCTCAGTGCAGGCTGCTGGGCCTCACCTGCTGGGGACACAAGTCGGGTCCCCCCACGAGCCCCCATGGCTGCCGGCCCCCTCCCTTTCCTCTGCCGGAGCCGCAGCACCCAGCGGGCAGCGCGGCAGTGAGGGGGGTCCCGTGCAAGTGCCGTGGAGACGGGGAGGCCACTGCTAGCCAGGCCCGTGCTCAAGGGCAGTCACTGCCAGGGCTCGGCTCCACTCTGGATGCTCATCCTGGGCTCTCCCGGGCCCTGCCCGACTGGCCTGGCCTCGACCTCCGGTGCCCCGTCCCTGTGTGCTGCCTGCGGGCGGTGGCGGAGCAGCTGGCGGGGCTCTCGGGCGGCCCGTCCAAGGCCTCGGCCTCGCGCTGCTTCCTCTTGGGGGCCAGCAGCAGATGTGGGGCCTGAACGCAGGCGTCCCTCCCCGACTCAGCCTGGGGGCACGCGTCCTGCTCTCTGTCCTCAGTGGCCTGGCCGCTGCCCGGCCGCTGCCCCACCCACGGTGGGAGCCCTGTGTGTGCAGGGCCCGGGAGGGTGCCCTGGCTGGGTGGGAAGACCCCCGCGGGTCTGGAGCCCTCCCCAGGACTGCGGGGCCTGGCTGGGGTGGAGGGTGGTGTCTGGTTTGCTGGGGGCCTCGCCCATGACCCGCGGGTGGGGCTCACGCTCACCAGTCGCGGCTCCCCTCCCCCGCTCCACTGCAAACACCCCCCTTTCCTGCCCCCCAGCCGGCCAGGTGGTGGGCACAGCCGGAAGGCAGGGCCTATCTGCCCCCAGTGCCCGCCGGGACCTGGACAGAAGGGCCGGGGCGGGAGGCGGGCGGGGCTGGCGGGAGGCGGGCGGGGCTGGCGGGAGGTGGGCGGGGCTGGCCAGCACGCTCTGAGCGGGCTCCGCCCACCTCCCCGTGGCCCCCCAGTGCGCTACCGGCGTGGAGTCCTGGGCCAGCCCCCGTCCCCCGCTGCCCGGCAGGGGCTCCCCCGCCCCTGGAGTGGGGTTCAGGGCGCGCCGCCCTGCCTCCCGGCCCGGCGCCACCCACCTCGCGGTCCAGCCCCGCGGCCACCGTCACGATGTCGCCCGTCTCGCTGCTGATGGTGAACATGTTCTGGGACGGGCTCTGCGGCGACTGCGTCAGGATCCGGTACCGCAGCATCCCGTTGGCCGTGGAGGCGTCGTCGGCGTCGCTGGCCGTGACGGTCATCACGTAGGTGCCTGGGGCAAGGGAGCGCTGGCAGCCCTGCCGCAGCCGCCGCAGCCCGGGGCTGACCCGGCGAGCGGCCGTGGACCCCGGGCCTTCCCAGGGGGCCGGCCCGCTGACCGCGTGGACGCGGCCAGGCCGCCGCGCCCACCGGAGGGGCTGCCGGGCTCACACGCAGCGCCCCGCCCGCGGGCCTGCGGCGCTCAGAGCGGCCGGACACCGGGGGCTTCTCTGCCCGCAGCCTCCCCGCAGAGAAGGCCTGAGCTCTTCTATAAAGGAACCGCGTGGACGGGTCTCCCCGGTGCCGGGCGGCCTCCACCCGAGCGGGGTGCCTCTGCGCCAGCAGGGGCCGTGCCTGGTTAGTCCCCGGCAGGCGAGGGGCAGCGCCGCAGCGGGGCTCGGCCGCGGCCCTCGCTGGGAGCTCGTGTACCAGCCCTGCCTGCGCCTGAAGGGTTAATTTCACAAGCCTTCAATTGCAGTTTAATTTGAAAACTAATTCAGCCCCATAATTGGCTTTCTGCGCAAATCACTGAGGCTAAAGATTTAAATTCTTAATATTCAGATGACTTGGAGAATCTGGCGCCATCTGCGTGCCCGCCGTGGGTCACCCGGGCTCCTCCCGCGCAGAGATGATAGAGAAGGGGGCCCACGCCGCCAGGCAGGTGGGCATCCAGGACACGGCCTCCGGCTTCACCCGCGGGGCCGCACGCCTCCCCTCGCGCTCTAGAGCCGCGTCGGTCCCGGGTCCCGGAGCGCCGTGCAGGCCCCGCCGCCGAGGGCTCGGAGGCAGGAGCGAGAACCTGCCACTTTTCTCGTTAAAGGGTGATCGGCGCTGGCATCTTTTGGAGGCGGCCAGGGGCTGGCCGGAGGCATACAGGGAGCTGAGGGCCGGGGCCAGCCGGGCGGCCATCGCCGCAGCTAAGTCCTGAGCACTGGCCCCGGGGTGCTGGGCACTGGGGCAGGAGGTGGCCCGGCCAGCTGTGCGGGGGTCCCTGGCGCACGGCCTGGGGCATGGCCAGGACCGCCCTGGCCCTCCAGGCTCCATCTGCCCTGGCTGAAGCCTGATCACGCCGGGCTCCAGCAAGCAGCAGACGGTTCTGGGCACTGTGACGCCACTGAGCTCCTGGGGCCCGGCTGATGGGCTTTCCAGGACCCGCTGCTCGGCAGCTCTGCCCTGGGGCGGCCGAGCAGGGCAGAGGCCCCACACGCTGGCCGGCGGGAGGCGACCACAGGAGCCCCAGGGAGAGGGGCCGGGAGGGGCGGGGCGGCCTGGCAGCGGAGGCCCAGCGCTGCGAGGACAAGGAGCCGGGCACGCGGGGCGGCCCTTGGCCGGGGCACGGCCTGTGTCAAGGCCCTGGGCTGTGGGCTCGGCTCCCAGGGGCCGGCTGTGCCCAGACGCCCCCCGCCCCGCCCCAGCGCCTGCGCACGGTGGCTCCTGGCGGCTCTGCAGAGACCAGGGCGGGCCCGTAGGACGGCGGCGGAGCGGGGCACCAGGCTGCCCCCCAGGTGCAAGCTGCAGCCCCGGGGGGCGCGGCGGGGCAGGGCCAGGCGGCTCACCTGGCTTGGAGCCCTCGTCCACGGAGCCATTGTACACCTGGTTGACGAAGTCGGGGCGGTTGTCGTTCATGTCGATGACGTAGATGTACAAGTCGATGGGGTTCTCCACCTTGTTGCCGTTCATGTCCACGGCGTGGGCTCTGAGCTGCAGGCGGTAAGCACGGTCAGCACCGTGGCCGCGGCCCGCGCCGGGCCTCCCGGGCACTCCTCACTGAAAGTGGGGGGCTCTGGGAGGACAAGAGGGGGCGCCTGGCAGCTGGAAGCCCACCGAGACCCCGCCGCCCATCCAGGACCAGGCCCGCCCAGACCATCCACGGCCACTGACCACAAGCCGGGCCCGGAGGAGAAGCGGGTCTGGGCTTGTGTCCAGAACCCCACGCCTTATTTCACGGTGCTTGTGGCCGGGTTGTCACGGGTGGGGAGGCTCCTCGAGGGGCCTCCAGGGCGAAAGCACCCCTGAAACTGCTCCCAGACCCCAGCAGCCCGGCCCTGCGGGTCAGGCTGGCGCAGGAGCCCGGGCCAGCTGGGGCTGCAGCCCAGACAGCGGCAGCAGTGTCCAGCCCCTCGCTCCCTGTGCCCTCTCCACATGCGGTCCCACGGCGGGAGCCGCACGTCTGCGGCCGGCTTCTGTGGGCCGAGGAGGGCGGGCCCTGGGGCGTTGGGCAGGGCAGAGAGGAGGGCCCGGCGGGCGAGGCACCTGGAACACGCCGCCCTCAGACTCGCGGCCCCAGCAGCCCCAGCCGGGGCCTGCGCAGCTGGGGGCTCCAGGCGGGCGCTCGGAGCCGTGGCGGCCACTCACGTGGTAGGAGGCCCGCTCCTCCCGGTCCATGGGCCGGGTCACGTACATCCGGCCGGACATGGAGTCGATGCTGAAGACCTCCATGGGGGGCTGGTCGGCGCCCACGCCCGTGATGCTGTAGCGGATGGGGATGTCGTTGTCCTTGTCTGACCGGATCTGCAAGGGCGGGCCGGCTGCAGTGGGGCTGCGCTGGGCACCCGCCCACCCTCGGCCCTCTGGGCGCCCCCGCGGCCGTCCGCAGGCTTCTCGGCCGCAAGGTCCCGCCCGCCTCGGAGCAGGAAGCGTGCGGGGTAGGGGTGCGTCGGCCAGCGGGGCAAGTCCCAGTGGACAGGCCCGGGGGGCGGTCAGGTGGTCCGGCCGGTGCAGATGTCCCCAGCGGGCCTCAGCTGGACGGCAGCAGCCGGAAAGCAGAGCTGCCCCCGGGAATCTGAGGCCCCGTCCCAGTCCTGCCCCTGCTTTGGCGCCGGAGACGGTCAGGCGCGCAGTGGAGGAGGCCCTCCCTGGGGCCGTGGCCGCGGCCCTGGCCGCGCCGCCAACACCTGGCACAGGGAAGTGCGTCCGTGCGGCCGCTGTGCTCAGCAGGCAGGGCACTGGGTGAGGGGCTGCCCCCGTGGGAGCGTGGCCACAGGCCCAGGAGCCCAGCGGGCAGGCGCCCGGCACGAGGGTGCGGTGGCACAGCAGGGCTTGGAGGGGCGGGGACGTGCGGGGAGGAGCAGGCGCGGCCGGCGGCCCCTGGGGGCCGGGCAAGCAGCCGCAGGCCGCCCTGAGAGGCCTGTGAGGGGCGGACAGACCACTGCCGGTCAGCGCTGTCTGCACACACAGGAGGGACGCAGCAGAGTGAAGGGCGCTCCTTCCCGACAAGGCTGCGGCAGCTCTGCCCAGCTCTGCCTGCCGCTCGGCCTGTCCGCACCGGCCCCTCCCGACAGCAGCAAGCGAGCCGGGCAGGGCGGCTTCTCTGGCATGCCCAGCTGTCCCGGAGGTGAGCCAGGAGCAAAGCCCCGCCTCTGGGCCCTGGGCGCCGACCCTCCAGCTCCAAGGCGTCCAAGCCCTAGGAGCCTGACCGCCCGGGCACCTGGCCCACACTCGTGGGACGTCCGGGTTGGGCCCTGGGGCTGGAGGACACGCCGGGAAGGCCCCCGGAGCTGGCCATTCATGCGGGGCCGGCGTCCAGAGGCCTTATGGGGCATCCCCGACGCAAACGGAGCTACAGTGACTAACGGCTAAATTAAGCCTCTGAATGTTAAATTAATGATGGAAATCTAAAATATTAATATAGTCTAATTGAATATTCTCCGATAAATTATCTGAGCATTTGCAGCAATTTGATTTTACTTTCATTTCTTAAGGAACTTTCAGCTGTATAAATACAGCCGTTAAAGCAGTTCGAGAGAGGGACACTAGCTGCCCGGCGAGGGCCAGGCGCGGGCACGCGCGTCTCCCCGTGGCTCACGACCCCACAGGCCCCGCGGCCGAGCGGCCGGCACCTGGGCTTGCAGCGAGGACGCCGAGTCCACGGCCTGGACATGACGCCTGACGGCGGGCCTGGCCGCTGTGGACGCCGGTGCTGGCCGGGGCCGCGCTCTCAGGACCGTGCTGGCTGGGGTGCCTGACCCCGAGGGGCCTCCGTGGCCGGTGAGGGCGGCCGAGCGCCGCCGGCCTCTCCAGGAGGACGTGGGTTGTTCCCGTGTACAGGCGGCTCCGGTGGTCAGGCGGTGCTCCCCGGGGTCACGCCGATGACCCGCCCTCCTCACCGCTGAGCCGCCTCAGCCCCGGCCGTTCAAGCAGCAGGCGAGGCCGCACAGAGGAGGCCAGTGCCCAGCGCCCACAGCCCAGCACCCGCTGCCTGCTGCCCCGAGGTGCCGCGGGGCTTCCCTGGGGGTTCCGGGCCGGTGAGAGCCCCTCTGGGCTGAGGGAGAAAAGCGGTGGCCCAGCCCCGCTGGGGTTTGGTATTGGGGGCCCCGTGACCCCTGGAAGCTGGTCCCTCTTGGGACAAGGGGGAGAGAAAGAAGGGTCAACACACCCCATTTCCGGGGTCTCCGCCTGCACAGGGCGGTGGGAACGGCCACCCAGGGCTCACGTGCGAGCGGCGGCAGAGCCCCGCACGGCGCCAGGCGGCTCAGGCGACTCAGCGCCGTCACGGCCGCCCGTGGGACCGACGGCCACCCCACGCTCACCGCGCAGACGCCAGCCAGCTCAGGGCGGTCGGTGGCCCGGACCTGAGCCCGCGGAGGGCAGGCCCCACGCCGGGCGGTGGGTCAGCCCCGCCGTGTCAGAGCCCCTCGGCGTGCCCTGCGCGGCCCCGGCTGCCATGCCGCACCCCAGGTGAGGAGGCGCTGGCCCACAGCCCTGCCGGCTCCTGTCCTCCGCGCCCACTCCCGCGGCTGCCGGGACAACCTCTCAAGGTAACAGGCTCTGCACGTTCATGACGTGGCCGAGGAGCTCCTCCTCCTCTTAACACTGTTTTGTCCTCACTCCAAATCTCGCCAGAAGCCAAGCTGGACGCACGGGCCGGAGAAGCCGGGGGCGTTCGGAGCCCTTGCAAAGCTGGTCGGCGCAGGCTCGGGCAGTGGCGGAGGGGGCCGGAGTCTGAGGGATGTGCGGAGCCGCCCGCTCGTGGCCCTGGGGCCAGGCCGCTCCGTCCCCCATCGGACGCGCAAGCGCTTGGCACCCGAAAGGTGGTCCCAAGCTGTCCCCGGGCCTGGCGGTGGGCAGAGTGCGGGGCGCCCCCATGCTGCCCCGGGCACAGGCCCCCTGCCCAGCCCACACGGCCTTGGTCCGTCCAGGCCTCTCCGGGCACAGGCGGGTCAGCTGTCCCCTGCCTGGCGGAGCCTGCGCAGGGACACGGTGGTCCTTCGCAGGAAAGAGCCGCAATCAGCAGAGGGTTTTGGGAAGAACATTCTGTCTCTTCCTCCCTCCGGTCTTCTCATTTAGCATATTTTATCCGAATGAAATGCCTTAACGAGCACAGAGCCGCAGCTGATCCCAGCTGCACCCGCTGCCCGCCCCAGCGAGCCGCCTCCACGCGCAGGCTCAGCTGCCTCAGCGCACCCCAGGCGTGACGGGAGACGCAGCTCCCTGCAGACGGCCAGGAGGGCCTGACCTCGGCTGTGCTTGGGAGACGGAGGCGGGGGGGGGGGCGGGTTGGAAAACGAGCACAGCTGAGTGCGTGTGTGCGTGTGCATGCATGTGTCGTGTGCACGCGCATGTGTGTGCACGTGTGTGTGAACGGGAGCCTGTGGGCCGAGCGCTGACGAAGGACGTGGAGGACCTTGGCGTGAGCACGGGCGTGAGGGGTGGGCCGGGCCTGGGGCGCTGATGAGGGTCCCGGGCTGCGCCGCAGGCTCATCGGAAGGCGCTGCCCTCGGCCAGGCTGTGCTGCCCCCACCCCGGCGCTCTGTGTCCTTCCCACCGGCCAGCCGACGCCGCGGTCACACACGTCTTCGGAAGCCCGTGTCCTGGGCCCAGCCCTCCCCCGCCGCTTGCGAGAGGCTGGGCCGCCGCGTGGGGCCCCTCTCCGCCTGTTTCCTGCAGAGCGGCACAGAGCGCGTGCCCTAGCACAGACGTGACCGAGGCGTGGGGAGAAGGGCCCCCGGTGCCCAGGCCCTCCCCAGGACACCTCGTGCAGGCCTGCGTGGGGAGGACGCCGGAGGAAGGGCCCACGTGTCCACCCTGCTTGCTGCCCCAGCTCAGGCTGGCACAGAGGGGGTCAGGCCCCGGGGGGCCTCGCTCACCCCCCCACCCCCCGCCCAGTCCCGCCGTGCCCTCTGCGGAGGGCGAGTCAGGCAGACGCCGCAGGAGACCGGCCCCAGCGGTCAGCCTGCCGTGGGCAGGCCCGCGCTGGCCGGCCGTCCGCGGGGACGCAGCTTCAGTGGCGCGGCACGTCTGGCGGCCCCGCGGCCTCCTCGTGCCGAGCCACGGAGCGCTCGCGCCCTGGCCCGTCTGTTCCTCCTGAGCTGCCTGGAGGAAGGGCGGCCCGGAGCTCTTGCACCCCCGGCCACCGGCCCCCCCCGCCCCCGCTATCGGCCCCAGCAGGCACCTCGCTCAGCTCCGCCGGACGCCTCCTGCCGACAGCGCGGCTCAGGCCGCGGCTCGGTCACAGGACACCGGCCCCACACCGCTGCCCTCCAGGCTGCCCCTGCGCGTCAGGCCACGGACACGCAGGCCGGGGCACGACACCCCTGCGTCCGGCTGGCTCGCTGGCGTGGCCCAGAGCGCAGGATGCTCGGCCAACAGGGGGCACTGGGCCGCGGTGGGGAGGAGCAGCTGGCCCCGGAGGGCGTGGTGCTGGCCGCGGCCCCCCCGCCCGCACCTGCACATCGGCCGCCCAGCCCTGTGCTGGCATCTGCGGTCAGTTACCAGCACGCTCAGGCGGCCGGATCCTCTTCACAGGGAGGACGGGAGCGCAGCGGGTGTCTTGACTACTGAAACGCAGATTTGTGAAATGCACTTGCGGCCTGCCCCCCAAAGTGGGAGCACCCCAACGAGCCCTGCTTCTCCCTGCCCGCGGCTGGGCCACGGACCAGGTGGAACTGCTCACTGCTTTCCGGCCCAGTCGCCTGACCCTGCCCCGGTCCCGGGCATCGTGTGTCCGGAGGGCCTGCCCGCCGGCCCAGGTGTGGACGGGCACGCCAGCAAGGCCTCCCGCGGGCTGCGCCCCTCCGCCGTGCCGGGGCCGCCTCCCCTGCTCAGCCCGAGCCCAGCCGGCGGAGCCCAGTTCTCGTGTGCCCGGGCCTGTGCCCGCTCCCCCGCCCTCCTGCCGCGCCGCCGCCTCAGAACGGCCATCCCCTTCCAGGCCGACGCTGCGTCTCTGCGTTTGCACCTCAGGCGGCGGCCCACACACGGGTTCGTCTCCCAGGAGACGCACCTGCGCCCCGAGTCTGTTGGGTGGGGCAGCACTCAGGGAACAGGCTGACAGGACCCGCACAGCCGCCCCTGCCCGCCCGCCGTGCAGGCCACCCCCTCTCAGCACCCAGCGGGCTGGGAAGCATCAGCAGTCACGCCCCGGAGGGCGTCGGAGGCTGGAGGCCGTGGCCCGAACCCCTGCCCTGCCGCCCACACGGGGGAGCAACCCGCTGCCCGCACCGGAGGCCGGTCAGCGCCACGGGAGCTGCCCTGACCTCCTCTCCGCAGGGCACGACACAGCTCTGCCGGGCCCGGGGCCGGTGGCCTTCCTAGGTCCTCCTGGGGGACCCAGGCCGCAGGGGCTGAGCCGGGCGGGGTCTCCACTTACCCTCACGAGCTGCTGCGGGAAGGGGCCGCGCGAGTTCTCCGGCACGTTGATGGGTGGGATGACCCAGTCCCGCTTCTGCCGCCGCAGCCCGCTGGAGCTCTGGCGCGGGGGCCACGGCAGTGGTGCGTCCGTCAGGGCCCAAGGGGCAGCCGGGGCCGTGCGCTCCTCTGCTCCCTGCGGGGGAGGAAGGAGCCAGTTACAGGCGCACGGGCGAGGAGACCCCGTCCCAGGCCGCGCTAGCCCGGCCGGTCCTCAGCGGCACAGAGAGGTGGCCCCAGAGGCCGGGAAAGAAGCGAGACAGGGAGTCGCGACTGGCTGTCCACCCACCCCGGCCCTCGGCCTGCCTCCCGGAGAGAGGCTGTCCACGGCCTGCCGCGCCCCCGGGCGGCGATGGGCCTCTGTGAGGCGCGCCAAGGGACACCGAGGGGAGGGCCCGTGTGCCCGCGGTACCTGCGCCTCGCCGGCCCCAGATGTGCTGCCCCCTCTGGGAGGCCCCACCTGCTCCTGGCCCCAGGCGCCTGCCTGGGGGCCAGCAGTCTGCGGAGGCAGCGGCCCTGCATGGCCCACGACCCCGCGAGGCAGCCCGGCCCGCGAGCCTCCTCAAGGTTTCCAGGCAGCCATTTACGTGTAAAAAAACTGCTTTATCTTCATTTGCTGGGGATGAGTTTGCATGGCGTTAATTTCCCCAGTGTTGTTTAAATAAATTGCACATATTTGCTGCTATTTTAAAGCTGTGAGACAAATGTAATAACAAAATCTGGTGAAAATCGGCGCCAGAACTGCAAGGCTCCAGCTTGGAAGACGCAGCCACTGCTGGGGGAGACGCGGCAGGACGTGGCTCGGGGCGGCTCACAGGCCGGTGACTGGCCCGCCCACTTGAGACAGCCGTGGGCCGGCGCCTGGATGGTCAGTAATGACCGCTACTTTCAAAACCACTTCCCAGTAGAGGACTCCTGTCTGTCTCTGGGCGGGGGATGGGGGTGCTGGTGTGATGGGGCGTGGGTGGGGGTGCTGGTGTGATGGGGGCCCAGGGGTGCAGTGTGAATACCACATACCTCACACCTGGGGAGCCACAGGTACAGGTGTGCAAGTGTGTAACCCAGGTGAGTGTGCACGATCCAGGTGTGCACGTGTGTAACCCAGGTGAGTGTGCACAATCCAGGTGTGCACGTGTGTAGCCCAGGTGAGTGTGCAAATCCAGGTGTGCATGTGTGTAACCCAGGTGCACACACATGTAATCCAGGTGTGCACATGTGTAACCCAGGTGAGTGTGCAAATCCAGATGTGCATGTGTGTAACCCAGGTGCACACACGTGTAACCCAGGTGTGCACGTGTGTAGCCCAGGTGAGTGTGCACAATCCAGGTGTGCACGTGTGTAGCCCAGGTGAGTGTGCACAATCCAGGTGTGCACGTGTGTAGCCCAGGTGAGTGTGCACAATCCAGGTGTGCACGTGTGTAGCCCAGGTGAGTGTGCACAATCCAGGTGTGCACGTGTGTAGCCCAGGTGTGCATGCACACAGTCCAGGTTGCACCACACAGCCGTGCATACATGTCACCCACACATCTGGTCTTTGGGCACACACGTGCATCTGTGCACATGCACTGGCACTTCCAGCCACACATGTGCAGGTGGGTGTGTGTTTGCACACATGCGTGCACATATCCGTGAGGGCTGCGGCCCAGGCACACCCCCTTCAGTTTGCAGCTCGGCCCTGGGGCCCCCCGCTCGGGGGATCAGGCCCCGGAGCGGCTGCGTGAACACGCCGTGCCCGTGACTGGCGCCCCGGGCAGGGTCGAGCTTGCCGAGGTGGAGCTGGCAGGAGCCGAGCGGGAGAGGCCGGTGAGGAGGCGGCAGCGGCGGACACCTGGTCAGAGGGGAGCAGGGCTGGTGCGGCGGGCTGGGCTGGTGGAGCGTCCCCGGCCATGGGGCCTATTCGTTCCCTCCCTCTGGGCCTCAGTTTCCCCGCTGAGGGGCTGGGTGAGCTTTGTGCATCGGGACTCCCTGGACACCCAGGAGGGGCTACCTCGGAGGACTACCCCGTCCACCCTGCCTGGAGTGACCTGCGCCCACGCTGGCCAGGTCGCACCCCCACACTTCCCTACTTGGGGCCCCCTGGACCCTCCTCGCCAAAGAGGCCGGGCCGCGCCCTCCATGCGCAAGAGAAAGGTGAGCGCGCCAAACGGGCCTGCGTGGACTCCAGGTCGCCCTCCTGTGTTTGCAAACGGGGAAAGGCGAGTGCTGAGAGTGGGGTCCGAGCCCCCTGGAGCGGTGGCAGAATTCTCTGCCCAGCGCTGGGGTCACCGGCGCTCGCCTGGGGCTGCCGGCGGGAATGAGCGGTCGGAGCCCCGGAGAGCAGGGGCTGCTCCACCGGGCAGGGCCGGAGAGCCCTGCTCCTCTCCGCGGTGGGGCCTGTCCAGGCCGCGGCTGGGGCGGGGCAGGAGCACGTGGACGAGCCGGGTCAGCACCGTGGCCCTGGATGGGGCACTGGGGGTCTGCCCTGGGCCAGTGGCTCGTCCTCTGGTTGGGCCGGGTGGGGCTGTCCCCTGGCGAGGCGGCCGAGCCGAGAACCCTGAGTTCTGGACCCCAGGGGTCCCCAGGGGCGCCGCAGACCCGCCTCTGAAGGACACTGGGGTCCAGCTCCCCGGCCAGCCGGCCGCTGGGCCCGCTGTGCTCCTCCCTCTGCCCTTGATGTTCCTGCAGTTTGGAGAAACTGCACAAGGCTCAGGCCCACGGGCCCGCAGGAGGAGCCGCTTCTGGAAAACGGTCTGGCTGGCTCCCGCACAGGGCAGCTGGGCCACGCCCCGAGCCCCGAGTCCAGGGCCCATCACCCACAGGGTGAGCTGACCCCACCCCACCTGCTGCCTGCCGCTCACCCAACCCCCCAACCCCCAGCCCACGCCCCATCCCCTTCCCACCTGCCACCTGCCCTACCCGTCCCACCCCTGCGCCCTCCGGCCCCCCACGCGCTGCCATCGCTGGCCCTGCCCACCACGGGGCCTCCTGGAGGGGTCCCGCGGCCCACTCCTCCCGTGGGCGTCGCAAGCAGGAGCGAGGCTTCTCTGGGCGGAGTGAGCCGGGGTGAGCGACCCCTCGGCCTGGGGGTGGGGCGGGCTGGAGGGAGCCCCGCCCTTGGGCGCCCTGACTTCACCGGGCCCCCGGGGAAGGGCCTGGACCGGATTAGCGTCCTGGCCAGGGGGGCCACGCCACAGCCTCTCAGCAGCCGCGGGGAGGGGCGGCCGGCACTGGGATAGATGGAGCTGCCCGCCCCCACTCGGCGCTGGGCGGTCAGCGCGGGTCCCGCCCGCAGCCCTCGCTCTCCTGCGGGCAGCCGCGGACCCCGCAGGGCCAGGTCGCGGCCGCTTGGCTGGGTGGACGCCCTGAGCCTGCCTCGCAGTGTCCTCAGGCCGCATGGGCTCAGGGGCCAACGCCCCCGCGGCCAGGCGCGCCTCTGGCGCCCGCAGGTGCTCACGCCGGGCCTCGGGTCAGGTGCCTTCAGCGTGCTCGGCCGGCCCCTCAGAGGCCAAGCCCAGGCCTGGTTTTCGCGAGGGCAATTAAATTTCTCCAAAGGAAAAGAGGCGCCAGGACCTGCAGAGACGGCTCGCCGCGCCCCTTCCCTCCGACGCGGGCAGAAGCGCGCTTAAATATTTAGCTAAGGAATTGTGTGGGGCTTTGGCTGGTCGCCATGGCAGTTAAGGACGGGCAGAACAAGATGGATTTAACCAACACAGAACAAAACAACAGAACGACGCCCCTCGCTCGCGCCAGAAGGCGGGCGCTGCAGAAACGCTGCCCCACACGCTTCCCAAAGGGCAAATCCCCGGGGTGGCCCCCCCAGCGGAGACGGCTCTGGGGACTCCTGAGAGCGTGCAGAGGGCTTGGGGTGACCGCAGGACAGCGCCCCTGTGCCCGCCCGCGCCCCCCCCGGCAGCCTCTGCCCTGCCCTCCCCCCTGCTCCCCCACGCGACAAGGGGCACCCCATCTCCTCCCGCCCGGGTTGAGGGCGAGCTCCAGAGAGTCAAGCCGATGGCTTCACCAGAAGCACCTTAGACAAAAGCACCCTCAGTTAGTGGGGAAAATACAGCCGCAGAAAAGACTCGCGCAGAGGGTCCAGCCCAGGCGGCTGCTGCTCTGCAGTTGCCGGGGTGCGGCTGCGGGCTCGGCCCCTGCCAGTGGGGGGCAAACGGCCGGTTCCCCAGGGGCGGCGGCCTGGAGGCTCGCGGGCGCAGCAGGGCTCTGTCCTGCGGTCACTGGCCACTGCGCTCAGCGTCTTTCACGGGGCCTGGGGAGGTGGGGGCTCGGCCTCATCAACGTGCCCCACCTCCTGGGGAGTCAGGGCCTTGGCCCCGGCCTGTGGGGAGCGTGGAGGGCCCCCCGTGTCCACAGGCGCGGCCACAAGCAAGGGGATGGCTTCTAGCCCCACCTCGAAGGGCGTGGGGGCTGCGGGGGGCTGCCACCCCGCTGGGCTTTGGGAGCCTCTGCCCAGGCCTCGGGCCCGCTGGCCGCTGTCCTCCAGCCCCGGCTCGTGGCCGTGCGCCCACACTCACCGCACGGCCCTGGAGCCGGCCCGGGCCGTGTCCAGATCCCGGTCCACAGCCCGGGGTTGGGTTTGGACTCCCCGGGGAGCTTACTTCAAGGAGCATCATCGGCAGGACCCTAACAGCAGGCCCGTGAGACCCTCGCGGGCACGTGGGGCAGGCTCACGCCCGCGGGTCCCGGGGAGAGCAGGGCCGGGCAGGTGCTGCGGGGCCTCTGGGCCCCAGACCCGTATGTCCCGCACAGGCCCGGTGCCGTCCAGGCCGCCTGACGCTCTCCATCTGCGGGGAAACGCGGCCGCGCACTCGCTGGGGAAGTGCGCCCTCATTTGCATTTTCTAATTGAATTGCTATCAGCTTTCCTGCAAGGCTGCACCGAGAGCCCTGCCCAGCCCAGCCGCCTGGTTCCCCAAGAAGAGCCGCTGTGAGGAGCTGCCGGGAGGCGAGGCAGAGGGAGGGCACCCCCAGCTCATGGCCCACCTGACGGCGGGGTGTTGGCTCTGGGGGCTTCGCGGCGTGGCTGGGACACAGGCGGGGGGGGGAGACTGGGGCCGGGTCCCCACGTGGCCCTGGGGTGCTTCCGCCCCTGTGGGGACCAGCCCTGGCCCTGTGCCCCAGTCCTGGGGCGCCTGCCAAGGGAGCGCCTGCTCCCCAGGCCCATCTGCTGCCCCGCCCTGGGCCAGCCGGGGCGCAGCCCGGCTCAGGGACAGAGGCCGCGTGGCCCGCCGGCTTCTCAGGCTCCTGCCGCGGCCGGGCGCAGCACGGACGCGCGTCCTGCGGGGCCCTCACGGCTGAGCGTCCAGCCCGAGGAGGAAGCGTGGGACCCCGATCTGCAGCCAGGCCGCACGGAAGTGGGGGCGGCTTGGAGCCCCACGGGTGGCGACGGGGTCTGAAGTGGGGGTCGGAGCCTTCCCCGCCTGGCCGGTGAGCGTACCGGGCACGGGGGGCGCCCCGGGCAGCGGGCCGCGGGCAGTGGACGGGCTGCCGAGCCCACACGTGGGGCCGAGGCAGGCTGTCCCCAGAGCGGCCTTCATGAAGGTGCCAACGGCTGCCCGAGCCGGGCACGGCCACTCTCCCGGGGGCACGGCCGCCCGGCATGCAGGGGCTGCTGGGTCAGCTCCGGGGTGCTGGGCTCCAGGCCACCCCTCGCTGGGGGGCCGCGGCTGGGCGGCTCTGCGCTGGTGCCGCCCTCCAGGAGCGTCTGGCTGGCCCCGGAGGAGCTCGGCCAGCTCCCGGCCTAGGCGAGCCTGGGCTGGCGCGGGTGTGGGCGGGGTGCACCGGCAGTCGGCTGCAGCTGCGGAGGAGGCCGGGCTGGCCCCCGAGTGGCTTCCAGAGCGTTGTCCAGGCCGTGGCCCGCCAGTGCCCTGGGGCATTAGCCGGTTGCTGCCCCCTGCTGGCCCCGACAAGCCGCTCTGCGGTCTGAGCCCTCCCCCTGGCGCTGCTGCTTCCTTCTCCGCTGCGGCCTGTCCCCTGCTCTGTCCAGGCTCTCCTCTGTGGTGACTGCTGAGGTCGCCAGCTCAAAGTGGCCGTGTCCCGGCTCCCTCCAGACGGCGTCTCTGGCTCCAAGCGGCTCCGACCTGCCTGGTGGCTTCTCCACGCTCCCCCTTTGCTTGGCTGCTCTGTGTGACTCCAGCCGCAGCCCCCGAGGTTCTAGCAAGGCCCTGCCCCCGCGTCCCGTGCGTGGCAGGCCTGCCGCGGGGCTCCCTGCGGGGTGTGTGGCTCGGCAGGTCTGCGCTCTGCTTTCTGAGGTCTCACCTGCTCGCTCTATTCTGTACTCAGAGACGGGCTTCAAGTTCACGACTAACTGCGTATTTTTAAAAAAGATTTATTTATTTATGCATAAAAAAGCTGGGGTACAGGCCAGAGGTGCAGGGGATGAGAGGATTCACCAGAGTCAGAGTGGGGAGCAGAACAGGCAGATCCACTGAAACGCACTGCTGAGGGGAGCAGCGGGAGCAGGAGAGGTCTGCTGCGCCCTGCGGGTCCCTCCCTGGCCGGGGTCGAACTCGCGCTGCGGTGGCTGCGGATGCTTCACGGTGCGGCGCTCAGCCCCTGTGCCCTGGGGAGGCCCTGACTGTGTACTTCTTTACTCATCCTTCCTTTGCGTCCCATCAGTTTTGCTCAAATGCCTCCAGAGCACCGAGGCCGAGCACACGAAGGCAGGACTCTGACATTTCTCGGCGAGTCGTGCTGCTGGTCGTCCTGAGCTGCCCCGGCGTCTGGGCCGGGCCGGTGGGGTCAGCTCCGTGGTGGTCTTCTCTGCACAGACGTCTGGGCGTGGCGTCCAGCCGACTCGGTCTCGTGTGTTCACTTCCCTTCTCTGATTACAGCAATTAGTCCCTTTTTGCTTATTACAACGATATATTCTGAAAGCTGCCATTTTACTCAAAGGGAGACATGCAGCCATTCCTCTCCTCTTGCATTTTTGGGCTTGATAAAATTTACTGTTCTGTTTTTCCATCTATTATCTCAGTACGGAATCTCATGCCTCCTTTTTTATTTGAAAGTTCACTTGGATGACAATAAAAGGAAAACTGTGTCATTTAAACACCTCTAAAACACGGCACCCGGAGCGCGGTGTCATAAAGACACAGTGTCACGGAGCATAAAGCGATGCTGCTCGGTCAGTGTCCCCCGGCTGTGAGGCCAGACACTGGGCACTGTTCAATAAAGACACGCCAGGAAGGCGGGAGCCCGCACCTGCTGCCACCAGGGTCTCGGCTGCAGGCCAGTGTCCTCCTACGGCGGGGCTGGCTCTGAAGGTCCAGGGGAACACCAGTACAGCCTTGGACATCAAGGGCACCTCTCGGGCAGGTCCAACCAACAGTGACAGAAAATTGACACTGGGTAGAAGGTCATCTTCTATTATCTTCCTGATCTAAAATTGAGCAGGAAGAAGGTCATCCAGGAAGAACGTCATCCAGGTAGAAGGTTGTCCAGGAAGAAGATTGTCTGAGTAGAAGGTCTTCCAGGAAGTAGGTTGTCCAGGTATAAGGTCATTTGGGTAGAAGGCTGTCCACATAGAAGGTCGTCCAGGAAGAAGGTTGTCCGGGTAGAAGGTTGTCCAGGTAGAAGGTTGTCCAGGTAGAAGGTCATTCCGGTAGAAGGTTGCCCAGGTAGCAGGTTGGTGCAGGTAGTCAGTGACGGCACACCTGTACTCGACAGGCGTGGGCCTGTTTTCTCTCCACTGTTCCCTGGACAACTGCCACACGGTGCTCAGCTGGTGTCGGGGTGCTAGTCCATGTGGAGCTGTCTCGTGCACAGAGCACTCGCCAATGTCACGCCAGCCCGCAGGGGCCGGAGCGTCCTCTGGGCCCCTCTGACCCAGGGGCCGTGCCTTCTCATAACAAGAGTTATCGGTTTGCAGGAGGAGGCAGGCGCCAGCCCCGCAGACCCAGGGAACCACGAGGACTGTGGCCTGGGGCGGGGCGGGGCCGCCTGTGTGAGAAGCGTCCCTCTGCCTTGGCCGCTGTCCCTGTCTCCTCCCCACCCCGTCTGGCTCCTCCTCATCTCTCTGTCTGTCTCTCTCCAGGGAGTCCTGCACGGCCACACCGCTGACCCACGGCCAGCTGTACCCTGACCTCCCAGGGCTCGGGCCCCGGCCGGTCCCAGACTGGTGCGCCGTGGGTGGGGCCTAGGCTCCTGCGGGCGGCCCCGGGGTGTCCTCCCAGCCCTGCGCCCGCCGCAGCCCCACTTGCCGCAGCCCCGCTTACCACGTGTCCCGGGCGCGTGGGCCGGGCGGGCGCCACGCGCAGCCGCACCACGGCGTGCCAGCGCTCGGCAGTCTGGCGGTCCCGTGCCGTGACGGTGAAGGCCACCTGCTCGGAGGGGATCTGCAGCTCCCGTGCGGCGAAGACCGTCCCGTCCAGCCCGACTCTGAAGTCCACGCTGCTGGTCTCATACTGCAGGCCCTGGGTCCTCACGCAGCTGCTGAACTTGACTGCAAGAGGAGAGGAGAGGTCAGCAGGGGTGGGCGGGGCGGATGAGCGGCCTCTGCCTGGGCGCGTGCGGCCTTCGGGCCCAGCTTCAAAAGGCCGGGCCTCCTCATTCCAGGCACAGCGGCCGCCACTCTGCCTCTGCCTGTCGCCGGGGTGGGGCTTGGCCGGCTGCCCCGCTCCCCGTGTGCACACTGTCCCCGTGACCGCCGGGCTTCCACCCCGCCTCTGCCTCTCCACCCCGCGGGGCTGCGGCCGGAGGGCCTAGAAGGTGGGTTTGGGGGCCGCTCTGGAGGCCACGGAGCTCCCGGTCCACTCGTCCACTTTCTCCCCAGCCGCAGACCCGACGCCCGGCTCCCGCTCCGGCGGTGGGGCCAGCGGGGCCAGTGGGGAGAGGCGGCGAGCTGGGCCAGCAGAGCGCTTCCTGGGGACGGGAAGGGGCAGGGCCCTGGCACCCGGCGGGCCAGGCCTCGCCGCCCACACACCGGCCGGGCGGGCTGAACGGCCCCGCCTGGTCCCCGGCGCAGGGGAGATGGTGGGCGGCGGAGCCAGCGGGCGCAGGACGCACGCCCCGGCCGCGAGGCGGAGGCGGAGGCTTTAAGCCGTGTCACTGTCGCTGCGCACGCGATCGGTTATGTTTACTCGGGAGGCTGAGAGTCCTCAGGTCACGTCTGATCAGGTTTCCCGCGTTCGCCTTTCACCGCCGCCTGCCCCGTGAACAGCTGCTGCCCAACGCCCCTGGGGCCCCCGGCACCCCCACTTGCGGGTTCCGGGTGAGCGTGTTTTTAACGTGCGGACACCAGCACTCCGGCAACTGCCCGGGGCCCCGTGTGGCCCGGAGCCCGCGGGGCCTCGGCTCGGGCCGGCTGCGTCCCGGGGCGGCCGGCCGGGCAGGAGCGGCTCCTTTTTTCGCAGGAGACAGAAAACGCCCACAGCGCGCTCCAGCGCCTTGGCCCGAGGTGAACGCGAGAACACCAGCCAGGACGGGTGCGCGAGGCGCGGGACTGCGGGGCGGGGCAGACGCGCACCAGGCAGTCTGCCCCTCAGGAGTGAATCGGCCCGATGTCCGTGCTCGCACAAAGCCAAGCAGCCGCCACTCGGTGGCCTCGGGAGCGGTGCTGCTCTGCTTGCGGGGCGGCCCGGCACCTGGCTCCTGCGGCTGGGCCTCGGCGCCGGCCGGCCGGGCGTCTGCTGGGCCCGCGGTCCTCGCGTTGCCTTGGGGCTCTGACCCCACTTCACCCGTGACGGGGCTGCCAGGGGCTCCGAAGGAAGCGACGGGAGCAGGTCGCAGCCCGGGCTCGGTGCCCGCCCCTCAGGAAGGGGGACGAGGCCGATCGCGCCCGGCCCCTCAGTGCTCACGCAGCACCGCACACCGGCTGCCGCGGGGGTGGGCGGCCGGGCCAGCGTCGGTCTGGGGCAAGACTGCCTGGCGTGCCTTTCTGGGGAGCGCCACGGCCCCTCCCCCCTGCACTGCAGCGAGGCCCGCGGGGAGCCTGGAGCGTCCACCTGACCCCTCTGTTTGCTGTGGGAAGAGCGGCCTGGGCCCAGGCCCAGCTGGAGGCAGCTGCAGCTGCTCACGGAAGCTTCTAGGCCTCGTGCCGCTCCGCCCGCGGCTCCAAGGCGCCCGCGCCAGCTCTGAGCTGGCCGTCCCCTGTCCTCCCTGGGTGCCGGGGCCAGGCCGTCCCCTGTCCTCCCTGGGTGCCGGGGCCCAGCCGGCGCTGCACGCAGGAAGGGTGGGAGGGGCCCTCGCCGCGGGCTCTCCACCGCCTTCCGAGGATGGCGCCTCCCGGCAGGCAGCGAGTGGGTTGAGAGGGACAGCCCCTGCCCCGGGCCTCTGGCCACACAGAGGCTTGGTGGTGGCCGCGCACCACCCTGCGCGCTCTGGCGGGGCCTTCCGCACGAGCTCCGAGCGCACGGCAAGCGCTCGCCCCAGAGTCGGCCCTGGAGAGCCGCCCGCCCGGCTCTGCCGTCCTTCGCCCCTCGGGGTCGGAGTGCACTGGCTGGGCTGGTGCTGAGAAAGCCGCCGGAGCCCGCCTTGTCCACCCCAGGCCGGCTCCCGAGGCGCACGGCCAGCCGCGCTCAGGCCCTGAGGGCACCCGCACGGGGCGGAGAGGCCCTGAGCCCCCGAGGGCTCGCCTGGGGCCGACGTCCACCCTGGCCAAAGCTCCGGGCCAGGGGCCCTCAGAGTGGACAGGTGTGGCGCCCCAGCGACAGGCCCTGGACCAGGAGCGCCACGGGGCCCGTGGCTCTCGGCCAGCGGGGCCCACACTGGCCACTCCTTGGGCACTGACCAGGGCGCTGGCAGCAGCTGGACACGGGAGCCGGCGTGGGCTTCGGCGTGGGAGCAGGACCCGCTATTTTTAGAAGCAGCAGCCTCGGCTCGTTAGTGCGAGTGCATCAGGCCCCAGCTAATGAAATCATGTGCAGTTAGGGCCAGGTAGAGGCGCTCCTTCCGGTCCCCAGAGACACAGCCCGCCCCGCCCCGCCCCCCCCCACTCCCGCCCCCTCCTCCCGGGAGCCCCCGCTCTCTCCACTGGCGGCTGGCGGGAATTGCCCCTGCGTCTCCTCCAAGCTCTCGCGCTTGGCGTCTGCGGAGGACCAGGGCCCCAGCAAGGCCGGGCTCTGGCAGCGGGCAGGGGAGCGTGCCCCGGCCCCGGGCCGCAGCGGGCACCCCAGCTTGCTCCGGGGGTGGGCTTGGCACCTGTGGGCCTGCACGGCCGGGCCTGGGGTTAGGAGCGCAGGCAGGTGGGGCCCCAGCTGAGACCGGCACCGGGTGGGCGAGGCCCCAGTGGCCACAGCTGCCCGGTTGGTGCCGCGTGTCCCCGGGCCAAGGGCTAAGACAAGCTTCGTCTACTGCTGTGGGCCGCGAGGAGGCGCAGGGGCCGAGAAGTGGGGGCGCCAGCTGTCCTCTTGGGGGGCTGTTCCCCTGTCGCTGCCAAAGCACGTCGGTGCCGCCCGACTTCGAGGGCAGAGGAGGCGCCATCTCACGTGAGTGTCAAGAGTGGACGCTGTGCCACTGCCCGCTGGAGAGGACGTGGCACCCGCCTCGCCACGGCCGCCGCGCCCCCACAGCCTGGCTGCGGACGCGGGGTGGACGCACAGCAGGTCCTGCTTCCGGGGCACAGCCCTGGCCCTGTCTGCCTCTCAGACGGCCCCGGGCGCTGCCCCGCTCCCCAAGCCTCAGGCTGAGTCCTGGGCCACCGGGGCCCTCGGGCAGCTGGGGCGTCCCGTGGGGCCGGGATGGCCGCGGGCCGGGTCCCCGCGTCTCCACACCTAAGCTCCACTTTGGCGGCTCAGGCAAGAAAAGCAGCTGCTCCCCGGACTCAGCCCCGGCCCGTCCGGAGACTCAGTGCCCATCGTGGTCCCAAAGGGCACTGCCCGGAGGGCGCCCTCCGGGCTACTGCCCTCCGCGAACGCAGGCCGGAGCCGGATGAGGCCGGAGCCGGTCGGGGACAGTCTGACGCAGCAGCGGGGCTCAGCCAGGTGTGTGAAACTGTGACATTTCACTCCTGCGTGTAAATGAAAACGTGCAGAAAGGTCGGCGAGCCGGGAGTGCTCTTCTCTCAGATGACTTAGGCACCGACAAGGGGAGGGTCAGCGCAGCCCCAGCTGCTGGGCTTGCACCTGAGGGCCGCCGCCTGCCGCCCGCTCAGTGCCCGCCCCAACAGGAGCCGGCTCTGGGTGCCCCAAGGACCGGCTGCAGGGGAGCCGCCGGCCACTGTCCCTGGCACCCCGCCCTGCCCTCTGGCCCAGGAGCACCTGAGCCCACCAGGCCCCGCTGTCCAGGCCGGGCTGGGGCCGTCCCATGGGCCGGGCCGCCGGGGCTCTGGCGTCAGGCGCGGCTGTCCCAAGCGGGTGGGCTGGGCTCCGGCTCAGATCCCCCCGGCTCCCTGAGTTCTCTCCCCTGAGTGGCGCCTGCCCCGGGCCGGGCTAGGCTCTAGTCGCTCCTGAGGCGGCCAGTGCCGCGGGGCGTGCGGGGCCCTGGACAAGTGCCTTCCCGCCTCGTTGGCCAGTGGCGTGGGCAGGTGCGGGAGGCCCGTCCGCTCTGCTTGGCTCGCAGGGGCCGGACTGTGCCCACTGGCGGCCTCGGCTCAGGCTCCTGGTGCGGGTGGCCAGGCCCGGGCCGGCCCTCAGGGCGCACGTCCAGTGGGGGCCGCCGGCAGCGCAGGCGCACACGGGTTCCCCTGGGTGGCCTCGTCGCAGGGCTGCGGGGAGACCTGACCCCACTCCGACCTCAGCGCCTGTGGCTCCCAGCCACGGGGTGGTGGGGGGCTGTGGCCGCCGGCCTCCCCTCCTGGGCTGGGGGCCCTGCGCGAGCAAGGCCAGGGGACTGGGCCCCCTCCCTGAACACCGCCTTCACAACGAGGCTGCCTGCGGCTGTCTGCCAGCCCTCAGCTCCGGCGTGGCACCTGCTGGCTGCCGGGGCTGCCCCAGGAGGCTCCTGCCTGCCCGCTCACCGGGCCAGAGAACGCCACCAGCTTGAGCGCGGGTTGGGTCCGTGCGCTGGGCGACCCTGAGGAGCTTTTCTGGAGGGCCGCAGCCGAGGGGCACTGCTGCTCCCACCTGACTCCAGGCAGCCGCTGGCCCTGGGACACCCCGGCTGGGCAGCTGGAGACCAGGCTGTGCTTACAAGGCAGGGGGCCTCCCTGCTGCGCCCCAGCACCAGAGGGCACCGAGGCCACCATCCGGGGACCCCAGGCTGCAGCCCAGGCTCCCGGCTCCCCAAAAGCTGCCACTGAAATGACCCCAGCCAAGAAGGGCTCTGACCCTGCCCGTTGATGCCACCGACGCTGACCCAGCTGGCCACTCTGCTGTCCGGCGCCCAGGGGCAGTCTGGCTTGGGAAGAGGCCAGGAGGATGGCCTGATTCCGGCCTCCCCACTGGACAGAGCCAGCCCCAAGCCCAGGCGAGGGGCCCGCAGCCTCCACCCCTGTTATCTGCCCACCCTGCCTCTTGTGCGACCTTTTCGTTTTATTGGGAAAGTTTAATGGGGAGTTCTGAAAGGTCGCAATTAATATTTCCAAAGGAAAATACACGGCAAAACAGCTCTGGGTAGACGTGCTTGGATGCAGCCCACAGTGAAAGCGGGAAGGGGGGCGGTGGCGAGGAGGCCCCTCGGGGCAAGGCGTGGGAGCCCGCGAGCTGGCCGAGCTCGCAGACGGCGGGTGGCAGGATCACGGCGGGGCCACAGTCCTGGCTGCCCCTCCTGCTATCCCGCCCGCCCGCTGGGCCCGGTGCCCGGCACCTCCCCCAACACGCTCGGGGGCGTCCTCAGCGCCACACGCAGCTGCCTGCGGGCGCCCGAACACCGCCCTGCCCTTGCCCCTACGCGGGCCGTAGCCGTGTCCTCGCTCCGGAAGGACAGTGCCCTCGGCCCGGAACAGCCCTGGGAGTGGGAGAGGCCCCGCTGGCACTGCAGAGGCGCCCGCGGCGGACCCCGATTCCTGGCTCTGCTTGGCACCTTCCCAGCGCCCAGCTCCCCACGCCACTGACCACATATCTGAGAAGGGGGGTCGTCTCTGTAGGGCTCACCGCTGGGCCCCGACTGGTGCAACCACTGTGCAGAGCAGGGGAGGGAAGGTGTGGGGGGACTGCACCCCGCGGGCCCGAGCCGCGCACGTCCGCCCGCGCCCCCACGGTGGGACAGGCAGGGGCCGCTCCAGCCGGAGCGTCTCCGCGCAGATGCAGGCCGAGCTCTGGAGGACACCAAGGAGCGGCTCTGGAAGTGCCGGTCGGCGCCGTCACCAGGCCTGCGGCTCAAGCCCGCGGGAGCTGGAGGCCGAAGGCGCGCCGGTGGGCGGGGTCAGGCGCAGCCTTGGCCTGGCTTTACCTGCCGCGGGAGCCGGCCAGCCTGGTGGGGAGGGCAGCGGAACAGCAAGCTGCCTGCCCTGTGGACATGACATCCAGCCCAGTGGGGGAACTGGGTCTTGGCGAGAAGACCGCCCCAGGGCGTCCTGCAGAACACTCCCGGGGCACGGAGGGATCCCTGGCCGCTGCGCTCACTTAGTCCTCACTTAGTCCTACGTGCGCTGGCGTAGTCCTCCATAAGCCCGCTGGGCCAGCGAGCAAGCGTCTTCTGCCCCCGCTGGCGCCGCCAGGCTGGCCTGAGGGCTGGGCGAGGCCGAGGAGGACGCCCTGGCCGTCAGCTGGGGAGGGTGGCGAGGGCAGCCGGAAGGAGAAGCAGCGTCTCAAAGGGGAAGGCAGAGCTGTGGCGGCCCGGGCCAGGAGCAGGGCTGGGCGCTGCGGGTTGGGGCCGGGGCTGGGCGGGCGGGCGATCCTTCTGAGCTGCCAGGCTCTGCAGAGATGGGGTTCGGGCCGCACTGGGTCAGCCCGGAGCTGGGGCTGCTGGTCCGCTTGAGGTCAGCCCCTTCTGAAGCCGCGCTGCGTGCCCCACCTCCTGGCGGTGCACATGATGCCCCCAGGCCTCGCGGGGGGAGTGGCGGACGGCTCTGGGGCGGTGGCCAGACCATCACCCGGTGGGGGACGGGCCCAGGCGGTGGGCGTTGTCCCTCCTGCAGGGTGCTCCACAGTGCCGTGGTCAGCGATTCCCCCGTGGCGCTGCAGATGACAAGCAGATGACAAGTCGATGACAAGCGGGCGGTCAGCACAGGCGGGCCTCGCAGGAGAAGGGCGTCCCCGCTGGCCCCGACAGGCCACCCCGTGCCGTCCAGGGCGCCCGGCTCGGTCCGCATAGGCCCAGCCGACGTGCGCATCTGCAGCCGGGCCTGCACACATTGAGATTCTGCTCTCGGAGAACACGGCTGTCTCCATCTTTCCATGCAGCCGAGCAGCAAAAATGCTGCACATATTTTTTGCACCTATCCAGAGAAATTCATCTTTCACACCCTGCTTCGTGCCATATGCTGGAGCGGGCGGGCAGGACGGCTGTCAGCCGCTGAGGCCCGCGCCGCCGCCGGCTGACATTTCCTTTCGCTTCTGTCAGCACTATCTGCGCGTCACCGCAGGGAGCGGCTTCCGAAGGGCTGCCGCGCACCCCAGCGAGGGCCGCGAGCACCCCTCAAGTGTGGGGGTGCTGAGATCCCCTCGGAGGCAGGGGCCCATCCAGGGCACCGCACGCCCCAGGTGCGCACCGGGTGGCCCTCCACTTCACGGTCCCTTCCCTCCCCAGCTCCCAGTCTCCTCCAGTGAGCTCCTGGCCAGCGGGGAGGGGCTCTGAGTGGACGGGTGCGGCCCCCACTTCCCAGTTTGAGTGCCCCTGGCCAGAGGCGCTCTCCTCACCTTGTCTGGAGGACAGGCCGGCTTTGCCCTGGCGCCAGGACCGGAAGCCACCAGGCTGCAGGGCACACAGGAGCCTTGGGCCCCACCCGGGTGGGCGCAGGCGCTGCCCCCGGGCCTGAGAAGACGCACCCCAGGGCTGGCGCCCCCGGGCCGGCCTCCGCCCACTCTGCAGGCCTGGGGGCCACGGCTGCGCCGAGAGTCTCCTGGCTGGAAGGTGACCGGGCTCGGGTCCTGCAGCCTGAGTGCCGCCGGGCGGCGCTGACCTGGGGCCCGCGCAGCTCTGTCCTTGGGGTGCCGAGGGGAACTGGTTCTCCTGGACCCAAGGCCCCAACGCCCCTGTCTCCAGCCTGGCGGCCTGTCCTCGCGGGTCATTTTAACTGGACGGTTGAAAACAGCCTCCTTCCCCCGGCTCCCCCGGGAGCACAGGCAGCTTTTGGCCAGCACCCGCCGGGCACCGTGAGGGCGTGCGGTACCCGCGGGAACGCCTGGCTGGGGAGAGCAGCGGCAGCTAGACTCTAGATCAGTTTTCTGACCAATCCCTCAGAAATGTGTAAGTGGCTGCACACGGAGGCGCAAGGAGCCCAGGTGGGCTGCTGTGAAGCTGTCAGGAGCGTGCCCTGCCCCGGCCGGGCCTCTGGCGCGGGGCCTCTGGCGTGGGTGGGGGAGGCTTCCCCTGCGGTCAGTAATCGCTCATGGGCGCGGGTGGAGCTCGTTCAGGCCGAGGGGCCAGCGTCAGGCGTCAAACAGGAGGACGCCGACGGGGACAGAGCAGAACGCCCCGGGGCCTCTGGACACAGCTGCTCCTCTGGGGACTCCTCGGTGCACGCGGGTGGGCAGACGGGCGTCCGAGCCGCACCCGCACCCTCACCCGGGGCCTGGTCCCCGCAGCAGAGGATGCCCCTCTGGGCAGGTGGGCGGGAGGCTCGGGGCGGGCGGCAGCAGGTGCCGGCTCGCTCTAAGAACTGAAACACTCATACGCTTAACTGACCCAGCCTCTACTCCCACATGCCCCCGCCCGCTGCTGTCGCTCCTGCTGCACCCCTCCCCGTGCTCTGGGCTCCCGTGCTCCGGGCTGCAGAGGGCACACAGCTGGGCCTGGGGAGCAGCAGAGGCTGCGGGAGGGCGGGGGCCCGGGCCCCTCCGTGGCTGCAGGGGGCCTCTCGGGAGGAGAAGGGGAGGTGATCTTGGAGGAGGGGCTCCGGGGTGCAGGGAGGGTGACCCCGTGTACACACACAGACGCCTGCGTCTTGCCAACCACCCCACCCTCGGGCTGTCTCCTGTGCCGCTGTGCTGACACCCCTGAGAACTGCTTCTCCGGGCACCGGCCCACGCAGGACACCGCCTCCTGGAAGCCCCCAGGACTGGCCGCTGCGCGCCTGGCCAGCACTCACTCGGGGCTCACGCGCGTCACCCAGCCGCCAGCCGTCCACCGTGTCCCGACTCGCTGCGGGGCCCCGCCGGGACACGCCTGTCCCTCCGGCCGGGGTGTCCGCGGCAAGGGGGTGCCTGGGCTCATCTGTGAAATTCTGTTAAGCGCTACAGAAGCCAAGGGAGCCGCAGACACGGGCCAAGCGCACCTGCTGCACAGCGCTGCAGCGCGCCGCGAGAGCAGGCTCGGGTAGTTTTACGTGACTACTTTTAAAAAATTACACCGATTTTCATGCCGTGTAAATACCCAACTAATTAATAAAATTTCTTTAAAAGTCTCAGACTTAATCTGGCACAAGATGGAAAACGAAGAAGCCCTTTTTTCGGATGAAGACCTGCCCATGCGTTGCGTCACACGCCTTACCCTTGGGGCAGCAACTGGACAAAGTCAGATTTCGAGACTCGGTGGGCTTGAGATGGTTTTTCTGACTCCAGCGGTGGGGACTCGGCCCGGCTTCCCGAAGCGAGAGATGGTGAGACTCGCCACGGCGTCAGAAATGGCCACGCATTGCGGCCCGGCAGCCCCGTTTTTAAGAACTTACCCAACGGAAATGACAGTCAAAGGCAGAACCCACCAGTGTGCAACCACCCCGCTGTCTACGAAGCCAGGCAGCCGAGGGGCCGGCGTCAGACGGGAGGGCGGGACGGCCGCGGCTCAGCCGGTCAGAGGTGGCGTCGGTCTCAGCCGGGGCTGGCTGGCCTGTTGCTGGCGCTCGCCGGTCAAGCCGTGGGCCCCGGGCCAGCGGGCGGCGTGTCCAGTCCAGCCCCAGCACAGAGCTGCTGTTTGCTGCCCTCCCTGCCCGGAGTGCCGACCGTGAGGAGCCCCACTGGACCCCAGCTGCAGCCCCGGGCCGCTGCCAGGTGAGCCCCGGCATGCCGGCATGGGGCGCCCTCCCTGTGCTGCCTATCACCCCAGAAGGTCCGGAGCTGAGGCCGGCCGGGGAGCCCCAGGCTGCAGGAGGGGCCGTGAGGCACTGACACTGAGCGGGTGTGGATGGGGAGTAATGGGGCGTTTGCGGTGGGGGGGCCGACAACACAGTTGGGGTCTCGCCTCTGGAGGCCCCAGAAGTGTACAGCAGCTCGGAGTTTGGGAACCGCTCCGGTCCCCGGGTCACAGGTCAGGCCCGCACCCCCAGTTCTCACGCAGGAGAAGGTGCCCACGCCAGCCCGCAGGAGGGTCCAGAGGCGGCGGGACCCGCAGGCCCTCTGGGGACGCGGCCACGGGGCGAGCTGCGTGCGGATGCGCTGAGCACAGCCCTTGCTAGCGTCTCAATGAAATAAACCACACCACTGAGGAAGACTGAGCTAATTGTTGGGTCTTGGAGAAACTCAGAAAACACAACTCACTTCTGAATTAACAGACTAAAACCCCGTGATTATTATCACCTTTGAGTAGGGAAACAAACCGCAGAGGCAGTGCGAGCAGACGCGGAGATCACAGCCGTGTCCAAGCGCAGCTTTTCCGGAGGTGAGGACTCGCCTGTGCTTCCACACTGCACCCCACTTAGCACAGGCCCCCGCGTCGTGGGAGCCCCCAGCCAGGAGGACGCAGAGCTTCCAGCCGGTCCTGGGGGAAGCAGCAGCAGGCAGGGCGCCCAGCTCCCCAACAGGCCTGCGAGCCGCCCCCAGCAGGCCCCGCCACCCCACTGTACCTGCCCTCCGGGCCGTGGCCTGGAGACCAGGCCCGCCGCGCGGGCCGCCGTGTCCAGGCTCTGCCCTCCTGGGCTGCTGGACGAACGATGCTGTCTGAGCCACTCTGGGGCTCGTGCCCCCGCCCGGCCCCGCCGCCCAAGTCAGCCAGCGAGGGTCTCCGCAGGGCCCGGACCCCGCACACACCCCAATGCCGTGGCGCCCAGTCACGCCGGCCTGCTCCCGGCCCCGTGCCCCGGGCGCCCCCTGAGAGCAGCCTAGGGCCCCAGCCCCCGTCGAGCTCGGCCAGCCAGCGCCGGCTGCGTCCCGCCGCTCCGGGGCCAGTGGGCTGCGCCTGAGAGTTTAAACTTCGGCAAACACACTTTAACTTTTTAATAGACATCTAAGCCGCTAGAACACAACAGTCTGGATAAAATGTAGCCCCAAGAACTTGACTTGGCAGTTTGAAAAATTAAGTCTTAGGACATTGCAGCGCCGTTAGGGGAGGGCGAGATCCAGCATCTCGGTCCGGCCGCCCGCCGGGGTGGCCTGGCCTGGACAGAGCTCCATGGCCCCAGGCCAGCTCACGCCAGGCCGGTGCTGGGCACGGACAGGCCAGCCGCACGCGTGAGGGGTGGACTCCGCGCCCAGAGCACGGCCAGACGGCAGGCGGGGTGGGAGCGCGGCGCCGTGCAGACCGGACTTGGGCGCCCGGCTCTCCCGGGCTGACCCGGCGGCCGGCGTCCTGGGGGTGGCGGGTCGGCGGCTACGGGCGCACGGGGAGCGACACCCGCTGAGCCTCCGCAGCCTCCGCGGGGCCGGGGTCTGCGCGGGTGCTGCCTGTTTCGTCCCCAAAACGCCCCACTGCCCACTTCCCTGGACGCAGCTGTGCGGTGCGGCGTCTTGCTGAGACCAGGGCCGTCGTGTAAGTCCGGGTCCCCCCGTCTCTGCTGCTCTCAGCGAATGGACTGCGGCCTCGGGGGCAGAGCCTTCCTGGATTCGGGGGATCTGCTCCTGCCACCCTCCAGGCCGGGTGCAGGGACCCCGCTGGCAGCGGGTGCCGGAGGCAGGACCGGCGAGGGGCCTTCCGTGGCTCTTGCCCGCTGCTGAGGGAGCGGGCACCCTCCTCGCCCCGGGGCCCCGCGGCGCTGGGGCCATGGGGGCTCGGCCAGCGGCTCACGGCACGTGGGGAGGAAGCCCCTGCCCGCCGCGGGGCCGTCCGCGGTCCAGGACACGCCTGCCTGCCGAGGTGCGGGCCAGGCGCTCAGGGAGGCCAAGCAGTGAGTTGCAGGGGCCGCCCGCTCTGCCCAGCCCCGGGCGGCCCGGCCTTGCCCCTGCGCCCCGGGCCCGGCCCCTGCTGCTGCTCCCGCTCAGCGCTGCGTCCCTCGGCCCCCGCGGCGGGTGCAGACAAGCGGGAGTGAGAGACGAGGGACCCGCCTCAAACACACCGGAACCAAAGTGCCGTTTCCGCAGCGGAGCGCAGTACAAGCTCACATGGTGCACGGAAAGGGTGCCTCCGAAACCAGTATTTCCGCTGGATGTACAAGTTAGACGATGATATTGGGGCGAGATTAAAACAATGATTTCAGGTACAAATTGAGCTGTATCGTCTCACGGCGCCTGCCACAAACACACCGAGAGGACAAATTTGTTAGCATCAGTCAGTTCATCTCCTGAACAGTAGGAGGAAGAGGAAGTGCCGTCCGAGCGTGGGGGGGTCAGGGGAGCCCCCTCCGGGCACAGGGGAGCCCCCTCCGGGCACAGGGGAGCCCCCTCCGGGCACAGGGGAGTCCCTCCGGGCACAGGGGAGTCCCCTCCAGGGCACAGGGGAGCCCCCTCCGGGCACAGGGGAGTCCTCTCCAGGGCACAGGGGAGCCCCCTCCGGGCACAGGGGAGTCCCCTCCGGGCACAGGGGAGCCCCCTCCGGGCACAGGGGAGTCCCCTCCGGGCACAGGGGAGCCCCCTCCGGGCACAGGGGAGCCTCCCCAAGGCACAGGGGAGCCCCCTCCAGGACACAGGGGAGACCCCTCCAGGGCACAGGGGAGTCCCCTCTGGACTCAGGGGAGCCCCCTCTGGACTCAGGGGAGTCCCCTCTGGGCACAGGGGAGTCCCCTCCAGGGCACAGGGGAGCCCCCTCCGGGCACAGGGGAGCCCCCTCCGGTCACCGGGGAGTCCCCTCCGGGCTCAGGGGAGCCCCCTCCGGGCACAGGGGAGCCCCCTCCGGTCTCAGGGGAGCCCCCTCCTGGCACGCCCCTCAGGTGAGCGTGCAGCAACCACGGCCCGGGGCCCTTCTCCATTCTCAGGCGCTGCGGGCCACCAGGTCCGAGGGCCTCTCCCCCAACGGGCCCCAGGCGTGGCAGGCAGTGCCGTGGCTCGGCCACTCCCACGCGGGTTTCACGCCCAGAGGGCACAGGGCTGTCCAGCCGCGGCCCGCAGGGCCCCACTCTGGGTGCCGTGGCCTGGCCTCCCTGCCCCGGGCCCCTGCGTCGGCGCCCTGAGCCCCACCTTGGGCCCCGGGTGCTTCAGCTGCTTGCGGGGCTGGCGCTGTGGCCCTCGTAATCCTACAACTCTCCCCTTCCAGGAGCTCCCTGGGGCCCCCACCAGCAGCCCCTCGTCCTGGAGCCGTCTCTCCCGTCACACCGCCCACGGGGACTCACTCATGGAAGAAGCCCCAGAAAGCCCGAGAAGGACCTGAGCTGGCCGCACAGGGGAGGTGGGGAAGTCCAAGGCCCCTCGGGGAGCACGAGGTTGCACAGTCGGACGACTGTTTGCGCTGACTGAGAACGAGCCCTGCACCCAGTGCCGCCAGGCCGCACCGGCTCCCAGCCCCCTCCGGGGCCCTGCCCGCAGAGATGCCCACCCGGCCGGCCGGCAGGCTCCGGGGCGGCACGGGCGCTGCGGCCTTCTCTTCGCGGCCCCGCTGGTCGCTGCCGGCCCCCACCCAGCTCTGCCTGGTGGTTTCCCCCTTGCTCTGCAGCTGGAGACGGTCTGCGTCGGGACGAGGGTGGGGTCCCGCCTGAGGCCCCCTTTTGCGTACACGTGGCCTCGAGCACCCGCCTGCCTCTCGGCGCTGGTGCCTGGCGTTTGTGGGGCCTGGCGGCACCTCGGGGTCTCACTCGCGCGACTGGCCCGTGGCTCGGGTCTGCCAGGTGGCCGCAGCAGCCCAGCCCCGCTCCCACCGCACGCAGAGCCTCCCCTGCGGCCGCGGGCCGTGGAGTCGCAGGGCTGGGCCGGCCCTCCTGGGGACGCGGGGCCCACGGAGCTGCCGGCTCGGCTGCCGGCCCACACGCTCCCCGCGCTGCCCTCTCCAGCCCTCCACGCTCATCCGTCGGGTCCCGAGGCGCCCAGGGCTCCGGCCACCGAGACCTTTGACCAGCAGGGACACCGCGTCCAGGGCGGTCAGCGGGCGCTGAGTCGGGCGCCGGGGCTCGGGAGGCAGGCGGGGCAGGCACGGCAAGCGGTGGGGCGGGTGCAAGGGCCAGAGCGCACGGGCCTGTCTCTGCAGCCGGACTGGCTCGGGCCACACTGACCGGTGGTGCTGGGCCCGGCGCGGCTCTGGGACCTGCCTCCTGAGCCCCAGCTCATGGCCTGCAGAGCAGGAAGCCCCTTGCCCCGGAGCCCCTCGATGCCGAGCCCCTCGCCCCAGAGACCCTCGATGCTGGAGCCCCTCAATGCCGTGCCCTCGCCCCGGAGCCCCTCGATGCCAAGCCCCTCGCCCCGGAGCCCCTCGATGCCGAGCCCCTCGCCCTGAACCCCTCGACGCCGAGCCCTTCGATGCCGAGCCCCTCGATGCCAAGCCCCTCGCCCCAGAGACCCTCGATGCTGGAGGCCCTCAATGCCGTGCCCTCGCCCCAGAGCCCCTCGATGCCAAGCCCCTCGCCCCGGAGCCCCTCGATGCCGAGCCCCTCGCCCTGAACCCCTCGACGCC
>JAGFMF010011769.1:821792-835746 GCA_019455555.1 Galemys pyrenaicus
CGATGCTGGAGCCCCTCGATGCCGGAGCCCCTCGATGCCGGAGCCCCTCGATGCTGGAGCCCCTCAATACCGAGCCCCTCGATGCCGGAGCCCCTCGATGCTGGAGCCCCTCAATACCGAGCCCCTCGCCCTGGAGCCCCTTGATGCCGAGCCCCTCAATGCCGGAGCCCCTCGCCTCGGAACCCCTCGATGCCGAGCCCCTCAATGCCGGAGCCCCTCGCCTCGGAACCCCTCGATGCCGAGCCCCTCAATGCTGGAGCCCCTCGCCTCGGAACCCCTCGATGCTGAGCCCCTTGCCCCGGAGCCCCCCGCCATGATCTGCCTTGGGAGGCTCCGCACGCCACTTGCACACCCCTGGTTCCGGCTCGGGGACCTTCCTGGAGGGTGGGGGCTGCTCTGCCTGTTCCCTGCTGGGGGGTGCCCCACCCTGGCTGCTCGCCAGGGCACCCGGGCTCGGCCACAGCTCCCAGCGCCCGAGTTGCACAGCCCAGCGCGGAGGCATCTGCCCCGAGCCCTCTGCGGGCCCGGCCGGAGCAGTGCTTGGCGGGGCCCCCAGCCCGCGCGGGGCCACTCCACACCACCGCGCCCCGGGACAGCCCTGGGGCTGAGCAGGGGGAGAGTTTATTGAGGTCCTCGGGACGCGCCTGCAGCGAGAGAGCCATCTCTGATCCAGATTTTAATAAGGATTATAGAATCATAATGAGACTGTAATAAAACAGCATTACCTGAATAATCCATTTTATTACTGGGTTTACTACGAGCTCCCGTTTGTGAGGATTTATCGGCTGCTTGGGGCCGTGTCGGCAGCGTGGCCCAGGCGTCTGGGCGACCATCACGCCGGGGTGTCAGCGCGCCCGCGGCGGGGCCCCCGCTGTGTCTGGAGCCCGTGTGACTGCCCCGAACCGGCCGCCGCCCGTCTGAGGTCGAAGCCCACAGCTCCCATGTCGCCAGGCGCGGGAGCCCCGGACGGCGGGCTGGACGGCACCGCGGCCTCTGCGCCCCGGCCCCTGGCTGGCACGTCCGGCCTCCCTGCATGCCCAGGCGTGGGCCCGACCCTCACCGCACCCAGGGGCACCCCCTTTGTGGGCTGCCTGCCGAGGTGAGGCCGGGCCGGCGCCGTCCCGGGCCTCGAGGCTGCCGCCGCCGCTTCCGGAGGCCTCTGACCATGTGGGCAGTGCGCCCTGGTCCCCAAGCACCGGCCTCCCTCCGCACCGGCGCCCTGCCCCCGCCTTCTCTCTGACTTCTTGGGGTACCTGTTCTGTCCCCAGCGAATCCATAAAGTCCCGGAGCGAAGGCCCTCCTGCTGCGCCTCCTCCTTGGGGTCAGGCTCCCCGGCCGGCCCGGCGAGTCTGGGTGCCGACGGCGGGCCCGCTCCCAGGACTCCCTGCACACGCCGGGCCTCGTGGCCGCACCTCTCACTCTGCTGCCCGGCCGGGACCAGCAGCCACCCCAGCAGGCCGGGGGCGGGGCAGGGCCGTCCCTGCCCACTCAGAGACGGGCCGGCGTCCCCACAGCGCGGGCAGGCGTGGGCCGGGCACGGCGCTCTCCGCTCGGAGCGCTGTGGCCGCCTGTCCTCTGGGGAAGCCCGGGTCCCCGTGAGAAAGCACAACCTCTCCTCGGAGAGGAGGAGGGGCCAGAGAGGGCTCAGGACGCCGGGCCTGCTTCTGGGCCTGTCTCGGCCACGTCGGAGAGGATGGCCCGAGGCCTGCGCCGGGCTCGGCGGGCGGCGTCCGGGGCTCAGAGCAGTGGAGGGGCGGCGGGCGAGCTGCCTGCACCGGCTCTGCAGCGCCGGACATGGCCGGTGTGGCGACCTGCCCATGGCTGTGCCCCCACCGCCGCGCGTCTGTCCACAGCTCATGCCAGCTCCGACCCCAGCCCCTGGGCCCCCCGGGCCGGCGCCGGGCCGCTGTCAGCTGCAGGTTAGGGTGCAGACCGTCCCCCGAGCTCTGGGTGTCCCAGGAGGCCCGGGAGCCCCGGCCGGGGAAGCGGAGCTCTCTAGAGGCGCATGATTAGATTAGCGCGTCCCATTTGTTAATTTTCCAGTTGCTCATTAAAACTGACACGTCGTTTGATTTTGACAGGAACCTTTTTATCTTGCTGTAAGGCGGTGGGCTTATTTTAAATAAAGCTATATTTAGGAAGTTCTGAAACATGACGACGAGCAAGGAAACTGAACCTCGTCTCGCCCCTCTGACCCGCGAGATGAGCGTCCCCACAGAGGTGCGGGGGGGGGGGGTGCGGGCGTGGCCCCTCCCAGGCCTCCTCCTCCCGGCTGCCCGCCGTCCTGCGGCGGCTGGGGCCTCGCCCGCGCTGCCGTGTCCAGGGCTGGGGATCCGGGGCAGCCGCCGCTGGGCGCCGGGTGCCGAGCCCCTCCTCGCTAGGGCAGCTCCCGGGCCGGCTCCGGCCGCTCTCCGGCCCCTCGTGCCCAGGTGTCAGGGAGCAGCCCCTGGGCTCTGCCGGGGCAGGACTCCAGGGCGGGGAGTCTGGGCTGGAGCCACAGGTAGGAGCCGCTGCGCCCGAGGGGCTGTCGCGAGCCCCACCCGCCGGTCAGCCGGGACGGCGCAGGGGACTTGAGGCCGTTGGGGGGTCAGAGCCGTCAGTGTCTCCCAGGCTCAGGCCCCCCGTGGCTCCCAGGTCCCCTCGCAGGTGGCCGCTGCGTGGGGGCTCTCGGGCCAGCAGCCACCCCGGCCCCAAGAACGCCCTCTGGGCCTGTGCCATGGCCCCACAGGACAGACGGGGATGCGTCCCCCTGGGCCCCAAAGAGGCCCTGTGGACGGTGTCAGCCACGCAGCAGCGGCAGGTGCAGTCGGCAGCCCCTGCTGGTGCCACCCAGGAGCCGGGGGCATGGGCCGCCCCCACTTCCAGGCACACCCCTGTCCTGGTGCTGGAGCCCCAGGCCAGCCCTCCAGGCGGGTCCAGGCCCAGGAGGGCGAAGTCCAGGCCGAGACCGGGGCCCAGGGTGCCCCGGGGAGCCGGAGGCCGGGCGGGGCCCAGCGCAGCCCTCTCTAGAGAGGCGCTCACCCTGTGCAAGCCCGGCCGACCCGGCGCCGGCCGGCAGACCCTGCTGCGGCTGTGTGGGCCTGCTGGGGGGCAGGGCGTGCCCTCCGGGCGGCCCGCTGCCGCTTCCCTGGGGCCTCTGAGCCCCCGGGCTTGTAGGACACCCGACTTCAGCCTTCTCCCCTCCCACCGCCCGCCTTGCTCCCTGCCACAGCAGAGCAGAACGACCCCCGAAGCGCCAGAGCCCCTCTGCACGCCCCGCCTCCCTGCCGGCCAGCCCAGCCCCCCACCTTCCAGCACGCTGACCGCATCTCTGCCCCGGCGGGCCGTGGCGTGCCCGGGTGGGCGGTCCCTGAGTGCCGCTGGGAGCCCATGGGGCGGCCTTGGGTCTCTGCTCCCGCCGGGAGACGCGCCTTGACGCCCGCCCCCGCAGTGGGCACGCGGCCTCGCGCTGGGAGACGGGGAAGGCTGGGCCGGGGCTCGCTCGGCCGGCACCTGGGGGCGTGCTGGGGCCTCAGGGACCCCGCAGAGCAGGCGTCCGCCCTGGGGCCTCTGCGGAGGACGCAGCCCCGGACAGCCCCACGGCCTCAGCCCCACGCGCTTGGGGCGCTGCGGAGACACCACGGCAGCCGGTCCCATCCTTGTGCCAGCAGGGGCCGTGTGCAGCTCCTGCCTGGCCCCGCGGCAGACCTGCTGGGGGGGCCCTCACGGCCCCGGGCGCCACGCCCCGCATGGGACCCCGTCTCCTTGGTCCCCGTCCGGATTTATTTCCTGATAAATAAAATAAAATAAAAAAAAATAAAGCGAATCCGCTCGCAGCACACACGAGGAGTAATCAGCGTGATCCCACGGTGGTTGTTACAATCAGGGTCCGCCCGGCCCCGGGCCCCTAAGTGGACGCAGCCAAAAGCTGCTGTGGCTCTCAGAGCGAATTTGCCTACAGAGAAGCTGTGCGTGCTTGTGCACGTCTGTGTCCGTGTCTGCGTACCAGCAGCTGCTTCTGACTCCAGGAGCCGCACCCCGAGCCGCACGCGCTGGCGCTCGCTGGGTGGGCTGATCCGCGACGCCGCAGCCGGCCCGGGTGCTCAGGCCTGCTCCTGGGGCCTCTCGGGCCCCAGGGCCTGCAGCGTCCTCTGTGAACGCCACGTGAAGGTGGGCGCGGTGGAGGACAGGTCAGCACCCACGGCCAGCCCAGTCCAGCGCGGCCGAGGGTGAGTTGCCCATGGCAGCCCGGCAGCGGGGCCACGCCACACGCCCGCCCGCGCCCCGCGGAGCCCCCGTTCTGGAGAGCCGGGGCGCGACTCACGCAGGATGGCCCTGGCTGGAGGTGAGCTCCTTTCTCTCCCGGCTTTGTTACCCCAAATGGATGCTTTTGACTGAAGGTCTCTTAGAAAAATTCTTAACTGCTATGTAATAAAATCTATTAGAGAATAATTCAAGTTCTCCCACATGTAGATTTTTGTAGATACGGAATGTTTGAGAAGAATTATTCTCTCTCAGATGTTTTATTAAAAAACCGGGCGCTAAGCATGGCTCTTCTTAAAACAAAATTACTACCTGCAAGCAAATAGCTGGTTTTGAAAGAAAGAAAGAAAAACGTCCTTCCAGCCGCCCACGTTTCATTAGGAGCTGTTTGCATGCGGGGGCTAAGGGGCAGCAGTGCATTTGCTAAATGCAAAACCGCAGACAGAAAGATTCATGGTGGGCTTCTTTCACGAGTGCATGGTTTTCTAAATCTATTCAAGGTTCATCGATTTTAGCGATTTGCACCTAGCACGTGAGAGCGGAGATAGAGATTTCGTTATCAAGTTTAGAAAAACAAGCCAGAGGAAGGCGAGCTTCACGCGGAACTCGCCGACACGCTCAGGATGAGCAGAAGCGACGGGTCAAAAGTGGCCGGAGGCGGAGGGCAGCCGCTGGGTGACGGCGCAGGTGACACATGGGGTGTCTGCGCGCGCCCGCCTGCACCGTGACGCCAGCCTCTGCCCGCAGCATGCTCCAGACGGCAGGCGGTAGTGGACTTGCTGGCTGCAGCCTGCTCTGCCCTGGGCTGACCCCGTGAACCCCAATCAGAAGCCAAGAGCGATATGTGAAGGGGCCGGAGCTGGGGAGGGACCGCGAGGCAAAGCGGGTGGCCCTGGCAGCCTCCGAGAGGGACAAGCCTGCAGAGCAGCTTCATGTGGCCCTGGGTGAGGCTGGCTGCGGAGCTGTCCAGGTGTGGTCAGCACTGCTGACGCAGGTTCACGGGTTTCTGGCTGAGCAGCCAGAGCCAGCGGAAGCGCCTGACCTGGCTTCTCCTGCCACATGTTTTCCCTCCCCATGGCTCCTTCTCGTCTTTCTAAGACCCCGCCACTCACACGAGCCTCCGCTCCTGGATGCGGCTCTTGCTCTCCCCCCTCTCTGCTGCAGAGGAGCTGGGCTGTCCCCCTGACCGCCCCGTGCCCCCGAGGGCATGGCTGCAGCCTGGCGCCCGGGAGGCCTCGCCGATGGAGGGCTGTGCTGAGCTTCCTTTTTCACGCAGCCTCCTTCATGCCTTTTGCAGAACAGGGGCACAGACTCTGGGCAACTTGAATGGGCAGGAGCCCTGGGGCCGAGGACAGCGGGGCCAGGGTCGGGTCTCAGTGCGCACAGCGCTCGGCCCGGTGCGGAGCCGGGGAGGTGAGAGGCGGCTGCTATGGCCGCGCAGAGCAGGGAGGGCTCAGGGGCTCGGCAAGCAGCTGCCACGAGCATCTCGCTGGACTTGGAAGTCAGCCGTTTGCGGGAGCGCCTGGGCCCGGAGGAGGCCCTCGTGCTGCCCCCACGTCCACGCGCCAAACCACAGAGCCAGATAGGGGCGGAGGACACCGTCTTTAAAGGTCACTGCACTTTAGCACCGAGTCGGCACTCTGCGTGGCCCCCCCTCCAGCACGGGTTGTGGGGAGACGCTCCCCAGGCAGCTGGTCCTGCCGGGGCTCAGGGTGCATCGCCCTCGGCACTGCTGTTGGGCAGGGGCGAGGCTGCTGCTCGCCTCGGCTCTGCTGTTGGGCACGCCGGGTTGCAGGCCTCTGGCCTCCGCCCTGCCGCACCTCCGCTGCCCGGCACCTGACCCGCTCCATGTGGGGCCACCGCTGACTCAGGGCTGGGGTGTGGGGTGGCCCCGGGGGTCTCCGGCACACTGCTGCTGATTCTGTTTGCTTATTCTAGATGTCCGCTGGCCAGGCGGTGGGCGGTACCCGGGGTGGGAGCTGAGGCGGGGACAGGGCGCCGCACCCCTGAAAGCAGTGAGAAATGAGACAAAGTCTGTGAATGATGGTGCCAGACGCCAGGCACCGGGGTGTAGGACCTCGGCGCTGAGGCCGCTCTGGGGGGGGCACAAAGGTGAGCCCGATGATTGCCCTGGCTCACTCTTGGAGAGTTTCCAAGGGGTCCAAGAAGGGGACCAGACAGAGCCCGGGGTCCCCTGGATTGAGGCGCTGGAGGTGAGAGTCTGGAAGGGGGAGGAGTTTAAAGAGTATGAGGAGGAATTATGGACATATGCGCTCACATGCCTGTGTGTACACTCGTCTATACTGTCTGTCTGTCTGTCTGTCCGCCTGGCTGTGGGGACCAGGGGCCCAGGCACCGCAGAGAGCCCCTTGGGTCTTCAGCTGAATACTGGTCTGGTAGGTGAGAGACTGCCCGTCTGGAGCCACCCGAGACCAGAGGAAGGGCGCTGGTGCCACGCAGGGCCGGCAGTGGCTGTATGCCCTCTAGCGGCACGTGCGGGCTTCATAATTCACAGGCACGCTGTCGTTAAGCCGAAAATAATGCCTCCTGACCTGTGCGAACTGAGCCTGAGCTAGGTGTGCTGAAACCGCACCGAGAGCACGGAACTGTTCCTCACTCACTGAGTGAAGATCAAGAATATCACAAGAACAAAGGGTACACACTCCCCGGAAGCTCAGGTCGCAAGTTTGACACCCAATAGATGCATTGGGTAGAGCAGAGCATGCAAAGGAACCGCAAAATAGGAGCCGTGCTGAGGAGAAGCAGCCACTGAAAAGAGCAGAACGAGGGGCCTTCAGAATCAGAGGACACGAGAGGTGTCACGCCCAGGGCCCCGGCTCAGGGGCAGGGCAGGCACAAGCATGGCCGGTCACAGGCGTGTTCCTTCCCAGACTCTCGCAAGTAAAAACCGTAGATGAAAGATACAGCAGACGAGATTAACAGTGGGATGCAGAAGAAAAGACAACACTGAATTTAAAAATAGGCCAATAGAAAGTACCCAAAATGGAATACGCAGAACAGATGGATTCAAAGGGACCAAGAATCTGTGAGCTGAGGGCCAAGTTGGGGGCACTGATGAGCAAGCACTAGAACTTTCCCAGGACATGGGGACAGGGGAGCAAAGATATTTGAAGACATAATGACTACAGGGTCCCAAATCTGATGGAAACAATGACGACAAAGATTCAAGCAGTTCAACAACCCCTAGGGAAAGACACATCAAGAGAACTCGAGTAAGGCAGTTTATGATGAAAGTGCTTAAAAATGGTGAAAGAAAAGACACCATCTTAAAAGCAAACAATGTGAGTGAAATATGATGTCAGAGGAACAAGGCTAAGAATGACAGCAGACCCCTGGTCAGAAGTGATGTGAACCAGAAGATCTAGGCTATATCTTTAAAGTCCTGAAAGGGAGGGGCCAGGACCCCAACCTAGAATTCTATACCCAGCACACATATCCACCAAAAACAGGGGGAAAAGACTGTTGGCCCACGAAAGTCAGAAAAACTTATTAACCCTGCAGGCAGAGAGAGGGTGGACCAGAGTCCAGAAGGGTCAACAAGTCCCAGAAATGGCAGAGAGAAGAGATTGCTTTTCTTATTTTTATCTCTAAAAATGGCAGCTGAGACAGCTCACCTTGCATTCATTCCTCTGTAGACCCCAGCGGCGTCTTGCTCCCAGAGCTGTGGTGTCAGCCTCTGGCTGCCCACAGGGGATGTGATGGAGAGTCATTTCCTAACCTCTACTTAAACACAGCTCCTCGCATGTGGGAGCCCTCAGATGTCCGACGGTGTGCACATCCCAGTGGACCACGTGACTACATGAGCTGCGTCCATCTGGGGCACCGGCTGGATGGCCACCAGATCCCGTCCTGCATCCTCATCCACCCCGCTGTGTCACTGAAAGCCAACACATGATGCTCTGACCCCCAGTGGGGTGGGGGGCGGGTGGGGCCTCTCGGAAGAATGTGGGTCTGCATGAGGTCATGAGGGTGGACTCCCCATGGCGGGATAAGCGCTCTCCAGGGAGGGGAAGAGTCAGACCCTCACCCCAGCAGTCTGGGCCTGGGCACTGGCCACCCACAGCTGGAGGGACCCCCTTGGAGCTGCAGGGCCAGCCCTGCCCCTGGCCTCGCAGCCCCCGGAGCTGTGAGGAGAAGTGTCTGTTGTTTAAGTCCCGTCTGTGATGTTTTGCTGTGGCAGCCCAAACGGAGGAAGGCACAGGAGCTACATCTTCTGTAGTGGAGCCAAACCCGGGAGGCACAGAGAACAGCGGCATCTCTGCTCCAAGGCACGCCCAGCTGTCCCCAGAGCGCCGGGTGACCGGCTCTGAGGCGGCACACCCGCCTGCGTGCTGCTCCCTCCGGCTCGCCCGGATTCTCTGTGCAGGCGCAGACCTCAGCTCTGAGGTCCCTCTGGCTGCGGGCTGGCCCCGGGCGTGTCCCTGCCCAGGCCGGTGACCGCGGCATCCGCAGCCCTGGCTCTTGGGCCGGTGCCCTCTGTCGTCGGGTGCCAGCAACAGCTCCCGATTTAGAGACATATTTTTGTGCTCTGAACAGCTCTGTCCCTGCCAATAGACTGAAGGAAATGTCGTTCCCCACACATCACAGACAGCTCCAGTCCCTCATCTTACAGAATTTACATGTTGTCAGTGTTGTTGGTGTTTTATTTTAAACAGCTAAGCTCGGTGTCTGTGCCTGGGAGCGGGAGAGGAGCGGCCCGCCATGAGAGCGTCTGCAGGAGAAGCAGGCCCGCGGCGGCTCGGAGCTCCCCGATGCCAGAGGATGGCTCTGCCCGCGCCACACGCCTTGGGGCGAGCAACGCGGAAGGGGGCCCTGTGCCCCGAGGCCCGCCTGCCACCGCCCCTGCACGTGCAGCGCAGACACAGCTGGCTGAGAGCTAGGTTGCTGAGGTTCAGGCCAAACTGCCAAGCCGTGCAAATCTCTCTCCTAAATTTCATCCCCAAGGTCTTAAACAGATTTTAATGGACCAGGTGAGGTCAATTTGGAAAAGTGCTGAACTCGAAGCGCCATTTTTATTTTATTTAATGGACTATTTTATAAAGTGCATTTTGGTTCAGAGAGAGCGGAAGAGGGGGGTGGGCGAGCTCCCCATGCGTGGCCATCGGCGTCCCCCTGGGGCATCCGGACACGCACGGGCCTCTCCCTCGCCACCCTCGGCCACAGGGGCGCGAGGGCCCATGCTCGGCGCCGTCCACTCTGGGAGTGCGAAAACGTGCGACTCGTGCGTGCTGTCCCGCAGCGCGGCCTCAACACCCCGACAGTCCCCAGGCCCGGGCCACCCTGACCCCTTTACTGCCCAGGTTCGCCTTTTCCAGAAAGCCCTGCAGCTGGACCCCAGCCGGAGCCCCGGGCTCCTGGCAACAGTCACGCAGGGGCCGCTCTCCCCACGGCTGCCCACCCCGCCTCAGTCGGGGCACCCCCGCGTCGGCCGGCCCTGCTGCGTCCGCCTCTCACGGGGACCCTAGTGACGCTCACTGCAGGGGGCAGCCCCGCAGCCCTGCTGGCCGCGCGTCCTCCCCGCCTGCGCTCGCCAAGCTGTGGACACGGGTGTGCTGCCACGCAGCCCCCTCCCCCGGCCGGCGGCGCCCTGGCCAAGACCCCGTCCTCAGTGACGGGAGCACCAGGTGCCCCTGTGGTGCGGTGGCCCCAGCCCCGCGGTGCCACGCTGCCTTGAAACGCAGCGGAGAGGCTGACCGTCCGTGCGTGGCATTTTAACGGAGTTGCAGGACGACGAGGGTGGGCAGAAATGGCCGAGGGGGCCTGGACTCCTGCCCATCATGGCTGCGCCCCTCCCGCCCGTCCACCAGCTTCACGGCACTCTGAGTCCTCTGTCCACCGGCTGCTGACCCAACCCTGCTCACTGCTCCCCGGCCACTCTGGACCCTCTGCTCTCGGGCGCAGGTCGTGTTCCTCCGCCATGCCTGCCCCAGGCAGCGGAGCCCTGGCTGCCCCCGGTCCCTCGTGAGCATCAGCCCCCTCAGTCCACTGCCCGCTCCTCAGCCTGTGGGGGCCGAGCTGGGCCCAGCACTTCCGGGAAGCACGTGCTTGCATTCTGGGCAGAGCGTGTCTGCGCGTCAGGCTGTCCCCAGCTGCTGGACACTCCCGCCCTGGACAGCAGTGCCAGGCGCTCACGGTCACCAGAGGAGGGATGTGGGGAGGGCCCACAGGCCGCATGGCCTCAGGCTCCGGCTTGGGCACCCGCATCTCCGGCGGAGATGTCCCTGGGGAGAGAGCTCTGGTCTGCGCTCGGGAGGCGGGTGGCCTCCCTGGGCTGGGCCCGCCGGGCCGCTGAGGGGGGAGCCTGCAGACACTATGCTCACGCTGGCGGTGCTTTTCCATGGGGACCCGCTTCGGCACACCTGGCTGAGGCGCACACCTGTCCCCTGCAGGTGACAGCAGGCAGGCCCAGCCCCGCCGGCCCCGCCCCGCCCTGCTCAAGCCACGCTCCAGCCACGGCCAGCGGAGGACGCTGCTATGCTTTATGCATAGCTCTTTCAGAGCTCCTGAAATAAATCACACCAGGCACCGATCTTTGAAAGGACGACGACATCCCCAAGTCCACCCCGAGCCCGCCACCGCCCTCCTGCACGGCTGAGGTGCTCCCGGCCCAGCCCACCGCGAGCCGCCCGGCGCCTGCTGGCAGCGTGTGCACAGCAGGGTGTTCTCAGCAGAACACAGAAACGCCCAGGCAGCAGCGAAAAAAGCAAAAAGAAAAAAAAAGAGGGAGGATGTTTCCAGAAGAAAGAATGTTCAAAGCAGCCCTAGCTCCGTCCTGAAGAGCAGACTGAGGGCGCCGCGGACACCTGGGGCAAGCATCAGAGCCGTCTCCTGGCACCAGGAAGAGGCGCCGCCTGGGAAATAAGAAACGCCGGGTCTCCCGCCGGCCAGCGGTCAGCGGCCCTCCCAGCCCTGGGGGCCGTGCGGCTCCTGCTCCCTCGCCAGCACCGCCGAGCGTCTTCTGAAGAGCCGGGACGTGGGGGCGCCCGCACGGCCCCCACAGCACAGCTGGGCCTCGCCGGGGCAGCGCCTGCCTCCTTGGGGCTCTCTGCAAGGGCCGCGGCAGCGCCTGCCTCCTTGGGGCTCTCTGCAAGGGCCGGGGCAGCGCCTCAGAGTCACCCGTGTGGACACAGCCCTGGATGCCGCTGCTCTCTGGCCGCGGGGCTGCTCGCGGTCACTGTCCCGTGTGCACACGTGTACATGTGTGTGCCTGCGTGCGTGTGCAGGCTGCGGTCCATCAGTCATTCTGTGCCGCTGCCTTGTTAAGCTCCTTTAACCAGGTCACAGAGCCGCAGCGGACCTTTCCCCCAGGTGCATTTTACCACGGGCGCTCACAGCGGGAGCAATAGTGTCGGCTAAATGAGCCAGAAATTCAGCTTTCTGCTTCTGAATTTCGTTATGTGGCCTGCTGTTAGAATGTCAGCTCCTGGAAACGCGCGCTTTCTGGAGAGGGAGGCTGCAGGCTGAGGAGGGGCGTGCTGGCTGGGCGACCCTCGTGCTGGAGCCCGCGAGACAGCCGGCTTCTACAGACGCCGCTGGCCTGTGCCCCAGCTCTTGTGTGCATAAATAAATAAATCCTTAAAGAACGGACAATCCCAGGGGCTTCCCTGCTGGGCAGGGGCTAAGGCGCAGCCCTGTGGAGCATCCGCGGCACAGCAGCGCGAGCTCCACCCCAGGCCAGGGAGGGACCCACAGGGCGCGGCAGACCTCTCCTGCCTCCGCTGCCCCCGCAGCAGTGCGTTTCAGTGGATCCGCCTGTTCTGCTCCCCGCTCTGCCTCTGGGGAGTCCGCTCACCCCCGCACCTCTGGGCTGCACCCAGCGCTTGTGTGTAAACCTTTAAAAGAAAAGGAAGAGGACAAGCCTGGAGCGGTGCACGCCCACTGCAGAGCGGCATCTCCCAGCCCGCTGCACTCGAGCAGCGCCAGCCTCTGGAGACGAGCGCCTGGGAGTCCGGCCGTGGTCTCTCAGCTTCCATGGCCTCCGACGAGGTGGCCACGGGACAGGCACCCGCCGCCTGCAGTGGACGCGCCGCTGGCCTCTGACACTCACGCCAGCCGTCCCACGCACGGCCGGCTCCGCATGGAGGTGCAGAGCACGGGGCCCAGCGTGTGGCAGAGCGGAGAGACCAACAGACGAAACCTGGACAGGCACTCTGGACAAAGGGCAGCACCAAGGTCCACTGCTGATGGCCGCTCGGAGGGCCAGGTGCAGCCCCGGGTGGCCAGGTGTGTCCACACTGAGCCCCGCGCGGGCAGAGCGTCACGAGCCACGGAACGGACACTGCCGGCCCTGGCGCCCTGCTGGGTGGGGGCGGCTTCGGCGCCGAGGGGGGCCAGCGGGCGCGGGGCTGGGGGGCTGGGGCTGCGGGGCCAGGGCTGCCTGCTGCCCAGCGCCCGGCTCCTGGGAAGTTAGTTTCGGGCACACCCCGAAGCCCCGTCCCGCCCGGCGCCGGGTGGAGGTCGGGGGCAGTGGGCGGGCACAGGCGCACGGTCCGAGGCCGGCATCCAGCGGTGCCGGGCCCCGGGGGACAGAGCGCAGGGACGCGCGCCCGCGGTCTGCAGGATGCTCGGCTCGTTGGGCGCGGGGCGTGCCCCCGGGCGCTTGGCGCCGGGTCCAGACGCGGCATTTGCAGATGTCCCGCTCGCTGAGGGCCGCGTGGAGCCCCGACCGGAGGAGGCCATTCTCTCCGGCCCCGGGTGGGAACCGCTTCTTCGTTCTCAGCGAGAGTCAGTGTGGTGACAGCTCCAGGTCGGCTGGCTCGGCGCCCGCGCCGCAGTGACAGGAGCGTCCACTTTGCTCGGGCCAGGCTCGCCTGGACGCAATGTCCCCCCGCCCCCGGCACGGCAGCAGCAGCCACGCGTGCCCCGGCCACGCGGGAAGCGGAGCAGAGACGGGTCCTGCCTCGATGCCGTCTGGAGCCCGCCCAGCTGCCGCCCGCCCACACCTGCCGCGAGGCGCTCAGGGCGCGGGCAGAGGCGCCTGGCTGGCCTGGGGCGCGGCCTCCCTCCCTCCGCTCTGGGGTGCTGACGGCCCCCACAGTCAACCCCGCCTGGAGCAGGCTCTGGCCGCAGCGAGCACCAGCAGGCAGGAGGACGCGGCAGGGACCCAGCAGGGGCCGCCCGCCAGCCGCCCGGTGCCAGGGGTGGCCCCTGCGGCGGCTGCGCCTGTGGGCAGGGAGGGCTGGGCGGGGCAGAGCCAGGCCCCGGGCAGCCGACCTTCAGGGCTGGGCAGGACTGGCGGGCTGGCGGGCAAGGGCGGGCGTGGGCCGGGCAGGTGCCTGAGCCTCAGGCCGAGGTGAAGCGGGTCTCCCTGGGGCCGGGGCATCGAGAAGAGGCACTCACGGGTTGCAGAGTGAAGAGGCTGAGGACCCGAGGAGGGCTGTGGGTCCCTGATGCAGCCGGGAAGCGTCTGACTCCAACTGCTGATGACGGGCTCCCCGGGCCCACCCAGAGCCTGACCTCTACCAGGCTCCCCGGCCAGCTCCTCAGGGCCCCCCGACCGGCTCCTCTGGGCCCCCCGACCGGCTCCTCTGGGCTCCCCGACCGGCTCTTCAGGGCCCCCGACCGGCTCCTCAGGGCCCCCTGACCGGCTCCTCAGGGCCCCCGACCGGCTCCTCAGGGCCCACGACCGGCTCCTCAGGGCCCCACGACCGGCTCCTCAGGGCCCCACGACCGGCTCCTCAGGGCCCACGAC
>JAGFMF010011769.1:835954-913834 GCA_019455555.1 Galemys pyrenaicus
CCGGCTCCACAGGGCCCACGACCGGGTCCTCAGGGCCCACGACCGGCTCCTCAGGGCCCCCTGACCGGCTCCTCAGGGCTCCCCGACCGGCTCCTCAGGGCCCCTGACCGGCTCCTCAGGGCCCCCTGACCGGCTCCTCAGGGCCCACGACCGGGTCCTCAGGGCCCATGACCGGCTCCTCAGGGCCCCCTGACCGGGTCCTCAGGGCCCACGACCGGCTCCTCAGGGCCCCTGACCGGCTCCTCAGGGCTCCCCAACCGGCTCCTCAGGGCCCACGACCGGCTCCTCAGGGCCCCCCTTGGCCGGGCTACTCTGGTGGCCCCCGTGCTGGCTGCACCCTCTGGCTGCAGGGAGGGGTCTCCCCATGGCCTGGGCCATGGCCAGTCCCTAGGGGCCTGCCCTGCACCTGCCTGTGACCTGTGACCTTTGACCTGTGACCTGTGAGCTTGCTGCTGGTGGCCTTGTCTGCAATACCAGTAGGGACCCTGAACGCGGCCGGCGAGGTCTTGTCCAGCCTAGAGGGCACCCGAGGGCGCGGGACTGCGGCAGACGCCTCTGCTGGCCCGCCCGCCAGGGCCCGTCCACTGGAGCCCGCGTCCCCCCAGACGCGGCAGGCCCCGCACGAGACGGAGTTCCAACCTGCCGGGTCGGGAAGGACGACGTGCTCAGGTGCCTGCCCTCAGGCGTGACAGCAGAGTCGTGCGGCACCTCTGTGCGGCCTTTCGCGGCCCCTCTTCCTCTCGAGGATCTTCGGCTTACTGCAGACCGGCGTGGCTACTTCCCGGGAAAGTCTGGCTTCGTTTCTTCATTTGCTTCTTAATAGGACCTTTGTCTACACAGTCAGCTGGGAGGGGACGCGTCACCAGCCTAACTTCTAAGAAGTCGCAAGATTAAATTAAATGCCAGTTCTGCTTTTCCTGAAGGGGGTTATTATACAAAGCAGATCAGTTAGAACATGGGCTGTGGTGTGGCTGGGTGGATGTGTGGTGCGTCGGTGGGAGGGTGGGAGGGTGGGTGGGTGGGTGCATGGGTGGGTGATGGGTGGGTGGGAGGGTGGGTGCATGGGTGGGTGGGGGTAGGTGGGTGTGAGGGAGAGTGGGTGGGTAGATGGGTGGTGGGTGAGTGGATGGGTGGTGGGTGGGTGGCGGGTGGGAGGGTAGGTGGGTGGGAGGGCAGGTGTATGGGTGAGTGGAGGGTGGATGGCGGTGGACGGGTGGGTAAACGGGTGAAAAGGCAAGAACAGAGTGGGTGACATCGTTTTTCCCCATGGCCACACCCCACGCCTCGACATCGGCTTTCTCGAGGTGCCTCTCCCAGTCTCAGGCCAGCGAGCCCATGCGCTGCCCGAGAGCACCCCTGAGAATGGACAGTGAGGGTAGAAGCCGGGCCGGCTGCTGGTGCGTCCCCTCGTACAGAGCGCTGCGAAGCTCTTCGAAGGCCAGAGCCGCGCACACCGGCCGTGCTGCGGCGCTCAGAGCACCTCGGGGGCCGCACCTTGCAGCCCCCCGACACTCACGGCCCTGACCGCGCCCCACCAGGGCTGGCGCGTCCTTTCAGAAGCCCCATGACGCCCACGAAGCTGCTCGAGGCGGATTTTCCTCCCCAGCAGGCGGTGCGAGGAGTCTGTGAATGGGACCGCGTTCCGTTTCTGGGCAGTGGAGCCGGCGGCGGCTCGGTGACGGACATGAGACGAACCCCACGGGCCCTGAGCTTGGCCGCAGACCCGGCCCGCAGCCGACCGGTCGGAGCAGCCCAGCAGCCTGCGCCTGCCCCCCGCGTGGAGCGTCCGGGCCAGGAAGGGCGGCAGGGAGCGAGCCGCCTGGCGGAAACGTTCCCTTTTATGCCGTGAAGCTAAGCGTTAGGCAATTATCTGGATAATTAATTTCCAAACGGTGCTGCCTAAATCGTGTGCCGCCCGTGGAGAGGGAGAGGCTGGGGGTTGAATCTGGCTCTGCGCTGCGGAGAGGAGCCCGGCCCTGCCCCTTCCCCACAGCCGCCCCCACCCCCCCAGCGATGGCCCCTGGGGCTGGTGCGAAGCTCTGACTCTAATTCTCCTCCCGCGAAGTGGGGGTGTGGTGGCGGAGGGCAGCCGCAGGGAAGGCCAGTGTGGCCTCACTTGCTGGCAGTCTGTGGGGACCCGGGCATCCCTGCTCTGGGAGCCGGCTCTGGGCAGCATGTCCACGCACCCGACACCCTCGCTGCCCCCTGCCTGGGCCTGGGCCGCCCACGAGGGGCCTCCTCGGATGCTGGGCCCGGGAGCGGAGCGGCGGGGGACCCGGAGTCTCCTCTTGCGGCGCCCGCTCGCCCGGGCCCTCGGGTCCTGTCTGTGGGCCCCGACCTGCGCAGTCTCCAGGATCGTCCTTGTCAGGCTCGGCCGCCGCTGTCCAGACGGGGCGATGCCACAGGCACTTGGATGAGGCTCCCCATCCAGCTCCTCCCGCCAGGCCAGGTGCCCCCTCCTGGCCCGGGGCCTCCTCCCCACCCCAGGCCCTCCCACCGGGCGGGCCCCTCCCTGAGACCTGCATCCTCACCAGAGCAGGGGAGCCCAGGCGGGGGACCCTGCAGGGCCAGGCGGGGGAGCTCCGAGCTCATGTCCTGTTTCTCTCCCGAGCCCCACTCTCCAGCCTGAGCCCCACCACGGCTGGCCCTGGGGCCCACTGCAGATGGGGTCCACAGAGACAGCCCCTAGGCCCAGGCAAAGGCAGTCCTTCTGGGGGACGTCCGATCCACCCAGGTGCCGGACCCTGGGGAGCGGCGAGCAAGGGTTGCGGGGAGGCCCCGCCCCAGGGGAGCGGGCGGCTGTGGGGCGGCGCGGCCCAGGTGTGAGCAGACCAGATTATCTCGCCAAGTTCCCTTTTGTGGGTTAATGAAAAGTGTGTGAAGATCAAACTATTGATTGCGGCATTGAATGGTCTTAATTCTTGGCCATTTTTATCAATTTTCTACCACGGACACACTTCTATGCCAGTGGTTTGCAGGAAGCAGCACGCTTCGCCCAGAACTCGTTTCTCCTGCCCCCCTTGCGGGCTGGTTGGGGTCTGCAGAGAGGGCCTTCCGGTCAGCCACACGCCCCCGCGCCCAGCGGGGTGGACGGGCCGGGTGCCAGGGCAGCGGCCTTGCTGGCGGGGCTGCTCGGGGGACACAGCGCCCCAGCCAGAGACTCCCTCCCTGAGCGGGAGGCACCGGCAGCGGGCAAGTGCATGTAAATGATGGCTTTAATTTCTCGCTGTAGGGTCCGGTGGCAGCCAGCCAGCCATCCTGCTGACCCCGGCTGCCAGCTCCCTCCCCAGTGACCGCTGAGTGCCCGGCTGCAGACCTTGGAGGACGCCCGGTCGCACCTGTGCCCCGGCAGCAGAGCTGGGCCCCCGCCACGGGGCTGCTGCCAGGTGGGGAGTTACTAGAACCCAGGGGTGGAGAGTGGCGGAGAGAACCCTGCGCTTTGCAGACCCGTGGCCTCCCCGCCCCGCCCCGCCCCGCCCCGCCCGGTGTAATCAGGCTGCGGCAGCTGCTCCTAATGAGAATTTAAATATTTCAGGGCCTCTGCATTTATTTATTTATTTTCCCCCTGCTGCTGCCGCTGTTATTATTATTGCTATTTCTCCGGCACTAAATGTGAAGATTGACCCAAAAAAAAGGGCAGAATGGCCTTTTCTGAGCATCAGAAGGGAGCCCCACCGTGCAGGGCCCGGGGGCTTGCCTGCGGCCACCCCAGGTGTCCCCGCACCTGCGAGCCTCCCGGAGCTCTCTGCACCCGACTCCAGTCCCTGGGGCTGTGCTGGCTGAGGCCCTGGGGCTGAGCCCGCAGACCCGGCCGGCCCGGCGGCACAGGGCGCCCTCGGCCTTGGAGCCACGGCCATCTGGGGGCTCGGTGGTCCTCTGCGCCCTGGGCCCAGCTGCTAGGGGCAGCCCCGTCCACAGGGCCCTGAGCTGCCCCCCGACGCGGACAGCTCTGTGGCGCCCACCTGTCTGCGGCCGGGGCCTGCCCAGAGCCTGACCCCAAAGGCGGAGGCAGCGCTCCTGACTCCAGGGCCGTGGCCGCCTGGCTGTGCGCGGGTCTCTCGGGACCCTCAGGGTCTGGACGCCAGCGGGAGAAGCCCCGCCCGCTGCCAGGACGCCCCACCACAGCACGCGGCTGCAGGGGCTGGACACCCGATGGCTGATGGCCGCGTAGAGCCGCCTTTCCTGCCAGCCTGGGGCGGCGTGGCGGCGACGGCACCCCGTCTCTGCTGCAGCCCCCCGCCCGTTTCCAGCCCAGTGTTTTGATTGTTTTGACAAAGAGTCAAACTTCTTTTCAGCCATGAGACACGGGTTTAAAAAATAAAAAATACACCCAGAACCGCAACACGGCGGGCGCGCTGTGCACGAGAAATGATGCCATGGCCCGGCCCCCCGCGTCGCCCCCATGCCCGCGTCCCCCCTCCGGCCCCCCAGGGCTGAGGTCGCAGGACACACCCCCGGCGCGGGATGGGGGGGCAGGCCCCTGGAGCCGCACTCCTGCACACGCAGAGGCCCGCCGTGGCCAGCTCCCGGCCCAGCCCAGGCCGCGCGGCCCAGGCGGATGAAGCGGTCGGGAGAGAGGCCGGGCGGGGCCAGGCAGCGATCACCGGCTCGGCTCGACGCCCGAGGAGGAGGCTGGCCGGCCGGGCACCCGGCTTTGCTGTGTCACGGAAATGGGAGAGGGCCTGCAATTTCACGGCTAAACGCTATCATTTGAAGCACCCTTCCTAAGAAAGCAGGGGTTGAGCGGAGGAAAATGAGCCAGAAAGGAAAAGACGGTGCGTGGAGGGGAGCAGCGACTCCCCGCGGGGGCAGGGCTCTGGCGCAAAGCAGCTGGGCCGCTCCGGCCGTGGGTGCGCTGCCGCGGCTTGGAGTCCGTGCTGTCCCCAGCCCACCCGTAGGCGCTTCTGTGCGGGCCCTGGGCCCCGTGGTGCACGGCCGGGTCTCCCAGCGGGGCTGCTCACACCAGAGTGGGAGTCCGGATGCAGCCCCGGCCAGACGCTGCTGTGGACCAGGCGCTGCCCGCACCAGCCGTCCCCCACCCTCGGCCTCCGGGCTGCCTCCCCAGGGTCCTGCGTCCACTGAGCCCTGGCCTGGCCGGACCCTCACGCCCTGCACCCCACCCACGCGCCCTCGTCCCTGGGACGGATGCCCCACGCCTCCCCTCCCTCCCCACCTCTGTCTGTGGCATCTCCCTCTGCGCCTTTCCTGCTCCCTCCCGCCTGCTCAGCCTGTGGGGCAGCCGCTGATGGGCACAGGCTTCTGCACAGCCTGGTCGGCTGAGCTGAGCCTGGAGGGGGGCTCGTGCACCCACCGGGACCTGGGAACGGCCGGGCAGGGGTGCAAGAAGAAGCCGCTGGGCTGCAGGGGGCTGGGGCCCGGGACAGAGGCGTCTGCACCTGTTCTGCCGGGTGGAGGCCGGAAGCCCGCACGTGCCCCTGGGGTGGCCACGCCCCACCCACCGCTCCTCCCGGGCTCAGCGCTCCTTTGTTTTCATGCTTCCCAGACTCGCTGTGCCCAGAGGGTCCGCTCAGACTGGACGAGCCCAGAGCTGGACACCAGGGAGGCTTGCTCCGGACACCACGCGGCCTTCACCTTGATGGCCACTCTTGCACCCCTGGCCTTCACCTTGATGGCCACAGGGAACAGGGACTCGCCCCTCACCAGACCCTCAGGCCCCAGCGCCAGGCCCCGTCAGCCACACTGGCCAGAGAACCTCCCCTCTCAGGGTGGACGTCGGCACGTGGGCAGGTCGGTGGGTGCAGGTCGGTGGGTGCACAGCTGGCTGGAAGGATGGTGGACGGGCAGCGGTGACAGATGGCAGACGTGGTGGGTGCGTGGGCAGATGAGATGTTCTTCTTCCCCTGATACGTAGAGGGAAGTGCTCCAGCGTCCCCGCGCCCTTCTCGGGCCAGCCGTCACTGAGTGCGAGGCCCTGCAGAGGTGGAGCTGTGTGTTCTGGGCTCAGCCGTGCAGGCCACTGCACTCTTCCGAGTCTCCTAGTTTTGGTGGGAAAGGGCCACACGACGCACCAGCAGGTGGACGAGGACACAGTCTTGGCCCCGCTGAGAGAACCGAACACGGACGACGTGACCCCGAGCTGCTAACCCCTGGCCCCTCCCGCCCACCTAACGTCACCTCTTTGGTCACTGGCTGACACCTCCCGGAAGCCCCAGATCACGAACAGTAAAAAGTAAAGCACCTTTCAGGGCCACAGCGGAGTGGCTTTGCTAGAGAACTATTGCCAGCCTTCTCCGAGGACGGCTTCTGGGCCTTTCCTCAGACAGAGCAGCTTTCGCTGCTTTGGATGCATTTAGCAGTTCCAATCCCACTGCCTGTCTCGAAGGGCTCGGGGTGCACAGAACACACAACAACACAGAGTGGCCCCTGGGTGTTGGGCTGGGGCGGTACCCAAGCGTGACTTGGGGGCTCCCCCAGCAGCCCCAGCAAGCCCTCGTGGGCTGATGCTTTAAAAAGACCACTGGATCCAGATGAGCTGGTCGGGTCTGAAATATTTATCTGTGAAGAACACATTTTTGCTCCTTATGGAGCGGGAGGGAACCCCGTTCCACGTGGGAGTTATTTAAAGAGTGTTGCAGGGGCGTGTCTGAGGCCCAGCTGCTCCAGTGTTTGTTTGACGGCTCCGTCTCTGGAACTAAAGGAAGGAGAAGCTCAAGGACAGGGACACCGCTCTTGGGGCCTCCACCCCAGGGGCTGCTGGCCGTTGGTGCAGGACAAGCAGTGGGTCACACGGTCCTCTGCGCCGTGCAGCCTACTCCTGAGGAGGACAAAGTAGCTTGAAGTGCCGTGGTTTTTGGTCCTTTTTGACAAAAATGCCCAACAGTTTCCTAAACTGCTCATCTCCAGAGCCTTCGATGCCACGTGAAGGGCCAAGACTCAGCATCTCCTAAAGGATGCCAGTCTGTGTTCGGGCCCCGCTGCCCTGGAGGCAGCTACCTGGGCTTCTTGCAGACAACCTGTGTGTAGGGTACAGTAACCACAGAGGCTTCTGTCCCATAGGAACTTGCAAAAGGCCCCCTCTGCAGACCAGCAGGGGCCCTGTTAAAAATAAGGAACCCACTCTCCCAAAGCGTGTTAGCATACGGGCATTGCACACAGTGAAAGGGAGGCAAAGAGGGGTGCCGAGGCAATGAGACCACACAAAGAAATAAAAGGAGTCAGGTTGGACAAGAAGACGTGGAATTATCAGTGTATGCAAATGATGCAGTAATATCCATAGAAACCCTACAGATCCCACTATAACAAACTATTAGAAACAATAAACGAGAGAGTAAAGTGGAAGCTGCAAAATAACACACACACACACACAGTTGTGTTCCTATAGGCAAATAACAAGCGAGGAGAAAAATAAGTTTGCAAAACAATCCCATTTACAATTGCATCTCAAAGAGAAAAATAAGAATAAATTTAATAAAGAAGGTGAAAGAGCTATACCATGAAAACTATAAGACCCTATTAAAAGATAACGGGCAGAATAAAAAGAGGTGGAAAGATAGCCACGTTCATGGATGGGGAGAATCAGTATAGTCAAATGGCCATCCTCCCAAAAGCAATACACACATCCGATGCAATCCCTTTCAAAATTCCAATGAAATTTTTGAAGAAATAGAACAAAAACTATAAAAGAAGAAAAAGGCAAGTATCATATGACTAGGTTTTCAAATTATATTACAGAGTAACTGTGATTAGAACAGTATGGCACTGGACTACAGACGTGTCAGTTACTGGCACAGAATGAAAGCCCCACATGCTGACATCTCGTTTATGATAAAGCAGCCAGAATCATACAACGGAGGCAGAGGAGGGGAGGGGAGGGACGGGGTGACAAGCCAGAAGGGCCATCACAAGATCCGACGCCCCCAACCCCGTCAACCCTGAAACGGAGGTTCACGCACTTAGACATCGGCGAGCGCAGCCGAGGCCCCACTTCTCCGACGCTGGACTCGGGGAGCCGGCAGCCGGCTCCTCCCTCAGGGCGGGCCAGGCTGGCGGGGACTCAGGGAACAGCCCGGGGCCGCAGGGTCTGGGCCTGCTCAGCGGTGCGGGGGCCCTCGGGGGGCCCAGCTGTCCCCTCAGCCAGCTGCACCCTGCCGGCCCGCTCCGCTCAGCAGCACGGGCCGACCGGGCCGCTCGCCAGGGCTCAGCCGAGGCTGTCGGCGCCGAGCGCGCAACGAGGTGTGATCAGCTAAGAAGAGTGGAGAGCTGCACGGCGGCCGGCCCGGTGGCCGCTGGGCCTTTCCTGACAAGGTGTCAGCGGTGGTGCTGCCGAGGGGCAGCGGCCCCTTGGGGGAAGAGTTTCGGGGCTTCTGAAGTGGCCTCCTCAGAGCCAGGGCGTGGGCAGGAGGCAGGTGCAGACGCGGGGTGGGGTCGCGCCGACCAGGTGCATCTCGGTGCCAGGAGCGTCCAGTGGGGCAGGGGCATGGGCCCAGCCGTCCGCGCTCGGCTTCCCCTCTCGTGTCCCCCGGGGCTGCCTAGGTCCACGGGGCTCCTGGCTCCGGCGTGGGCTGCGTGGACAGGCCTCTCCCGGCACGGCAGGGCCCAGCCACTCGGCCGCCACCCGCATTCCCCGCCGCCCTCTCAGCAGAGACCGTGACCGCCTCGGGCTGCTCCTCCACCACCCAGCTTGGCCGCCAGATGCTTGTTTCGCGGGTTTCTGCAAAGGGAGGGGAGCGAGGCTCCCTGGAGACACCCCAAGCCAGGCTGCCTGCTGCCAGGTGCGCACATGCTCAGCCTCGCTGCTGCTCCGCGGCCCTGAGGGCAGGTGGCGCTGGGGGCGGGCTGGCCGGCGGGGGCCCCTGCTGGAGTGGACCCCCCCAGCGGGCTGTGAGGGCCGCGTCGCGGAGGACGGCGGTAGATGGGACCGGGGGCCGTGCTGCCGTCACCCGCAGACCTGTTTCCGCTGACCGGCCGTGACAGAGGCGCCGAGCTTTTCTGTCGAGCGGCCTGAACGATGATGCACCCGCCGGACCCGGCCTGGCGGCAGAGCCCTGTCTGCCCACAGGGGAGGGGTGTGGGGGGGCTCCCCGAGACCCCGGCCTCCGCCAGCGTGGCTCTGGCAGGAGAGCCCTGGCCAGGAGGCCCCTGTGAGGCGAGCAGGCTCATCTGGGCGCCCCGGGGGCCTCTGCGGCTGGCCGGGCCCTCACCGCCAGCGCCCCAGGCTGCTCTTGACTTCTCTGCAGGAACGGGCCACCTCCACCGCAGCACTGAGGTGCAGGAGACCGGTGGGAGGTGCGCTGGGAGGCAGGAGGCGGGAGAGTGGCCCTGGCAGGCCCCCCGGGGTGCTTCTGAGCGGCCGGCACCTCCCCCACATTGGGCCGGTGCGGGCTCCCCGGGCCACAGAGCAGGAGGCGCAACGAGGCCGTGCACCAGCCTGTCCAGAGCACATGGGGACAAGCGCCCCGAATCACGTGCAGCCGTGGCTCCGGCGACGCGCGAGAAACAGCCCGCCCAGGTCCCGAGGGTCGGGCCGACGCACGCGCAGGCTGGAGCCGGAGGGTGCCGGAGCCGAGTCCCCCCAGCGCCCCTTTACGGGACGCCGCTCAGGGTGATATTTAATCTCTGGAGCTTAATGAACTTCCAGAACTACTCCATAAATACCGAAGCCCGTGACAAGCTCTGTCGTTAGATAAATCCAGCCCTTCTTCAATGGACTATATCATTCCTGTTATTAAAAAAGGTTAATTTTAATATTCAGGGAATTCAGCTCTCCGGAAAATCGCGTCAGCTGCAGTTCTGCTGCGGGCTCGTGCTGAGCAGGGGCGGGGCCCTGGGGCTGGTGGGGGGGCCCTCCAGGCACAGCCCCCCGGGCCAGGGCGCACGGAGGAGAGGACGGCGGAGGGAGCCGTCGCCTCCTCGCCCCCAGAGCCCTTGCTGGAGGAGCGGGACACCGGGCCTGGGGCTTGGACTCTGAGGCACCAGAAGTCCAAACGCCCCTGAGCCCGGGCCTGAGGGGGCGCGGGAGGGGCAGCCCCGTGGGGTGCAGCTCGGGGCCTGAGGCTGCCCCTCCTTTCCATGGATGCTGCTGCTGGACGCAGTCAGAGGGGCATCCACACTCGTGCCAAACCCTCACCCGCATGCGTCCCCCTCTGCAGGCTCGGTGCCGCCTGGCTGCAGGGCTGGGAGTTGGGGGACAGTCGCCCCACTTCTCTGCCTGCCAGGCTCAGCTCTCCTGAAGGCGGGGCCTGCTTCCACTCCCCAGGGAGAAGCTGGAAAGACCGGCACAGGTGCCAGGACCCGGCCTCTCGGAGGGGGCGAACACACAACGCGCCACTGTAGAGGGGGCCTCTGCCTGCGCCCGAGCCCTGCATCCCACAGGGCCTCCTTCAAGGCAGGCGGGCGGTGGGGCCCAAGCCCAGCCCTGACAATGACTCTCGGCCCAGCAGAGCCACCCAAGTTGTTCCAGAGAACTTGGAGCACGGACACGTGAGCGGCAGGAAGGCCGTGTGCACGTTCGGGCCTGGACGGGGCGTCCCCGCCTGGCGAACCCCACTGAGGCGAGCATCCCCACGGTGGGCGGCTGCACCCCCGCAGGGCGTCTCGCTGCCTCTGCGGCCTCCACCCCAGCCCCCAGGGCAGCCCCTGCCCGCGCTAGCTGAGGGACACAGAGGTCTCCCGAACTGCCCAGTGTCCACGTCCTCGCTGGCAGTGTCCACCCACCTACAGGCTGGCGGACTCTCCCCCCTGGCTCCCCTCCCGTTGATCACGCAGGCGCCCACTGACCACCCCACGGTGTGTGGGCGAGGCCTGGGTGGCGCTGCGGTGGCCAGGAGGACAGTGGCTGGTTCGAGGGCACACAGCTATGTGCCATGTCACCAGCACTCGTAGGGACACGTGGGCCGCCCACCGGAAGGGCAGCGGCGGCGGTGGGGGACAGCGGCCATGGCGGGGGAGACCGTCAACGTGTCCGACTCACACTGACCCCAGCGCGGGGAGCCCAGGGGAAGCTCCAGCGTCCAGGCTGCTCCCCAAGGCTGTTCACAGGTGCGAAAACAGAAACAACGTCCACGTCCAGACAAAGGTCCCTGGACACAGCCAGCCGTGTGCGTGCACCGCATAACCACGGTTGCGTTGGGCGTGTTTCGTTTTCATGAATAGCTTTAGGAGATGCTGTGTGGATGCGAGAAGAACGCAGGAAAGGGAGAGCATGCCTGTGTGCGCCGTGCACAGGGCGTGCCCCGTGCGTCTGTCCCTACATGACAAGCACACACGTGTCTGTGCACACAGGTAGACATGTGCATCTGCTCACATGCACGCATACACACATCTGTGCACACAGGCATGCCCATGTGCGTCCGCTCCTACATGACATACACACACATGTCCATGTACCTGGGCGTGCACATGTGTGTCTGTGCACACGGGCACACACACATGCACACACTGGAATGTACACACATCTGTGCACACGGGCAGACACATGTCTGTGCACAAGGCATGTACACACGTGTCTGTGCACCTGGGCATGCACACATGTGTCTGTGCACATGGACACATATGTGCACACTGGCACATGCACACACGTCTGTGCACATGGGTATACACACATGTCAGGGCACACTGGCAGACACGTGTCTGTGCACCTGGGCATGCACACATATGTGTGCACAGGTGTGTCCCTGTGGGTCCAGAAGCACCCACGACGCATTTGGACCCCTCCCCCGTCACACGGACCCCAGCGGCAGCTTGCAGCGCAACTTGCAGCAAACCCACTCTGCTAAGAATAACAAGCGCGAAGTGGGCAGCAGCAGGGACCGGTGGCACGCAGGGGACACGGTGACATGGAGCAGGTGGCACCTGGGAGGCTCATTCTAGCACGGGAGCGAGCTGGGAGCGCAGGGCGCCGCGGGTGCGCCCTGGAGGGAGGGAGGCAGGGCCCCAAGTTGGGACTCAGGAACCCCCCCACACCTGCGGTGCTCGCGGAAGCCCCTCGGGCCTTTGGTCACCAAACCCCAGGGCTTTCGGCTCCTTCTGCGGCGGGTGCACAGCCCCTTTACAATTTTTCTTTGTCTTAGGAAATAGTAAAATCTGAAAGAACCCGGCCAATAATGCAAACCCAACCAGAGACCGAGGAGGGCCCAGCGCCCCCGCCTCAGCTGCGGAGGGCCTGCTGGGGGCGGGGTCAGCGCTACCGAGGGGCGTGGCCCACGCTCAGGCTGGGGGGGGGGGGGGGNCGGGGGGGGGGGGGGGGGGGGAGACGCCCCTGCACCTGCAGGAGCCAGAGGCGCCCCGGAAGCCGCGCCCTGTGGTCTCGCTTGCGTTGGAGGGGCAGACGGAGACCCGCGACGCCCTGTGCCCAGGCCGGGAGGCTGCGCCCTGCACCCGGCCCCCCTCGCCCTCCCTGTGAAGCCCCGCAGCGCCCCACCCTGCACCCCGAGTCACAGCCGCTGAGCGGAGAATTCCATTAGACGCCGAGAGCTAATCAGCATCAAGCAAAACTTGTTTCCAATTCTCATTTATTTTTACACTGAAGCCTTTGATTAAATGAAAGCTTTGGTGTTCGACGCCCTTTCCGGGAGGCGCTTCTGCGGAACACGGGGTGCTGGGAGGCTCTGAGGGGCGCCCCCCAGCCTCCCGTTGTGTGCGCCAGGGGCAGGGGTGATGCGGCAGGGGCGGCGCGTGGGCGGCCCTGTCCACTCGGCCCGGGGCTGGGCCCGCCCCGCGCTTGGGTCCCCCCAGGGAACAGGGCGGGGGTGGGGTGGGGGCCGCTCCTCTGGTTTCACGTCTCCTCTTCTGAACTGAGAAGCGGCCCTCGCGGCGTTTCTGTTTACGCGCTGCTGGGCCGTGCTGTGTTGGAGGCGGGCTGGCCTCTCCCAGGCCCGAGTGACCGTGCACGGTTTTCTGCATCTGCTTCTCCCGGAGTCGGAGCGACAGCCTGCGACCGGGTCTGCGGGGCCGAGCTGGCCGCCAGCTCCCACCCTGGGCAGTGCGCCCGCACCCGTCCTGACCGCTGTCCCGAGGCCCGTCCACCGCCCTCCGCGGCCACTGACCCGCCCGGGCGGCCTGGGCACGTGTCTGAGGCCAGCACGGCTGGCCCGAGGGCCTGGGCACTGGCCGTCTCCACAGTGACGCCCCGAGGCCCTTGCCCCGTGCCCGCCCTCTGCCCGCTGGTCACTCCCAGCAGCGGCAGGAGGAGGCTGTTTGCAGAGCCGGGAAGCCGCGCTCCCTGCCTGAACCCCCAAGCTTTCCTGGCGGCACCATGCCCCCTTGTCTCGCCGTCGCGGCCGAGCCCACGGCCCGCGGGCTGCTCCACTCAGCGCTCACCGCTTGCGTGGCCTTTCGGACGCGGGAATGCGCGGGCATCTGGCTTTGTGGGCGGCAGCTTCGAGGGGCGCCGCCTCCCCCAGAGCCTCCCTGCCTTGCAGCTTGCCAGCAACACGGGGGTCCCGGGAGGAGACGGGAGAGGAGGTCTGCAGGGAGGACCCCGCCGGCCCGGGTCACGGAGAATGGAGGCCACGTCTGTCCAGCACGCCGGGCGGGCGCTGACCGGGCACCCAGGCGCCGGCTGGGGCGAGGGCCGAGAAACCGGGATACGGGCGCACGGCCCGAGGCTGTGCCAGGAGCCGAGTCAGGCGCGAAATGGGGCTGTGGCAGCCAGACGGGCTTTATTTTTTTATTTTTTTTTTAAAGATTTATTTTACTTATGCATACAAGCACTGGGGTACAGGCCGGAGGTGTGGGGGGGGGTGAGAGGATTCACCACAGAGAGCAGGAGCAGAACAGGCAGATCAACGGAAGTACACTGCTGAGGGGAGCAGGGGGCACAGCAGGAGAGGTCTGCTGTGCCATGTGGGTCCCACCCTGGCCGGCAGCGGGGCTCGAACTCGTGCTGCAGTGGCTGCGTTTTGCTTCATAGTGCGCTGCTCAACCCACTGCGCCACCAGGGAGGCCCAGCCGGACGGGCTTTAGCAGCTCAGCGCCGGACCCCGCGGCGTGCTGGGTCTCCGTTGCGGGAGAAAGCGGCTTAACGGGGCTGGACGCGCCGAGCCGACTCCCGTGAGCCCATGATGAGGTGGGGGCCTGGGGGTCCAGGGGGAGCGGTCCCGGCGTGTGGCGGCTCTGGGGTGCTCCAGGGGCACGTCTGGATGCATCAAACGGGCGGCAGTACAAGGGCCCGGACGAGAGCGCCTGCCCCGCTGCTCTGGGGGCCGGGGGCCCCACTGTCGGGAGGCCGAGGCCGGTCCCCTCCCCGCAGGGCCGCCTCGCCTCTCAGTTCCACGGTCCTGATGTCGGCTCCCCACCCCAGACCCTGCGCGGGGGGCAAGGGGGTTCCCGCGGGGCGGGGGCTGAGAGCAGAGCCGCTCCCTGGGGCGGGGCATGTCGGGCCCACGCTCCTTAGGGCTCCCCCAGCCCGCGCACACAGGCATGGCAGGCCCGTGTTTAAGGCAGGAGCGCCCCCTTCCGACGGCGAGAGGTGAGCCGGTCGCGGGGACCCAGCACCCCCCGCCGAGCTCTGGTCGCCTCTGCCGGGGAGGGAGGTGACCAGTGACCCGCGCGTCCCCCTGTGCCCCTCAAGTGCCGATGGCCGTGGGGGCCCTGTGGTCATTTCCTGCCCAGCGGGAACGGGCAGCCCTGTGGCTGACACGCCATCAGCCCGCAGCGTGCTGGGGGGTCCCAGGATTCCCGCCGAGCTGCGCCCTCCAAGCACACGCACACCTGCCTGCCCTCCATGCCCCGGCCGGGGGCGAGCTCGCTGGCGGCCCCAGCCTCGCACCCGCCCCACGGAAGGGGGGGGTCAGGAGCGTGCCTGGGACACGTGCTCCATCAGGCGGCCACCCGGGGTCACTTAGGGACAGGGCAGGGCTCGGGGCGCCGCCTGTGCTGGCCAGCCCTGCCCTGAGTCATGGCCACGAGACCCGCCTGCTGAGTGACAGCAGCAGACGTCTGGGGGGGTCGGGCCCGGGGGGACGCCGGCTCAGGCTGGTGCATGCTGGGCCTGGCAGGGCACGGGGGCAGGCACCCGGGTCTGCAGGGACAGGCTGGACGCAGGGGGCAGGGGGCGGGGTCCAGGGGACACCGGGAAGACAGTGCCGAGGCCGCAGGAGAGGAGCAGCTGCCGCACCGGGGGGCCGGCGCCCTGTGCCCGCCCCTCCTGAGGGCTGACCCGGGCACAGGACAGGGGCAGTGCCCAGGGAGGGGCCCGGCTCCCTGCCTGCCCCGGCTGTGTCCCTGGAAGATGCCGCAGGTGACAAAGGAGCAGCCTCCAGCGGGCGGCCCGCCCTGGTGTCCCGTCCCGAGGCCCCGCACCGCCCCGCTCCACAGCGGCCCGCCAGCTGCCCAGCCACAGGCCACCTGTCCCGGGACGGAGCAGGTCACTCACGCGCCCGGCCCGCCGCCAGATGGAGACAGAGTCTCGGATGTCCCACTTATGGGAGGAGCAGAAGGGGGCCGAGGAAGGGGCCAGGGAGAAGGGTCAGAACGACACAACACGAGAGACGGCGAGGGTCAGAGACGTCTGCCGGGCGGAAGGCACAGGGCGGGGGGGCGCGTGTGCTGGGGGAGCGCCGCGGGGCCGCACCGTGTCAGAGACACATGAATAAAGAACTTAAAAGCAAAGAGCAGGCGCCCCGGTAAGCCCTGGCCCTGGGAGTGACCTGCGCTGCCCCACTCCTGCTGGCGGCTGGGGGGGGCAGGCGGGGGGCGCCCGCCACGGCTCTCACCGGGGGACCCCAAGGGTTCCAGGCGCCCTGGGGCTTGGCTCGCGGCCTCGCAGAAGCGCCCGCGGGCAGAGGCCAGGCCCGTCCCGGGGCAGCTCGAGCAGAGGCGCGGGCAGGGCAGCTGTGCCCCAGGCCGACGCCCAAGAGCACGCGCTTGCAGAGATGCTTCCGGGCAGCGACCGAGCGGCCAGTGCGTGGGCGCCGCGGGCAGACGCCCTGGGGGTGGGCTCAGGACCACTGGCGCCGTGGGGTCTGGCGGGCCGTTCCGCGGCCGGGCGTGCGTGGCCTGGCTCTGTCCGTGCCCGCGGGGCGTGAGGGCAGCGTCTCAGCAGATTCCAGACGTTCCGGTGCTCTGGGGCGTGAGGACCCGGCCACGGTGGCGCCAACCGGGCCTGCGAGCTGCCAGCGGGCGGGTCCCCAGGGGCCGGCCTGGCGGCGTAGGGGGACGTAGTGCCTGGTGGACGCCGGGAGGCACGGCCACCGCGTGTGGCTGTCGCGCCCCACACGCGAGACGAGCAGCAGGGGGTGCTGGAGGTCGGGGAGCCGGGGCCGGCACGCGCACGACCGCACTTGGCCAGGGCCTCCTCTGCCTGACCAGCAGCCTCCGGAGAGGGCAGCGGAGGGGAGGGGAGGGGGTGCCCTGGGAGGCAGCTGCTTGGGGAGGCGGCCGTGAGGGGACCGGCTAGAGGGGAGCGTGGCCACGAGGGGACCCTGCAGCCTGTTTGGGACGTGATCCCCGGGGAGCCCCTCCCCCTCCCAGCCGCTGCACAGGGAAGAGGCCACAGGAATCACCGCTTCGAACTTGGCCTCGGTTTCCCAGATCTGCAGCCCCCAGCCAGGCCCAGGTGCCGGCTGGAATAAGCCCCCAAGCTGCTCTGGCCTCACTTTTTAAAAAGGGATATTTTCTAATAGATGAAAAAATTCCTTTTCACGCTTCACCAGTGCAAAAGCAGCTGAACCAATTTAGCTCGAACTTTCTCAATAGCTTGTTACAATCCTAATTAAAATATCCACACACAGCCCAAGCTTTGGGGAACATAATATTGCTCTGTCAGTCAAATTCTGGCTGAATATTTACATCCAGCTCAACAGAAACCAAGCCACAGACTCGCTGCCTCTGGAAGAAAATGTGGTCCGGCAATTAACGGTGCGGGCATCGGAGCAAGACGCCGGTGTCCCGCCCCACTGCCCGCACTGCGGCTGAGCGTCCAGCCTCGGCCCGGAGCCCTGGACAGTGCCGGAGGCCTGGCTGCTCAGGGCCTGCCGGCCGGGGCTGCAGGGATGGGGTCGCGCTGCCGGGCGCCACAGGACAGAGGAGCCGGCGTCTGGCAGTGCCACCTGTGCCGGCGCCCCAGGACCCCCGAGGTGCCTCCCTGCTCTGGGGACAGCCGCAGAGCCCCCGTCCCGCCCACGCGCCTGCCCGGTCTGCACTCATGCCAGCCGGGAGCGAGCGGGCCGCGCCCAGGCAGGTGACGCGGACAGAGAGCACAAAGGCACAGCTGGGCTTTCTGGAAACGAGCTTTGCCAGATGCACCCCGAGACGCAGTTGCACCCACCACCCACTCACTGCCGGCCCCCCCAGGCGCGCTCCACACCCGGGTCCTTCCAGGAGGTGCAAGGGAGGGGCTGCTGTCCCGCCCTCCCGAGCCACACGAAGACCAGGGGTGCAGGTGGGAGAGACGCCCAGACACGGCACGGGGCACAGGCGGGCCCGGCAGGGTGTGGCTGACGCAGCCCACCTACCCGAGGCCCCGGGGGGGGGGCCTCTGCCACCCCAGGCGCCCGCCCGACCCAGCACGTCTTCGTTTGCCTCGGGGAGGCTGGCTCAGTGTTTGCCGCTGGACATTAACGATTCGGGGGTGTCCACGCAAGGAAGCAGCGTGGGGCGCCTGCCTCCCTGCTCCATGAATTCGCACATTCCAGGAATTTTATTCCCACGGAGGCGGTGTAGATCTGCTGAGTGTGAGGCCGAAACCCCAGAGCCAGCAGGAATTAAGTCAGCTGTGCTTCTCTTTGTGAGAAAATGACCTATAAAACGTGAACGCGCGACTCCCGGCTGCCCGGCCAGGCTGCATCACGGGCTTCTCAGCGCGGGGCCCCCGGGGCTGAGGTGACAGATGAGGGGACAGATGAGGGGAGCCGGCCCCGTGTGGGAGCCGGGAGGGCTGGTCAGCCGTGAGCATGCCCGGGAGCTGGGCTGCCCTGCCACACGCGGGGTCCGGGAGGGGCAGGGGGGCCCCCGCCTGGCGGCCGGCCACAGGGCTGCTGAGAGGAGGCTGGGCTGGCGGGGAGGCAGGCACGGGTCCAGTGCCCGCCCTCTGCAAACCCGCTCGCTCCCTCCCTCTCAGGCGCTGAAGGACGTTCCAGGTCGTGAACCTCGTGCTTTTGCAAAAGCAAAAGGTCCGGGGACTGCCCAGTGGCTCTCCCGGCAGCTGAGAGTCCGAGCTGCGGACGCACGTGCCGGGGAAGGATGTGGCTGTCGGCCGCCCGAGGCCGCACACGGCGCGGGGAGTCGGGCCTTGCTGTGCTGCCCAGGAGCGGCACTTGGGCGCAGAAAGTGAGCGCGCTGCCCGCCCAGTCAGGAAGCCACGGCCGCGCAGAGAGCTCCTAGAACCAGCAAGAAGCCGAGTGGCCGGAGCAGTGAGCACCACCGGACGTGACATGCGCAGCTGGACTCGCGCCGCCAAGACCCGACCAAGCGCAGCGAGCGCTCTAACTGCGGCGCCAGACTCTCCAGGTCGAGGAGGCCCGGGCTGGAGGACGCCGGTGCGCCCGGCCGACCGGGGTCTCGCGCAGCGTCCGGCTGGCAGTTCTGGGTGTGCCCGCCGCAGCGTGAGGCTGAGGCTGTGTTGGGGAGGGCCTGGCCACATGGGTGGCGGTGAAATAAACTCGTGGGACACCCAATGGGTGGTGCACACTGTGACTTTTAAAACCATAATCCTCCCACCACAGTCCGCTGGCCTTCCCCTCCAGGGAGCTCCTCTGGACGGCTCGGTTCTGCAGTTTCTAGGTTATTATTATTGGCTTAGCGCTGCCAGTTCCTTTGTTTGTTTCTTTACATTCCACGTAGGTATATGTCTTTCCCCTGACTTATGTCCCTCAACCCTATAGTCTCTGGCTGCGTCCGTGTTGTTGCAAATGCAAGAGCTCTCTTTTTCATAGCTGCGTAGTATTCCACTGTGCATCCAGACCACGCCCTCCCTGTCCCCTCCTCTATCTTGGGGCATGTGGATGGGTCCCGTGCGCTGGCTGCTGTGAGTGGCACTTCCGTGAGCGCAGGGCTGTGGGGTTCTCTTCCGATAACCCAGGTGATGCTGGGTGTGGGTTGCTGGGTCCTATGGCAGATCCACCACCACCCACGCTGCTGTCCTGGGGCTGGGCTAGTCTGCTGTCTTGCCCATAGAGGCTCCTTTTTCCTCTACGTTCTCACCGGCATCTGGTCCCTCTGATGTGGGCCCTTCTCACAGGGTGGGGCGGTGTCTCTATGGGGCTCGAGTTGCCCCCTCCCCGATGATGAGGGGCCAGGAGCAGTTGGCCTTGAGGCTGCTGGCCCTGGTGTGTCTTCTTTGGACAGGTGCTTATTTAGCGCCTTTGCCATTTTGGGGGAGTCACGGGGCCTTGGTGGTGGGTGTTGTGTGGAAACCCACATCTGAAAAGGCTGAATTTGTACCCCTAAATCTTATATGGTGTTTAAATGCCACGGCCATAAAATAATACAATTAAAAACAAAATCTGGGTGAAGCTGTAGCTCCCCACATGGCATGCTGTCCAAGGTACTTGGGACGCAGAAAACACCTGCTTTTTGCACTGTGACGGACACGTGCGCCAACGTCTCGGGCGCACCGTCCAGCTGCCCGCTGTCCAGGGGCATGGCGGGGCCTGGAGGACCCTTCGCTGTGGCAACATTCGCACGGGTTCCGTGTGGGTGGAGGAGAGAGCGACGGTGACGCAGAAGCTGCTCACACAGTCATTTTAAACGTCTTTAAAAACGAAGATCCCGGGTAGAAGAGAATCTGCAGAATAACGCGCTGTCCGCTCAGCCTAGCTCGCCCTCCCGGGGACCGCCCAGCCTGTGCCGGATGGCAGGAAAACCCCGGAAGGGGCCAGCCGCGGTCCCGGGCTCAAGTGGCGAAGCCATCGGTCTCGCGGTCTCAGCGACCCGGCTCTCTTCCTTCTTCGCAGCGTCCCCAGGGGCCGGGGGTGGGGAGGGCGCGGGGCCCCTGCCCGGGCAGGGGTAGTCTGGCTAAATGCTGCCCCCGGCCCCCGTGCGACGTCTCGGGAGCCTCGTTGCCACCAGCGCCGGCTGGGTAGCGGACGCCCCGTGTGCGGCCAGCAGAGTGGCCGGCTCGTTTGTGAAGAGCACCAGGAGCTCCGCACCCCCGATTAGCGTAGGCCCCCCACCAGCAGAGCCCAGCGGCCGGCCCCTTCGAGTCTGGCCCTCCAGTCCGCCCGAGTGTCTCCCCTTCTGGCCCGGAGTGGGCAGCAAGCGGAGTGGACAGGGCCTTCTGCCAGGCACCTCCAGTTACTCAGCTGCTATTAATAGCTCCTGGGAATCAGCCCAGGAAGGTGTTTATTTGCCCAGGAGAAAGCTCCGCAGGGGTCCAGGCGCCCGCTGTGAGAATCCCAGCTTGCACCTCCTCTCCTCCTCCCCTCCCTGTGCGCCTGACCCACGTGGGCCACGCCCTCTGCTGGGCCCTCCCCCACCCAGCACCTGACTGCGTGGGCCACGCCCTCCCCCGCCTAGCACCTGGCCATGTGGGCCATGCCCTCTGCTGGGCCCTCCCCTGCCCAGCACCTGGCTGCGTGGGCCACGCCCTCTGCTGCGCCCTCCCCTGCCCAGCACCTGGCCATGTGGGCCACGCCCTCTGCTGCGCCCTCCCCTGCCCAGCACCTGGCCATGTGGGCCACGCCCTCTGCTGCGCCCTCCCCTGCCCAACACCTGGCCGCGTGGGCCACGCCCTCTGCTGCGCCCTCCCCTGCCCAACACCTGGCCGCGTGGGCCATGCCCTCTGCGCGGCGGTCGGCCCACCACGGTGCCGCTGCATTTGGTGACGGTCTGACTCCTGTCTCCTGGACCCCTGTCTCCTGGACCCCGGGAGTCCTTTCGGCGCCCCGAGGGCACGGCTGGCCAGACAGCGCTTGGGGTGACTGCAGCCGGGGGCGGTGCCGAGTCCGCCCAGGCTGATGTGCCTCTGCCCGGTCACAGCAGGGCGCCGTCAGGCGGGGCGGGGACGCTGGCTGGGCCCAGCGCGGTCCGCATGCTGAGCTGGGGAGGAGCAGCGCCGGGCGCAGGGTCCTATCTCGGCCGGAGGGGCGGGCGTGCGCCTGGCGGGGACCTCGCTTCTGTCTCCTAGAGGGCGGCAGACGCGGCTTCTCCGTCCCGCACCCGTGACCCCAGGTCCTCGCTGGGCCTGCACCCGGACGGTCACTGCGCACCCGGCGTTGTGGGAGGACAGAGGCAGAGACCACGCACTCAAGACCCAGAGTGGCCACTGCTCCCGACCCGAGGCCGCGGCTCGGTCATGGGCCTGGGTAAGGCCCCTCAGGACGAGCGACGCGACCCCGGGAGTGGCCCCAGCAGCGTCGCCCTGGCACACAGACGGTAGCTGGACGGACAGGGGTACGACGGGCCTGCGGCGGGTCCCAGGGCGGCTGCGCTCTGGCCGGCAACAGGCAGCTGGCAGGAGGCCCAGCCGGGCTCCATCCCCCGACTCAGCCGTGTCCCCTGGGCCGGGGCTCTGTGGCCCCCGCACAAGGGGCTCCTTCCTGCGTGGCCTGGGCAGCAGCAGGTGGCCGTTCCGAGCTGGCCTCAGGTTCCCACGCGCTGGCCCTGCTGGGCCCCGACTCCCGCGGTGCGGCTCCCTGCAGGGTCTTCAGGGGCAGGTGCCTGCTCTGGGGCTGCCCCCTCTGGGCCCTCAGTCCCCGGTCCCGCTGGGCCGTGCGGCCGGCTGCCCCGGGCTCTGTTGTGCTGGCCTGCGGGTGCCGGCTCCCGCTCGTGCGGATGCCCGGCTGGCTCTGGGTGCCCACGAGTACTGGGTGCAGACTCCCTGCCGGCCCGGGGCCCTGGCCCGCTGCGGGGTGCTTGGTGCCGGCTCCCGCCGAGCTCTGGAGACGGGAACCCCTGCTGGGACGGGCGCCTGCTGAGCGCACCAGCGCTCCCGTTGCTGGGCCTTACGGTGCTCACCCTGCCGCGCCGGCTCCTGCCGGGCCCACGGGCCTCCCTGCCGCGTCCTGACCCCTGTTGGGTCTGTGTTGGGGCGCCCCTCCCGGATCCCCCGCAGGAGTGCACCGCAGGTGCCCCCGTGAGAGGCCCTGGGGGCGGCGGCTCTGTGGGCCAGGCAGAAGCTGGATGGCAGGCGTCTCTGCGGCCACCCGGCCCCGCCAGGAGCCCCTCTCTCCTCTCTGCTGGGGCCGGCCCAGCTCGCCTCCCGAGTCTGCCAGGCCGACGGGGCCTGCCGGCCATCGGGTGTGTGCAGCGTCCGGGACGTGCGAGTGGACGCCACCCCCCTTCACTTTCCACTGGGAGGCCCAGGCAGGGCCGGCCCGATCTCGGGCATGCTCCGCGCCGAGGGCCTGCCGGACCTCCCTCGCCCCGGACGGCCGGGATGCCGTGGCCCGACCCCAGACCGAGCTGTGGGCTTCTGGACCCCAGCACAGGGCGGCGTCCTCTGCGGCCCCTCCCCCGCGCCGGGGCCCCTGGCCCCGCTGGACCTGCTGCCCTGCGCGCTCGGCCTGCCACAAGGCCTTGCTGGTGTCCGGGCAGAGGCTCCGCTCGCAGGCTGGCCCAGGCAGAAGCCACGACACGCACGGCAGGCGGCATCCAGAGCCGCGGCCTCGGCCCAAAGGTAGTCCTGTGGCCAGAGTCGGAACGCGTCCTGGAGAGCACGGGGATTAGCGACGCCGGAAATCCAGGCCGGGTCTGTGCTCGACCGTCCACCGGGCAGCTCGGGGGGTCCGGCCGCCGCTCGAGAGGAGGGTGGGCAGAGCGGGCTGGGCAGGTGCGGGCAGCGGGGCCGTGCAGAGGTGCCCGGGAGGACGGTCTCCCGCAGACCGGCCCCCACGCCCACCCTCGCTCGGGCTGCTGGAGCAGACTCGCCGGCCAGCATCTCCCGTGCGGCTCCGGCCAGGAGAAGCCGCTGCTCGCTCTGACTGCTGCTGCCCCCTCGGCCTCCCGGAGCTCCCCTCCCGAGCTGCAGTGGCCAGCGGGGCACAGCGCGGAGCCAAGTCTGGAAAGGAAGAGTCGAGCGACCCGTCTGCAAAATGGCCGATGCTTCTCTCCTTGGTCAAACCGAAAAGGCAAACCGGCCCGTGCCTTTCTTGGGGATGGCAGAGGTGACTCCGGTGGCCCAGCCTCTCCGCGTCCGAGCTTCTGGGCCCAGAACCCTGCAAAGGACCCCCACAGGGAGCACTTGGGTGTCTGCCCAGTTGATAAGAAAGCTGTAAGGGCTACTGTGGAAGCGCCAAGTAACTGGTCCCTGCCGCTGCACAAACTCAGAACCCAAGGAAAGCGCACACGCTTCAAAACTGCCAGAGGAGCCGGGACGGCCACTCCCCTCTCACGCGCAGAACCGCTGGCGGGCGGAGAGCGGCTGACGTCCTGCCCCGAGACCCAAGGTCGTGGAGTCAGGGGTCACGTCGCAGGGAGTCGGGCCAGGCCGTGGGGCAACGTGATGTGGCGCGGGCCCTCGGGAGGGGCTCTGAAGGGCCACACCTGGCTCTGACTACACACGTGAGACGTGGGCACTAGACCCAGGGCACCCGACACCGTCGCCGTCACCATCCTCATCCTTCTCATCATAATCACTGTCAGTATTTGTATCACTGTCACTGCCAACGATGTCATCATGATGATCATTACCTGCATCACCTTTATCACCACCACCACCATCACCATCACCACCATTATCACCATCACCACCACCACCATCACCACCACCACCATCACTATCACCACCATCACCACCACCATCACTATCACCATCATCACCATCACCATCACCTCCATCACCATCACCACAACCACCACCATCACCACCACCACCACCACCACCATCACCATCACCATCACCACCACCATCACCACCATCACCACCACCACCATCACCATCACCACCACCACCATCACCATCACCATAACCACATCACCATCACCACCATCATCACCATTACCATCACCTCCATCACTTCCATCACCACCATCACCATCACCACCACCATCACCATAACATCACCANTCACCTCCATCACTTCCATCACCACCATCACCATCACCACCACCATCACCACCATCACCATCACCACCACCACCATCACCATCACCACCACCATCACCACCATCATCACCATTACCATCACCTCCATCACTTCCATCACCACCACCACCATCACCATCACCACAACCACATCACCATCACCACCATCATCACCATTACCATCACCTCCATCACTTCCATCACTACCATCACCATCACCATCACCATCACCTCCACCTCCATCACCACCACCACCACCATCACCTCCATCACCACCACAACCGCCACTGCCGCCACCGTCAGCTCTACCATTACTACTGTCACCATCACTATAGGCACTACCAACACTGTCATCTTCATACCATGCTATCCCACTGTGCCTTTAATTTTCATGCAGTTGAACATCGGTTTTCTTATATGGCTCTGGGCACCCTACGTTTTCAGGTGAAATGTGAGACTTCAAAGCAGTTACTTGCTCCAGTCCACCGCAGGCTGTGCCCAGAAGCCTCTGCTGTGGACACCTTGGGAAGGGCGCTGAGGGCAGGGTCCTGGGGGGTGGACTCACACCCCGCATGCAGCGGATGTAGCCGCTGCCCCAGCGAGTGGGAGTGACGCTAGTCCATGGTTCATCTATGGGCTCCGTGGACACTCGCGGGCCCCCAGGGGGCTCCCCAGCCTCAGCCCTCATGCAGACGCTGGCTAGAAACAAGGGGGTGCACGGTCCTGGGCTGGGCAACGACGCAGGGGGACCCCCACGTGCACACACAGGCGTGGATATGCATGCACATACACGCACACACTGCACACACACTGCACGCACACCGCACACACATGCATGCACGCACACACTACACACACATTGTACGCACACGCACACGAACACACTGCACATGCACACACATATGCACACACCACACACATACATGCACACACATGCACACTGCACACACGTGCACACACATGCACACACACTGCATACACACAAACCGAGGTGAAAGTTACCGGGTTTTCCCACCTCCCGCCATTAGCATCAGTGACAGACCCCTGTGGTCCCACATGCGTGCCCGACGGCCGCACCTGCAGTGGGTGTGGGCATGCGCAGGTGGGCGCCCTGCGCCGAGAGACCGGGCGAAAAGGAAGCAGCACCCGCGGCAGCAGTGGCAGCAGAAGCAGCAGGAGCAGCAGGTGCACTCGGCAGAAGCTGCAGGGCAGCAGCAGCAGTAGAGCCCAGGGAGCGAAGACTCGCGGGGCTAGGCGCCTGCCAGCCTCCTGCCTCCCGCCCCGCCGGCGTGGCCCAGTCGCTGCACCACAGATGATGCAGAAAGACCAATGAAAGCCCGGAAAAGCCACCGAGGGCTGCAGGACCAGCCGTCCGCCCGGATCCCACAGAACCTGCCCCGTGCCCTCCTGGCCGCACTCTGCTCTGGGCGCCTCTGCTTCTGCCCCGGTGGGGGCGGCCCCGTCGACCGCGGTCTCTGCACTGCCTGCCCGGCCCGCAGTCTGCTCGCACCGCGTCCACCTGCCGACTGGGCCCGGCCCCGCGCCACGGCCAGGCCGGCAGCGTGTGCCGCGCGATCCCAGCCCCCGGCCGTTAATGAAATCCCCGACTTTCCGATTTTAATTGAGCGTGATGAAGATTAAGACGCTTAGCGGCAGCTGGCACCGCACACGAGTCCCTGTGGCCTCTGGGCTGCGCCCTAAATCACCGCCTCCGTGGCCGGCCTAGCTCGCCTTTATCTTGCCGGAGCAGACAGGGGTCTGGGGAGCCGGCTCCGTGCTCTGCCCCCAGAATATTTTGACGTGTAAAGTCTTAATAGCCCTTTCAACAACATAGTGAGCTGTCCGTATGGTGTATATTCAATAAATTCCTAAGCGAGTTAGAGAAAAAGTTGAGGCCTTGATGTGACTTATTTTTGGAGATGAAGTTTATTGCCTGAGGATAACCTCTGGAAGTAACGGAGAAGCAGCCGCCTCGGGGCCATCGGGCCAAGACCAGGGCCTTGCGAGCCTGGAGCCGCCCGGCCCGGTCAGCTGCTGCCCGCCCGCCCACAGGAGGGCAGAGCAGGCTGGGCCGGGGCCGGCCAGCGACTCTCAGGGGGGTGGTGTGGGCGACCGCCAGGGTCTACCCGGCACGGCACCCCCCCGGGCGCAGGTGACGGAGCCGAGCGTCTCGGACGGGAGCGGCGGTGGCCAGGCCTGGGCTGGCCCTTCACCCTGGCAGGGCACAGGCGGCCCCAGCAGCAGCTTGAGCCCCCGGCACAAGCCTGGGTCCTCCTCGCCGTGGACTCGTCCAGAGAGGTGAGAGGGTGAGTCGGAGCGAGTCTGCAGGCAGTGAGCAGGGGAGGGCCGCCTCTGGGTGGGCAGCCAGGGTGGTGGACAGTCAGGGCGGTGGACAGGGCAGTGGTCAGCCAGGCGGTGGTCAGCCAGGGCTGTGGACAATCAGGGCAGTGGTCAGCCAGGGTGGTGGACAGGGCAGTGGTCAGCCAGGGCGGTGGACAGGGCAGTGGTCAGTCAGGGCAGTGGACAGTCAGGGCAGTGGACAGGGCAGTGGTCAGCCAGGAGGTGGGCCATCCTGGGGGCTCTCAGCTTTGCAGCTGCAAAATGGCCCAACGTGGAGGACACGGGCAGGGACTAGCTCCGGGGCCCTGTGGAGCTCAGGGCTGTCCTGCCTGGAGCCAGTGTGTCCTGGGGTGAGGAGCCCCCCGCCCTGCACCCCGAGACTATGGGGAGAGAAAGGCGCTTGGCCGGGGCCAGGGGCCGTGACCTGAGGTGCAGCTGGGCTCCCTCCCAGGAGGCCTCGCCGAGAGCCCCCCAGGGCCGGCGTCCAGCTGCAGCCCGCTCCGCCGAGAGGCCTGGGCTCGTGGCAGAGCCTGCGGTTCCTGGCTGCTGAAGGGGCCCTGGCCCAGCCCCCCTTGCCCTCAGCAGTCTTCGGGCACCCCGATTGCCACCTCCCCTCCTCTAGCCCCTGCGGTCCCGGCACAGGCGCGCTGGTGTGGCCCGGACACACCCAGGCAGGCCTGCCTCCGGGCCTCAGCGCGCGGCCCCAGAGCACTGCGCGGACGCTCCCAGCCGGCTCCGCCCTCACCACCACGGGGTCCCTCACGCCTCCCTGGCTGCCCTCGCCAGGTGCTGCCTGCGGCACAGCTCTCCTGGGGCCCGTCTGGTCAGCAGGCGCAGGGGTGGGTCTGGGGCGTCCGGGGCCGGGGCGTGGTGTGCAGCCGGCACACGGGGGCCGCTCCGACCGGCGCTTCTGAACCCCCCTCTGGCTCCAGGCGGCTGCCCGCCCCGCGGCCCTTCCCTGGAGGGGCTCAGGCACTGGATGAGGTCCACCGGTCAGCACGAAGCCACGGACCCCACCACATCTGCAGAGGCCCCCAGATGGAGCCTCTCCCCCGGGGACGGGGTCGAGGCTTCCCCGCATTTGGGGAGACGCCTGCCCGGGGTGCCCCCAGCACAGGCCTCGGCCTCCCCGGGGGGAGCCCGTCCGGAAGGACGGCCCAGCACGACTCCTGCCCCCGCGGCTGGTGCGCACGTGGCTTTCTCCCGCGCGTGCTCTCCCAAGTGTGGTTTTGATTTTCTCTGGCAAGAGGAAGGGTGAAGACTCCAGCGGGGTGAGGGTAACGTGGCGCCAGCGCGGCGTCTGCTCCCCAGAGGGGCTGGACTGCAGCACAGGACCGCCCCCAGGCCCAGGCCCCACGCCCTCGGGGCCTTCCCAGAGGCGCCGGCAGCAGGCGGAGTGGAGGCTGCGGGCAGGGAGGGTGGGTGGGCCTGGGCTGCTGGCAGGCTCAGGGCCAGCCCGGACGGGACGGCAGATGTGCGGGGCTGCGAGCAGGGGCGGCGCGCCGGGGCAGCCGCAGTGGTCTGCAGAGCCAGGGCCATGCTGCTGCCCGGGGAGGCACAGACCAGGCCAGGGCTCCCCACAGGCTCTTCCTCCGCCTCCCCGTACCCGCCCACCCGCCGCCCCTCCTCCCGCCCCCTCCCTCCCGACTTGGCCTCAAGCACGGCTCAGGGATCTTCCTCACAGGGCGCCCAGAGCTGCGCGTGGCGGGCAGGACAACAGACTCGAGCGGGAGAGGAGAGCGGTGCTCACAGCCCTTATCGCAGCGTTAAGGGGACACGCGCCGTCCTGCGAAGCTCGCCTGCGGGCGCGTGAGTGGGCCTGTGCTGGCCGGCGGTCCCGGGCTGTCGGCCTGAGTCACGGCCAACGGCCGCCTGCTGCCTCCGGCCTCACGGCCAGCAGCAGCGCCAGGGCTGGTGGTCTGCCTGGCAGGGACACACACGCACACATGTGCACACACGCACCCACATGCATGCACACCCACACACATGCGCACACACGTGCACACACGCGCCTTGCTGTCTCGGTTTCACAGGTTCGGCTCGCTCCCCTCAAGGGACCCTGCCATCTGCTCTGCCGCCCCAGCACCGCCCCTCCTCTCCGTAACCTGCCCCACCCCTGCCCCGGCTCAGCCCGTGTCTCCCCCAAACCATCACCTCCACGTCCTGGGGTAGTGACGACCCCAAACGTTCCCCTATACCCATCCCATAGGGCCCGTCCCACCTCGAGGTGTTTCTCGAGTACAGCTGCAGGAGCACGGCTGCAGGGAGCACGGCTGCGGGGAGTATAGTTGTGGGGAGCACAGATGTGGGGAGCACAGCTGCGGGAGCACAGCTGCGGGGAGCACAGCTGCAGGGAGCATAGCTGCGGGAGCACAGCTATGGGGTGCACAGTTGTGGGAGCACAGCTGTGGGGTGTACCGCTGCGGGGTGCTGCCAGCTCCCTCGGGGCTGGGTGGGGGCCGGCTCGTGGCTCTGCCCCGTTCAGCTCGGCCTGGCAGAGGTTGTGGCAGGGCCGGGCCCCGAGGGTGCAACGCTGGGGCTGGAGTGGGCTGGGCAGGGGGGCCGGCCAGCGCGGGGACCAGGGCAGCCGAGGCGGAGAGCCAGTGTGGGCCCCGGGGCCGTGTGCCGGGGCGGCAGGACACTCGCGGGGGTCCTCCAGTGGGTGACGGCCACTTTAGGTGCCGCTCCGGAGAAGAGCGGGCTGGCCGGACAGGCCACAGGCACCCGGGCCACTGCCCCCGCCGTGCTGACCGCAGGCCCGGGGAAGCCCTCCAGGAGGGGCCATGCAACAGCCTCTCCTCACCCCTGACCCACCGCCAGGGCCAGCCCGCAAGCCTCCGTGGAGCCCCGGCCCAGGGTCCGCAGCACACAGCGGGGGCTGCCTGCGCCCCAGACCCAGCCACCCGGGGTCACCGCACCTCCCCCGATGGCTGCCCGCGAGCCCCAGCAGGCAGGGCTGTGTCCCCACGTCCAGCTCCCGGGCCCGGGGAAGGACAGGGGCTTCCCACTTAGATGGACAGTGGGAAAGATGAGGGGCGTCTGGGGCTGGTAACGGTAGACGCAGAGGGGGCGCCCGCTCGGGAAAGGCGGGGCCGGGGGCCGAGGCATGGGGGCTCCTTCAGGTGGAGGGGCGAAGAGGACGGAGGCTCCGGGCGAGGCGCCGGCCCTGCAGGTCCCAGGCACATCTTTTGCGCTCACCTGTGAAGGCCAAGTGGACGTCCAGCACCTCTGGACGGACGGCAACGGCGCGTCGGTCCCCACGGGCCGGCCGGCCCCTGAGCTCGCCGCGCACTCGTGGGCCTCCACTCGGACGCGGATGGCGCGGCCCATGGGCCCCTCCTGACCGTTCCCGTCGGCCTCCGACCCACCCGGGGCTGCCGCCGCCTGCCTGGCCTCGGGCTCCTGGAGGCGTGGGGGCCAGCCTCTGCCTTGGACCCGACCCCGAGGCCCCTCTCCGGCAGCCCTAGCCCAGGGACGGCATGGCTGGGCACAGCACCTGCGGCCGGGCAGGCCTCCAGCAGGGGCCCCCGAGAGATGGGCGGTCAGCCACCGCACAGCAGCAGCGGGAAGGCGTCGGGCTTCCCTGGGGTTTCGCTGTCCCGAGGCGCTCGCGCTCCTGTTGGGGGCGTGGGGGCGTGGGGGCGGAGCCCGCGCCAGGCTGCACAGCCCCCGGGCGGCCGCGATGGCCTCACAGGAGACCCGGGCGGGGCCCATTCCTGGGCAGCCAGCTGTGCGCTGGTCAGACACGAGCGTGCTGGCGCGGGGCCACGGCGCCGCCATCAGTGCGCCGTCCAGAGCATCCCGGACGAGGGCTCAGCGCAGACACGTGGGCACCGCAGCCTCCCCTGCCAGACCCAACCGGCACCGCCTGCTGCCCCAAGTTGGCGCCCGCTGGGGCAGAGCCCCAGGCCCGTCGTCTCGCCCACCATGCCCGGCGGCGTGCAGAGCTGCTCGGCCAGGTCGTCGCCACAGCGTCGCTTCCAGGCAAGGACGGGACACGCGCTGTCACCACCGCGGCACACGCCACGCACACACCGCACACATGCTGCAGCACACCATGTACCCACCACGCACACGCCACAGCACACGTGCGCACACAGCACGTAGCGGCCACACCTCACACACGCACACATGCAGCAGGCCAACGCACACGGACCTGAAAGTGTCCACACGCACATGCTCACACGTGTGCAGACATGGAGCACGCAGCTGCACAGCCCCACGCACCACACACGGGACACGTGCCACCCGCGTGCCCGGCAGCACACGCCACACGCAGACACAGCCGCCTGCCCGGGGCCCGAGCGCTTTGTTCAGGGGAGAGAAAGTCACACTGATTTCTTTCTGTTTTCCAAAAATAATCATTTTAGCATTTAAAGCCACGCTGTGCTATCCCCACGGGGGCCGGGGCGGGGACCGTCCGCCCGGCCAGCGTGCTCCTGGGGCGCCTGCGCTGGGGGCCCAGCCCTGCCGGCCCCGGGTGCCGTCCACACACTGGCCGGCGAGCGACGCCGTCCAGCAGCTGCAGGGACAGGCTCGCTGGGCTGCGCCCCAGAGCGTCCTCTGTGCCCGGCACGGCGACCAGGCCGCAGCCGGCAGACCCAGCCCGGCCCCCGACGTGGGCGCGGGGGTTGCCTCTGCCTCAGTGGTGGCGGGTGCCCAGACTTGTGCACTGTGGGGGAGGCCCAGCACCCCGCCCCTGGACGGCCAGCTTCTCGCCCTCCAGCCCCCGCCAGGCTCCCCTGCTGTTCCGGGCCGTGCAGCTCGCCAGGGCGGCCCAGGCTGCGGGCTCACAGGGGCAGGGCAGCTGCTGTGCACTGCTGTCCCTGGGCTCCGCCCGCCCGCCCGCGGGGGGGGCAGCCAGCGAGGACACCATGCCCGCCCCACCCAGGGGCCACAGTGCCGCAGGGGCACCAGCCGGAGCCCCCGCCGCCCCGCCCTGGTGTGTGTGCTGCCCACGCCGCCCTCCGCAGCGCAGCACTGACCGGGGAAGCCGGCGCGGCCGCACCTCTGGGCCAACCAGGGCGGTGCGGCCCTCCAGCCGCCTGCCAGAGTCGGGGGCGCCGGCCTGGGCCCGAGGGGTCGGTGCCTCTGGCTCCACACTCGCGGGCTGGAGGCCGCGCCTCGGCCACTCGGGGAGCCGGCCCTGGCTGGGCCCCGCCCACCACCTGCGCCTGACCCAGCGGCTCCGCTCCGCCCTCCGGCCGCAGCCCCGCTCCAGCACGAGCTCCAGGCCAAGGTCAGCGCCCAAACTGACCGGCCCGGGCCATCGCGGCCAGTGGAGACGGGCGAGCGGCGGCCTGGCCTGGCTGCCTGAAGTTCAGCCTGAGTGCTCATGCGCTCCCAGAAGGCTCCAGCCCCAGCCCCGTCTCCTGGGCCCGCAGGGCGCCCCTCCGCAGGGCGCCTCCACTCCACCCCGCCGGCCCTCGGCCACCCTGCTGGGGCGGAGCCTCGGGGTGCACGGGCCAGCTCCGTGGGACACACCGGGAGGCGGGGGGGCCGGCGGCGACTTCGCAGGCTGAGCCTGACGCGGGGCGCGGGAGCCGTGGGGCTGGGGTCTGGGGAAGGCGTCACCGAGGTGAGATGAGGACGGACGGGGCTGAGACGGAGCAGAGAACGGGCCTGGGGAGCCGCGTGCCGGGGAGAGAGCGGTGGTGGCAACGGTCACGAAGAGTCGGCGGGGAGAGCTGTGGTGGCGTGGGAGGGGGGGGACAGAGCGGGCCGTCCAGGCACCCACCAGCCCTGACAGCGTCCTGCGCCCCGGCACAGCCTGGGGGGCCGCACGGTGCCAGCGTGGGGGTGGCCGGCAGCGCCATGCCCCTTGGGCTGGCGGGGCAGAGGCAGCAGGTGAGCGAGGAGGCCTGGCAAGAAGAGAGTGGCCAGGCTGAGGGCCCCGGAGGAAGCCGCCCCTGCAGAGCCTGGACAGCACGGAGAGCAGGGGCCCAGAAGCAAGGGGCTCACCAGCAGCTGGGCGGGAGGAGCGGGCAGCACGGGCCTGGGGGCTGCCGGGACCCCGCGCTCTGACCCCCAAGCTCCCTCTGTGATTTAGGCATAGGTTGGGCGTGGAGAGGCAGCAGGCCCAGCAAGGACGGAGCCGTCGGCTGGCAGGGACAGCCGCCCACGCGTCCACCTTGCCCAGGCACCTGCCACCGTGTGGAACAGCGTGGAAGCAAGTTCGACTCAGCTCTTGCAGCCGAAGTGGAGACAGGGCAGCTCCGAGGAGCAGCGGTCACGCCACACGGCTACTCGTCGTATGAGCAAAAGGACGTGGACGGGCCACGAAGCAGAGCCCCGAGGGCTGGCCCAGGTCCACACACCTTGCTGCGCCAGCTCTCTGGGCCCGTCTCAGGTCTCAGGGTCCTCGGTGCTGGAAGCTAAAGCCGCACCCCTTACAGGTGACACCCTCCAGACCTCTGTGGCAGCAGGCGGGGACTTTCTTCCTCAAAGCCCTGGGCTGTCCGGGTTCACCGTCAGCGTACTGGGCTGGGCCGGGCTGGCTCCTGCCTCTAGAGAAGAGAGCGTGTGCTTCTAGACCACCCACTCCTCCCAAGTTCCCTTCCACACTGCCTCGCTGCCATGTGTGGTGTGGATATTATCCTCCTGGGGGGCCACGCAACAGTTACTGGGGTACTGACCACGTCCAGCATCATCAGGCCCTGCTGCTCACAGCAGGAGGGGCCTCCGACAGCCTGACCAGCTGCCTGGAGGCCCTGCGGTCATCATAATAACAGGCCCCTGGCCCGCTGAACATCATTTCAATATGTAGAAGGGGAACTTTGGTGGGGCTACAGCCACACCACCCAAACGTCAGTCCCTAGCTCACCTGGGGAGACCTCAGCAAGCAGGGAAGGAGATGGCCAGTACAATGCTGTGGCCATGCAATCTGGTCCCTGTGCATACAGCACTTCTAGATCTCCATTCTTTGGATCAAGATGCCCCTATAGAGGTACTCAAATCTCAGCGGTGATGCTGGCAGGGCTGGGGCGGGGTGGGGGGGGGATAAAGCAGACGCCAACCTCAGGTGACTAACTGCCTGGCTTGCAGCTGCCCACACCAGCCCAGCAGTCCGTGAGGGGGAATCTAGCAGATGGCAGCGAGGTGCATGCACCCCGGTTATAACACAGGCCCTGAGTCAGGATGAAGTGTAAGGGTTCCATCGGGCCTGACGGGCACCCACACCTAGTTCTCTCCCTCTCCCACCAGTCACACTGTACAGAAAACACAGGAAGGAGGCTGTCCAGCACTAAAACTGGTGCAATAATTGTCATTGTTACCCAATTAAGCTCTGCATACCTGAAGCTAACACAGCCCACAGAGGGGCAATTTCATTAGACTAAGACCCACTTGTCTTACTTTCCTTTGATAACAGCTTAATAAATAAACTGAGTATGGCTGAATATAGAGGTGCCAGATGAAAAATACTTTGGCTTTTCCATTTTATGCCTATACTACTCTAATTATTGTGCTTTCATCTCTTCCTCCTTGTCAGTTCCAGCCTCTGCTTCCTGCAAGAGGTGGGAGAAAGCTCATCTCCTTTCTCTTGCAAAGATCCCTCCCTAGGAAGGAGGTTTCATGGGTGGGTCTCTAACGCCATCTCTCTCTCTCTCTCTTTCTCTCTCTCGCTCTCTCTCACACAAACACAACCCTCACCTCTCTGTGGTCTTATTATGCTCACAATAAAATCATAATTTAAGCAAATGTGGAGAACATAATACACATTGCATCATCATATTTTTAATAATGTGCAAGCAACTAATTTAACTGAACTTAGGCAGCAGGGAAGGGAGAAAATGGCAAAACAGGGCTCCGTGGAGAACGGCACTGGAGCCAGGAGGCTCCAGAGTTTTCCACAGATGGGAGGCAAGCCAGGAAGAAGGGCACCCCAGACACAGGGACGAGGCAGGGCAGCACGCCGTGGTGGAGGTAGAATGCTGCTGCTTGCAGAGGTGGGCGTGGCATGGGGAAAAAGGGGACGAGGAGGGTGGGGACCACAGCATGGAGAGCCCCAGATACTGCAGGATCCTGAGGTCCACAGCCCAAAGATTGTCCCATCTACTCTGATATGTAGGAATCCAAAAATCCAGAAGTGCTGATGAGGTAAAATATCAATGGGAGCAAAATGATATTGTGATGCATCAGTGAAAAGTGTGGCATCTTGCTGGCCGCCACACCTCCCTCTGTCCTACGACCCATGACCCCGTGGCCTTCTGAGTGCCTGGAACAACAGGCCCAATCTCTGTCACCCAGGACCACAGCCCAGGCCTCCGGGGGTGTCCGTCCCATTGAAACATCCAGCGTGGTCAGCAGGGAAGAAGCAGTGTCAGGGAAGAACCTGGACACCGGCCCCAGTAGGCCTGGGGCAGCCCTGTCACGTTCCCCGCGGGGACAGGAAAACAGGGTGTGGGATCACACTGATCCACTGCTCAAGTGTGCCTCTTAATCCTCTTTAGCCCCAATCCCCAGGTAAAACACGAAGATTAGCACCTGGATTGGAACGTTCCCCACAGATGGAGCTGCTTATACTGAGTCTAACTGAGTGCATCTAATCTCGACACTTGAGATCACTGGAGAACAGAGGTGCAGGCAGCCATACCACTGGTACCAAGTCTCTGAAACAAGCTTAGCTCGGACCTGCAAACATGCACTCGTCCCGTGTTCTAGCAGCGGAGTTCAAACGGCAAAGAGAGATTAATTTATGCTCTTAAGAAAATATAAATAGATTAATCGGATCCAAGTGGAGCCACAAGAAGAGGCTTTTCTGAGCCAAAAGACAGGCACTGTGAGTTTCCCCAAACAGGTTATCATTTTAACATTGCAAAGCACTAGACTTATTTTTTAAATAGCAAAACTACAATTATCTCTGCATGCCCCATATCGCCGCTCTGCAGTGCTCCTGCATAACAAACCAACTGTCAGCGATACGGGCAGGATGCCGTGTGGGTGCCTTGCTAGACGGCCGGCCTTATCAAAATCCAACCACATTAATCCTTTGCCTTACATCAAAAATCAAATAACTTCCTGGAGAGAAGCTACCGTCTCATGAAGTAGCTCCACTGGGAGACGGTGAGTTGAGATTAACTGTGCAATATGGTAGGAAATAAATAGATAAGCGATTGCCTCCACCGCTGCTGGGACTCTGGAGCTCAGACTCTGGGCGCCCCTGCCCCCAGCATTTCCAGCCTCGAGAGTGACCGGCAACTTCTGCAACAAACAAAGCACTCATCGCCGCCGCCACTGCCCAACCACAAGTTTTCACCCACCTGGCATTTAAGCAAGGAGGAAATAACATTACTTCAAAACTGATAAAGCAGAAATGCAATAAGACAATTCCGAGATAACCGCGTGGAGGGATGACTTCCTGATAAAAATAACCTCCTCTCAAAGCGAGGAGGCAATGCGTTTTCTGTCTAGTGGAGGGGAGCAGATGGACAGACGGTGACCGCAGCCTCCCTCCGTGGGGGCCAGCCCTGGGGCCAGAAGAGGCGATTAATTAGCGTGTCCTTGAACCTGCAACCTTAGAAACTCACGAGGGACTCTCTTGGCACATCACCGGGTGAGATCCTTCCAGAAGCTCCTTTTGGACCCAGCAAGGGGCATGTCTTCAACCGGACTGAGTGCCGGCACTGGGGCAGCCAAGGTCTGCTGGAAAAGGCGCCTCGGTGCTTCCGTCGTAAAGGGAGGAGAACCCATCAGTGACGCGACTTGAAATGAGCGCGGCGGTTACTGAGGACGAGCGCGGCACCCTGGGCCCAAGGGCCCACTCTCTGGCCCTCTCCATCACCCAGTGGCCCCACTGCCCAGCCAAGCGGGCTGCCTGCTTTAACCGCAGCTCCTGCACTCAAGTGTGGGTCAGCCCAGAAGTCCAGCCGGCCCCACCCCAAGCAGGGGGCTGCCGGGGGCTCTCCTTCATTTGTCCTGGAGCCTGGATCCTCTCACATGATGGCGGAGCCACCTCCTTAACAGCCCCGTTCCCATGTCCAGGGAAGGGGCACTTCCAGGTCGGCGGTGCTGGACACCCAACACTGTTCAGCTCACTGGCCTCTCGTACCGGGAGCCCGGCAGGGGCGCCCCAGCTGCAAGCTCAGGCGAGAGCGTTCCAGAATCTGCACGCAGACATGTGCCTGCAGCCTCCTGGCCAGTGCACGCCCACGCCATCCCGCCCACGACAAACGCGCAAGGCCCAGGCCCCTCAGTTCGCTGGGGATGTGGGGCCGCCAGCCTGGGCTCGAAGGGACCAGGACACGGAGGCCAGGGCGGCCAGGGCACGGCGAGGCGTCGGGCCAGCTTCCGGGACTTTGCTCCAAGCATCGGGCACCTGCTCTGCCCGCACAACCCTGGACCCCAAGTAAAGCAGGCAAGCCGGGGCTCGGGGGAGGCCGCGGCGAGGAGGGCCTCGTTCCCCCAGCCCTCCGTTCAGCCCTGCAAAGTTCAGAAGCTCCGTGTGCTGGATTCCAATCCAAGAAGTGGAGACAGCCCCATTCTAGGTTTGCGGGCGGCAACCAAAGTCTTGTACGGTCAGCATCTTTAAAACCCAGAGATTTTAGAGAACCTGTGTTTACAGTTCAGTGTTAAGTGTTTGGACGCGCAGGCTCCGTCGGGCTCACAAGTGGATGGAGCCTCGGGGACAGAGGCCAGCAGCCCCTCCAGCCTGAGGCCCCACCCCTTGGCCTGGGACTCCAGCCCGGGCCTGGGGGTGCCCCAGGCGCCCCCACCCTCGGAGGCCCCCCCAGTGCGCACTACAAACACGAGTTCAGGACCCACGCCCCCCTTCAAAGGCGCCGGGACTTCAAAATGGATTTCAAAGGCCTTTGTAATGCTGCGGCGGCATTTTATGGCTTTTAAGCTATTTTTATTAGCCAGGATCGTAGAAAATTGACGCTTCCCGGCCATTAACCTTTCAAGCGTGTAACTCTCATCCCGTGGAAGTCGGTCTTGCCCTCGGTGGATCAGTCTCGAGCTCTCCAGCTCCTTTAAGGAAAAAGGACGCGGAGGCCCTCCGCTCCCGAGAAAGCCCAGTTCCGAGACCTCACGGCCTCTGGCCGCCATGCCATAGCCCTGAGCCCCGGCTGCCGGTCTGCTTTTACCGCGAAGTACAAGAACGCGGTAAGACGCAGTGGACACCCCCTCCTCCGTGTGGGGCGAGGGCGGAGGCCGAGGCCCTGAGGTGCAGCCCCAGCAGCTCGCGGCCCGTCAACAAGTAACTCACGTCCCCGGCCTCCCGCGCTGGCGGCGCTTTGAGTGAGCCGCCCCGCAACGTGTCCCTTCGACTCTGAGGACTCGCCTTGGCCACAGGCCCTGACCGCACCGAGGAGGTAAAGGGCAGTGGGGAAGGCCCAGCAGACCCCAAGGGCCCCGGGAGTGGCGAGGAAGAGACGCGAGGCCCCGGCCGGCTGGCTCGGTCCTCGCGGGGCAGGCGTGAGGCCTCGGAGCATGAGTGGGCCCCGCTCTCGGGACGAGCCTCCGCCCGGCAGGGCCGCAGCGTCCGGACGCAGGACCAGGCGCCGGCCCCAGCACCGTGCCCTGCGCGGCCGGCACGGGGCGGGGTGGTGGGGTGGGAGGGGCGCCCCGCTGCTGCCCCGGCAGCCCCGACCCAGCAGGCCTCAGCCCAGCCGAGCCGTAGAGCGTGTCCCTGTGGCACCGGGCGCGGCCTCGCGGGCGCGCGACGGGCAGACGGTGGGGACAAAGGCCGCGCTCGGCTTGGCCGCGGGGGCCGAGGTCTCTGAGACGTGCCCGCAGGCTGGCCGTGGAGCCGGGCGCCCTCGGGCTGCCCTGACGCCCCGGGCCTGGGCCGGCGCTCCCCTGGGGTGGACAGGCGGGGTCCCCAGCACCCGGGCCTCCCAAGAGCTGGGTCGGGCTGAGCGGGCTGGCGGCCTTGGGCAGGGCGTCCTGGTGTGCCGGGCTGGTCCTTGGGCCAAGACCCAAGGGCGTGGCCGGAGGTCACGAGGAGAGGGCAGCCTCGAGCCCAGGCAAAAGGCGGGGATTCTGCCCCTTGGGCAGAAAGCTGGGGGTCCCGCCAGCCCAGCCCAGCCCAGCCGCAGGTCTCACGAGAACGCGCCGCAGAACGGGGCTCGCGCCGCAGAACGGGGCTCGCTCGCCTCACGGCATTTTTATAGGGAGTCGTGGCACTCACTCGAAGCCAGAATTGCTCCTTCAAAGAGTCAGAATAACAGGTACAGCCTGTGGCAGGGCCGCCGGCTCGCCGTTAATTCCGGAGTCTACCCGAGAAAGTGAGAAGGCGAGGGCAGGGAGGGCGGGGCGGGGCGGGAAGAGCCCCCAGGCTGAGCCCCACCCAGGCTCCCGAGCAGAGCCCCGGGGCAGCGAGGCCAGGGTGGGCCGCTCGGCTTGGGCCTGCGTTAGGCTTCACGGAGGCAAACCAGCCAGAGAACTCACCCCTGGCACCGAGATGCAGGGGCTTAGCGGCGAGTCAGAGCCGCTTGGCCCAGTGGGAGCCGGTCCCTTGCACGGGGACACCCGTGGGGGCCACTCGGGGGGTCACCTGAGGAAGGATCATGGGGACCAGAGGCAGCCGCAGGCCTCGCAGCAGCCCAGAGCCCTCTCAGCCGACACCGGGGCCTCTGGCCCTCGCCAGGAGCGGCGGCCGCTGCAGGGTCCAGGCCCCGGCCAGGCCCAGGGCAACGGCGCGGGGGAGGGTGGCCCACGGCACACGAGGCCTGACGTCCCCGAGCTGTGGCCACCGTGCGTGGTCTGACCGCGGCCCTGGCCTGGATCCCCTGGGCAACCCACCTGCGGGTCCGCCCGGCCCCCACCGGGACCCCCTCATGGCCCAGCGCCGGGGCTGGGGCCGGGCCCGAGGTCCACCCCCGGCAGCTGGCTCTCAGCTCCGGGCGGCTGTGCACACTGGCGTGCCCGCGCCAGAGCCGCTCGGGCGTGCCCCGGCTTCCCGGCCAGCCGCCTCCTGGCTCAGAGTCCAGGCGGGAAGCAGCTGGCGTGTCCGAGTGCCTGGTGACTGCGGCTTCCGGCGCTGCCCCCAGACCCTGGCCCTGGCTGCAGCTCTGCGGGTCCCGAGCAGCCCCGCTGGCCCGCGGTGGGGTGAGCGCGATGCCTGGCCTGCATGAGAGGGGCCGGGGCAAGCCCCCGGCAGAACCCCAGCTCTACCCAAGGAGCCATTTCCTCACCCGCCGAGGGGCGGCTCGTCGCAGGGCCGAAGAGGACGCGTCTCCGCCCCGCCTCCTCCCACCGGCAGCGGCGGCCAGCTGCCAGGGCACCCCAGCGGGCACGGGCAGGTGCGCGCCCCGGGGAGACGCAGGTGCTGCTGCTCCCCTTCTCCTGGAGCTGACTACGGCTGGCGGCACAGCAGCTGCTGGGGGCCCAGGCCCCGAGGGCGCCGCCTTCCTCTGCCCAGCCCCACCCCCACGCCCTGCCCGCAGGCCAGAAGGACGGACCGTGCACTGAGGGTTCCGTCTGCTGGGTCTCCTCCTGCTGGCCGAGAACACGCTGGAGGGGCCTGTATGGTCAGCCAGTGACAGGGCAGCGGCCCTCCTGGATGCCCCAGCGGGGGGAGGGGCTGACCCGAGGGCACGGCTGCTTTCTGGGGGGCACGGCGTGGGTGAGGGGCTCCCCGAGCCCAGAGGGCTAAGTCACGAGCCGCCGGGTCCCTGGCCTCTGTCCGGACTCGGCCGCTTTCCTGTGGTGGCGCCCGCCTGTGCTCCGCACAGGCCGAGGACGCCCGCCTGGCCTGCTGTGTGGCTGCCGGCCTGCCAGGGGCCCCACGGTGCCAGCCTCTGCGCCCCTCTGCGGCCTCGGCCTCCAGCGAGTTAATCCAGGGAGGGAGGCCCCGGCCGGCTCAGAGCGGGCTGGGAGCGGCTCGGCCACGCCCTGTCCGGGTCATGCACCAGGAGCCAGAGCCAGGCGGGGGGTGCGCTGCCCTGCGAGCACGGGTGGCCTCCTGCGGCCAGGGGCCGGCCAGGCCGAGAGGCCGGAACCGCAGGGCTGGGAGCCGCAGCGGCGCGTGCAGCGCCCACTGCCCACCGCGGCACTCGCAGAGCCCCCCTTCCGGGACCTCTGCCTCGGGATCTGCTCCCCACTGGGGAGACTATTCTAAGCCTAATAAGCATGAAAATTTTAGAATGCAAATGCTTTTCATTTAGACCTAAAACAAAATGCCACGGCATTTCTTCCGTCCATTTATCACAAACAAGCTAATTACTGGGTAACAAATCGCTCCTTCCCGATGCTGGACGTCGGGCAAGGCCGTGGGGCGCCGGGAGCCCCAGCGCTCAGAGTGGCCGTCTGGGAGCGCCACCAGGCCGGCTCCTGGCTCCTCGCGTCCAGGCGCAGCTCTGGGCCCCGACGACCTGATCACGCCGTCTGTGAGCTGGACCCCGACCGGCTCAGCACCGAGGGGCCGCCCGGGTTCACCCTTTCAGGGCTGCCGGTCGGTCGTGGTGCTGCGTGAACAGACTCCGGGTCTGGCTGGTGTGCGTGCGGCTCCGTCCGGCCCGCAGCAGGCTGGGGACTCCCGGCAGGGGTGGGGCGCAGGGTCCTGGGGCGCAGGGCCCGCAGGTGTCCCTCAAGCGGGGGGCTCAGGTGCCAGCATGTGAGTGCTCCGAGCCCAGGCACGGCTCCCCGCGGCCAGGCTATGCCCCCGGGCATGGGCCAGGGCGGCCTCCGGGCAGCATCGGCCGGCACAGAGAGCAGGTCCGCCCCTGCCCGGGAGAGGACGCTGCCTGTGGACACGGACAGGAGCCTGCCGCTCGCCTCCAGGGCAGGCCCACTCGTGGCCCAGCATAGGGCGCTTCTCGTAAACTCCCGAGCCCAGCCACGGGCCTCCCCCGGGATCTGCCGCACCGCCGAGGGTCGGGGGCCGGCAGCAGTCAGGGTGCCCTCCGGCGGGCGCACAGGCGCCGGGCGTGAGGGAAGGCCGGCCTCCCCGGCGGGCACCCTCAGGCCTGCGGGCCCATCTCTGCTCCAAGAGGCCACACTGGCTGACCTGGCGCCTCTGCGGCAACCTGGGGTGCGGAGAGCACCCCGCCTCCCCAGTGACTCAGGCGCCCAGCAAGACAAGCGCACTCAGTGCAAACAGAAGCCCCGACCCGGCCGGTCCGCGCCGCCCTGCCTTGTCCCTCTGGCGAGCGCAGACGGGGCCTGACGCAGGTGTCCACAGGAAACACAGCACGAGGCCGCGCGGCCCCTCCCTTGGCGGCGAGCTCGCGCGGGGCGCAGGGGCAGGGAGGGGACCGCGGCGTGCCCACACCCCAGCAACACCCAGCGGGTCGTCTGTCCCCAGGGAAGCCCAGCATGGGCTGGCCTGGCACTCGGCTCCCGGCGCAGGCGGCCCCCATGGTGCTGGCAGCGGGGCCTGGACGACGTGGGAGCCCCGAGCTCAACAGAAAAATGCCGGGGAGCCTGCCTCTCCCCTGGCACCCCAGTCCAGCGCGCAGGCCCTGGGTCGCACAGCTGAGGGCGCCGTGCGCCTTGCCGGCACTGCCCAAGAGTGGCCAGTGCAGCGGCCTGGCCTTGGGGGCCCCAGCAGCAGGCGGGGTGCGCCCGCCTCCCGTGCCCTACCTGTGAGGAGCTTCTCTCCCTCCAGGACCTGCGGGGCAACCAGCGCGGTGTAGTCCTCCTCCGAGAAGCCGGCCTTGCAGGTCCCGCTGGCCGTGGGGTCCTCGCCCAGAGCCTGCACCGGAAGGAAGCGCCCGTCACTGGCTGGAGCTGCCCAGTGCCTGGCCATGAGCCCAGCCCCCAGGGATGCGGCAGGGCCTGCTGTGGTGGTCGCCGGGGGCCGGGGGCCGGGTCTCGGGGTGCCGTGGGGAGGAGGGAGGAACTGTGGGGCCTGTGCCGAGCCCAGGGCGGGTGCCGAGCCCAAGACACCGTCAGCAGAGGGGGCTGGGGAGGCAGCTGGGCAGGGAGGCGGCGTCTGCAGGGAGGCAGCTGGGCGCCTGGGTCCACCCTTGGCCCCTGGGCAGGTTTAGGTGCCCTCTCTGGTCACCAGGGAGGGAGAAGGCGGGTGGGGGCAGAGCAGGCAAGGGGGAGCTCCAGCGCTGTGCTGAGGGGCTGCAAGGAAACAGGGTGAGAGGCGGAAGGGGGCTCCCAGGGAGGGGGTTCCCACACTGTGGCCCTCTGGCCCCACTTCTCCGGGCACTCCGGCTGGTCCCCGCCTCAGCCCAAGCGGGCCAGAAAGGGTGGGGTCCCCTGTCCTCTGCAGCCCCTCGGCTTTCCTGCCCAGGGTGCCCGTCCCCGGCGCCAGGGGCGGGCGGGCGGGACGGGGACAGTGCAGGGAGGCCAGCCCCAGCAGCAGCTCAGCCAACCCGGAGCGGGCGGGCGGCAGCAGCCCAAGCCGCCCTCCCCTCACAGGGGCCGTCAGCAGCAGCGCTGGCCGCCTGCTCCAGCCTGGGCGCCCTGCCCCTGCCCGCCTGCCCGCGGGCTCGGACTCCCAGCTCCAGCCGGTGCTGGCAGGATGCCTGCACCGAGAGGACCGAGGGGCCGGAGGGCAGCGGCTCCTTCCTGGGGAGAAGCTCAGAGCAGCTCGCTGGGAAGGAGGCTCCGGGCAGCACTCAACACCAGGGGAGGCTGAGCCCGCCCAGGAAAGTTTCAACCCGCCCTGGGGCGAATGGCCAGCACACCCAGCCGCAGCCTCTCGCTGCCCTGCGGCTGGCCGCTGAGGCCACTTGTTTATTTCCGAGGTTACACCGGCCAACCAGAGGAGGCAGAGAGACGGTCGGCCACGAGAGGGGGTTCCTGCAATTCCTGCGGCCCCTCTGCCTGCCCCCGGGGGCGCCACCCGAGCACCCCAACGCTGCCCCCGCGAGCCCTGCACCCCACCAGCCCGAAGCACAGGGAGTCGGCACGAAGGACTCCGCAGGAGGAAGGCGGGCGCCGCCGCGCTCCCGAGGGTGCCCTCGCCCGGCGCCCGCCGCACCCTGCTCCCTGTCCCAGCCGGGAGCAGCGGGGGCCCCGCCGGACACGGGCTACAGCGTGCGCTGCGGGGAGGCCACCACGAGGGTGCCCGGCGCCCCGCGTCCACCGCCCACCGCACCCAAGGTCCCTGCGCACACCCGGAGGACCGAGGCGGCGCCGCGAGCCCCCGGCCCGGGCAGAGGCGGCCGGCCCGGTGCCCTCAGCCTTGGGACTCCCTCTCTCTGCCGCCCGCCGCCCCGGCCGGGCTGGGGCGCCAACTCCGGAGGCGCCCGGCTCCGGCTCCGGGCGATGGAGGGCGCGCCGGCTCCGCCAGCGGGCAGCCTGCCCCGGCGCTGGCGAGCCGAGCCCCGGGCAGCGGCGCGGAGCCGGGCGGCCGGGGAGGCTCGGCGGGTTCGCTCCGGGTACAGCTCCCGGGTCCCCACCCACACCCCGCCCCGCTCCGCACCGCCGCTCCCCGCTCGCCCGCAGCTCCCGGCTCCTGCCGATCGCGGGCGGCTTCGCGGTGCGCGGAGCCGGCTGGATGCGGCGGTGCGCGCGGCCGGGCGCCCGGCAGAGCCTCGCCGGCTGCGAGCGGCCCGCGCTGCCCGGGGCTGCGGGCGGCGGGGCGGGGGGCGCCAACTTACCCGGAGCGCGCCGGAGAGCGCGAGCAGCGCGAGGAGCACGCCGGAGCCCGCGGTCATCTTCCCCGCCGCGCCGCGCCGGCGCCCGCTCGCTGCCCGGCGCCCGGAGCCGACTCCGGCTCCCCGCCGCCGCCGCCCGATCGCCGCCTCCGCCCGATCGCCGCCGCCTCCCGGGCGGGCCCGCGCCGCTGCCGGCCGCGCTGCCGCCGCCGCCCCGATCGCGGCGAGGCCAAGCCGGCGGGCGGCGCTCCCTCGGGCCGGTGCGTCCGCCGGCCTCGCAGCCGCCCGCGCCTCTGTTCCGCGCGCTCCGACTGCAGGTGAAGCCGCGCGGCGGCCCCGCGGAGGCCCCGCCCCGCCGCCCGGCCCCTGCGCTCGCTCGGCCTGACGCGGGCCTTAAAGGCGCCGCGCCGCGCCGCGCCGCGCCGCGCCGCCGCGCCCCGCCCGCCGGGGCGGCCGAGCCGGGGCGGGCGGAGCAGTCCCGACCGCGGCTGCCGGACCCGCGGACCGGCGCGCGAAGACCCACCGAGGCGCGCGGCTCCTGGCCCCCAGCCCCGCGCGGCCCTCCTGCGTGGGGAGCCCCCCGCTGCCTCGGGCCAACTTCCCGTGGGTCCAAGGTGGGAGGAGGTGCTGCGCCCTTCCTTTGTTCCAGTGGCTGCTGACCCCGGGACCAGGCCACCTCCTGGCCTCGGCCCGGCCGGGCCCTCGCAGGCGGCAGCCTTGAGAAAGCCGCCTTCTGGCCGGAGGACAGGCCTGAGGCTGGGCGTGCCCCCTGCCTGCTCGGGAAGGCCCGCTGTGGGCCCCGCTGGGCTTGCACAAGTGCGGGACTGGAGCAGCAGCTGCGCCCAGCGCCGGGCGCCCAGCGGGCCTGAGCAGCCCAGGGAGGAATCAGAGGCGGGGAAGAGCCGGCAGGAGCTGCGGAGCCAGGGCCAGGGGCTCCACCTGCTGGGGGGGCACTCCTGAGCTGGTGGGGGCTGGTCCTCCAGGATCCTGCTCCTTTCCTTCAGGCTTGGAGATTGAAAGAAAAGTGGTTTGTTTGCTCAGATATTTCAAATTTTCTTTGTCTTGGTTTAGAGGAGCGCTGTCCAGAATACATTAGTTCTGGCTTATGAAGTGCGCTGCGAGTGGGAGGAAGGGTGAGAGTGTGGGCTCCAAGGTCAGAGGCAGCGGGCAGGGGACGGGGCAGGACCCGCCCCTCCCCCGCGCTCACCTGGGCACGGTGGTCTTCGGCCTTCCGCTCACAAACCAGACCCAGAGGCCAGGGCGGGCAGTTTTGTGCTGCGCACCGGGGAGGGCGGGGGGCGCTGGCTCTGTGCACACGGGGACCCTGTACCTCCCGTCGCCGCCCGCCTGGCCCTGTCCAGGGCTGGCCCTTCCCCAGCCCAGGAAGAGGAGCCGGTGACCCATTGCCTGGTGCGTGTGCTGGGCTCCTCTGAGGCCAGTGACTTTCATGGACAGTCATGCAAAATCCATGCTGGGGGGAGTCCATCCCTTGGCTTCTGGAGGCCCTCCAAGCCCCTCACTGGGTGCTGCCCTGCCTGGGGCTCCCGGAAGCCCGCCAAGACCTGCCCTGCTCTCCTGGAATGTCCAGCCTGGGCCAGCCTTTCCCAGCTCCGGGGCCACCCCCGGGCGCTCTGCACGTGTGGGGCGGCGTCTCCAGGAGCACGGCTGGGGCGCACAGCAGAGAGCATCCTGACCGGGCGTGGGGGAGCACTGGGGATGCAGAGCTGCACGGGGTGGGGGGCTGGCTCTGAGCACCAGCCAGGCTGCCTGGAGGGTCCGCAGATGCTCCTGCACAGTCTGGGCCGGGCGGTGGCGGGGCCGCTGGAGCCCGTCAACTGGCACCACTGCAGGCCACGTCCAGCTCGGCCAGCCCGGTGCCCGCGGACCCCTCTGCTGCAGCTCTGGACCCCTCTGCTGCAGCTCTGGACCCCTCTGCTGCAGCTCTGGACCCCTCTGCTGCAGCTCTGGTGCTGGGTCAGCGCTGCGGAGGCTGGAGCGGCCGGGAAGTGCAGATTCCCAGGCAGTGTCCGACTGGGGTCTGGCCTTTGCTGGCCGCCGTGCCCTGGCGCTTCCGACTCAGACTTCTGGGCCTGGCCTGGCCTGGTGGATGGCACTTTGGGGGGTCCTGGGGCTCCGGATGAGGAAGCCCGGGCGGCAGACATCCCTGCAGGGCCCAGCCCACCGGCAGGAGACCCTCCCAGCAGCTTGGAGAGTCCAGGGAAAGTGCTCTTGTTTCCGAGACCCAGGAAAGCGTGGGGGCACCAGGTTTGTTAAGGGCGGGCGGGAGCTCCAGCCCCTGATGAGGTGGGTGAGGTCCCCGTGGAAGCAAATCGCAGGACTCTATTGGGGCCGGTTCTCCAACCTTTTCATCAGATGCTGACGTGTTTCTTTGCCACTGATCTATTTTTTAAACACGTCAACCTTAGACAAAAAGCTACTTAGTAAAGAAAGCCAAGAAATGTAACAGAAGGTAGTAGGTTCCCGTAAGACAATCTGTGGGCAACGAAGATGCTCTGGTCCTGCCTAGAACTAAGGACTCTGCTGGCCCCTCCAGAAAAGGTGGCCCCCACGATGGAGGACCGGCCAGCAGGGCAGCGAGGGCCCGGCCGCGGCCGTCCCGTGCCCCAGGGTCAGTTCTGCTCGGCTGGCCCTGTGGGCTGGCCCTGTGGGCTGCACCCGCTGCCTGTCTCACCTTCCCACACTGTCTTCCCACAGAAAACAGAGCTGGGGTCTGGGGCTGGTGTGAATTAGAAGCTGGACAGCCTGGGGCACGGGCGGGGAAACCCCAGAGGGGAGACGCCAGCCAGCGAGCGGAGCGCCCCAGCTGCCAGCTCCTGCTTCTCAGCCTCAGCCGGCTCTGCCCAGCCCCAGCCGGGGTCAGCTCCGGGCAGGGCCCAGGCCCGACGGCTCCACGGGGCACATCCGTCTTCCCAGGCCCTGGCGCTGTCTCCCACACCCCCTTCCTCGGGACGCCCCAGGGTATGGGGTGCCGCCTCTCCGGGCTCACGTGCCGGGGCTGGCGCTGGCTCTGGCTGCCCCTTTGTGCTGCCACCCAGTCCTGGACTTAAGCACTGCGCCCCACCAAGTGCTCTGGGTGTCTGGGTGTGCCCCAGTGGTCTGCCGGCCCTCGCCCCCCGCGGCGTCCTCAGCTCAGCCATGTCCCTGGGCTGCCCACACTGGGGGGAGGTGGCCTGGGGTCTCATGTCGGTGGGCTGGGCCGGCCTGGACGGGGTGGGGCCCGGCCTAGCAGCCCAGGCCCATGCACGGGCGAGAACAGCAGCACGCGCTTGGCGCTGGGCGCAGGGAGCAGTGTCTCCCCAACTCCGGCCCGGCCCACAGCTCCTTCCAGGTCGGAGCTGCTGCGTCCTGCTGCGTCCTGCTGCCCGCTGAGACCCCCTGCAGGCCCAGGGCAGTTTGCGTCAGGGGCACTTCCAGGCCACAGCCGTGAGCGAAGTTCTGGAGATTCCTTATCTCTTCCCCTCCGCGCATGCATGCGGCCCCCTTTACTAGCATCCTGAGTTAGCTGGGTGCGTTTATTGCCGCCGATCCCCCGACAGTGATCCCCTGTTACTAACAAAAGCCCGGACGGCCATGAGGACGGCCCCCGAGGTCCACGCTTCTCGGGTGTCATGCGTGTGCCCGCAAAGCTGGTTTCTCAGGGGCTACCCCTCTGCCCTGCTCTGCACCCTCCCAAACCTGTCACCTGTTGCTGTTTTGCTGTCGCCACAGTCCTGCCTTTCCAGAAGGATCCATAGTGACCTGGAATCTCAGTGCGTGACTTTCCAGACTGGCTTCTTGCTGGCAGGATGCGTGAGGGTCCCCCTCATGCTGGGCGCACCCCAGCTGTCAGCCACTTGCCTGGTCAGGGCACCACTCTCTGGGGCCTCCGGGGCTGAGGTGGAGCCTCTGCTCCCTCCCACCACCCCAAGTGAGTGTCAGAGGAGCAAGGGGATCTGGGGCCCTGGGCCTCGGCCCTGGTCTTCTGCTCCTGCCTGCCTCCTCCCAGCTGCACCTGTGAGCCGGCTGGGCCTGCTGGGATGCATCGTCCGGGTCCTGGCCAGCCGCCCACACCTCTCTCAGGTGCCCACTGGCACCTGGGAGGGCGTGCGTGTTTGGGGGTGCCTGATCTTCAGGTACCCCCCAGGACCGGCAGTCCGAGGGCTGACTGGATTTAGCATGAAGTGAGCTTAGCAGCAGACAGAGCTGGCCCTGGGCGCCGCTGCACCCGGCCAGGTGCGCCCCTCCTGCATCCTGCAGCTGGCGGAAACAGCCCCTCTCTGGGGGCCCTGGCGGGCGGACAGGCGGACAGCCCCGCCCCGCCCCCGCACATGTGGAAAGCATTATTTTGCTCATACTCTTCTTTGCAGGGGAGAAGCGGGACAGGAACCATGGGGCTCACCTCAGGTTAGTCCTGCCCCGGAGGAGGGAGGGGAGGGGAGGGGAGGGCCGGACACGGGTGCATTTCAAGGGACCAGCGGCCGCTCCACGTCCTCTGGGACCCTGCTGTCCGAGCTCCTAGAGATGGATGGGGGAGGCCCCTCGAGGTGGCCAGCCAGCTTTGCGGTGACCGCGGGCAGGAACTGGGAGCGTCTGTTCCTTGCACAGACACAGCGCCCGAAGAGGGGGGGCGGGAGGGGAGGGAGTGTGAATCAGCTCTGAGATGGAGGCGCCTGTCATGCTGGGGCTGCCTGGAGCGCACGGTGCCGGTCCGGGCTCTGTGGACCGCCGCTGCATGGGGCGGTCTCCGTGAAGTGAGCCTCCGGCCGGCCAGTGGTCCCGAGACCTCAGGGCGGGGCGGGCAGCGCACAGACTTGGCTAGTACATTTCTGCTCTTGCTCCGTGGAGGTGATTGGCCCCGGGGCCACAGGCCCAGACAGGCCTGCTCTGTCAACTCCCCTGCAGTGTCTGGGCTGGCTGCTGGCCAGAGGCCGCCCCGGCCCTGGAGCAGCTGAGACTCCACAGCCGCGGGCGGGGTCGTCAGGTGGTCCAGGCGGCTCGGCACCCCACCGTGAGCCGCACCTAACTCCTGGGGCTTCTGTTCACCCCCGTCTGGGCAGCGTCTTCGTCTGCAGGGAACCCCTCAGACCTGCGAGGGCTGAGCCCCAGGTGTGTGGCCATGTGGAGGGCCTCCGGGCAGCTGCTGGGTCAGCTGCTGGGTCAGCTGCAGCCAAGGGTGGTGGAGTTGGGGGGTGCGTCCCCCTACTCTTACCCCTTGTGAAAGTCATCTTGTTGTCAGGATCCAAGAAATGTACCATTTGAAACATAAAATGTATCATTTACGATATTCTATATTCCTTGAATAATGCATAAAATGCATCCCGTAAATGTCCCTTTGCGGTAGAGAGCGTGTCCACAGGCCTGCCTCCGGCTCTGGCATCCCACTGACGCCGCCTTGCATGCAGCACACCTCAGGCAAACGGAGGATGTGCTCCAGGATAAACTTCACAGTAGTCTTAGCACATTGAAGAAGACCGAGATTGTACCAAGCCTTTTTCCAGATCACGGTAGGAGGCAACCATGTAGAAATGAACACCACACTCTTAATGACCAGTGGGTGAAGGAACAAATCAAAAGCAGCTTTAGAAAATATCTTGAGATAAATGAAGACAAAACCACAACATACTAAAATTTATAGGGTGCAACAAAAATAGTGCTAAGAGGGAAACGTGCAATGGGGAGGGCTTGCTTTTAGAAAGAAGAAAGAGCCGAGGTAAACAACCTGACATTATACCTCTAGGAACTAAAAAATGAGGAACAAACACAGCACAAAATTAGCAGAAGAAATGATAAGGACATTACAGCAGAAATAAATGAAAAAGAAAATATAAAAAACAATGAAAAAAACCCACCAAAACTAAGAGTTGCTTTTTGGAATGATAAACAATTTTGACAAAACTTTAGCTAGACTGAGAAAAACTGAGAGAAAAAGAAGACACAAAATGAAGTGAAGCAGAAGTATTACAAAGTCCCACAGAAATACAAAGGGTTACAAGACACTCCTGTTAACAATCATATACCCATATACCAATAATTTGGACAACCTGAAAGAAATGGATAATTTCTAGGAACATATAACTTACCAAGACTAAATTGGGCAGAAATACAAAATAGAAATAAGGAGAATCAGAAATCATAACCCTTCCCATAAGGAAAGTCCAGGACCAGGTGGCTTCAGACATTCAAAGGAAAGTTAACATCAGTGTCTCTCAATTGTTTCCTTAAGTCAAAGGGAACAGAAGCCTTCTATTCTCATTGTATGGGGCCCACATTACCCTGACACGAAAGCCATAAAAAGGCACTACAAAAAAAATGTTTGTTTGTACAACATGGAGATGTCCTTGGTAAACACAGGTGCAAAAACCTTCAATGAAATACTAGCACACTGAGCACAGCAGCAGGTTAAAGACTGCAGCGAGTGGGGCTCATCCGTGGGATGCAAGGATGGTTCGATCACAGAGGCATCTGAGCGCAATTCAGCACCTAAGCAGAACAAGGGGTTAAAACACACAATTATTCCAATTACTATGGAAAAAGCATTTTTGCAAAAGTAATGTATCTTCGTGATTAAAAACTCTCAACAAAACAGAAACAGGAAGAAACTACCTCAACATTGGAAGGCCATATAGGGCCCCCAGCAACATCCACAGTGAAAATGGCAAGCTCTTCCCCCAAGTGAGGGTCAGGGCCAGGCCGTATGCTTTCCAGCAAGGGCAGTGGAACAAGAAAAAGAAACCAAAGTCTTGTGAACTAGAAGGGACGAAGTGAGGCCACCTCTGCTTGCAGGGGACAGGCTCATATTTGTCAAAAACTGGGAAAATACACAAAACAACCTGATGGAATCGATAATTCGGTGGTTGCAGGATAAAAACATGGACAGACTGAGATCAGTTGACATTATCCTTAAGGTACTGTCTGTCCCCAAGTCCCTGCCCCTGACTCTCCTTTTGGGAACCCCACCCAGACGGGATCTTCAGAATGGAGGACGAGCTCCGGGAGCACCCCTGCACCAGCACGTGGGCCTCGGGTGCTGGACAGGGCAAGCGGGGCCGCCCATGCAGCTGCCAGTCCCCGGGCATGGGGCACGGACCTTTGCCAAAGCGCCCCCCCCCACCCAGCGCAGGGGTTCGCAGCCAGCACCTCGGCCAGAGCCGCTTCAGTGTCCAGCCTGAGGCCCTCCTCCCGCGCCCGCCCTCCCCTAGCCCGCGAAGCGCTGTCCGCTCGGGCCACTGAACACGCCACGGCCGCAGGGATGCAGAGTTCTAGGCCCATGGGGACAGACGCGCCGGGCTCAGCTTCACAGGACGCAGCGCCACTGCCACTAAAAGGACCTTTAGGGGCGGGGGGTGGGGTGGGGGGCGAGGTCTCCGGGCAGCAGCGATGCCCGTGCTCTGTGAAGGGGGGCGTGGGTGAAGGCCCAAGTCCACCAGCCCAGACGCCGCCCTGCGAGTTCCCTTGGGTGCAGGTGAGCACGCGAGCTCTGGGCGTGGGGAGGTTGGCGTTGCCGGAGTGAACTGATGACCGGCGGTGGAGAGTGGGGGACAACAGGGTGAAGGGGCGAAGCCTGCTGCGTGTCAAGCCCTAGCCTCTGAAGGGTCCCTGCTCAGCAGTCACTCTGGGGGTGCGGGGTGATTAGCAAGTCAGTGAGCCCTGGAGGTGGGGAGGGCCACAGTCAGAGCTCCTCCCTCATTACTGTGCCTGGGTGGGAGGCGGGGCTTGTGCCGCCTGCCTCACCACCTCGCCTGGCAGCTCCCCAGCTCGGAGCCATGGCAGCGGACGGCCTCGCGCTCTCCTAAGGACGCTGCACTCTGGCGGTGGTCCGCGACTGGGAGCTTTGTGCACCCCTGGGGTCCTGGGGTCTCCCCTTGCCCCGCCTGAGCTCACAGCTCCTCGTCTGTCCCCGGCAGGGGTGCCCTTGGCCATCACTGCCCCTGCAAACAAGGCAGAGAGATGCGCAAGCCCTCGTGGGGGCTCCTGCACCGCTGCCCCCGGCCACTGTGCTCGACCGGCCTGCCCCACTGGTCTGGAAGATGTGAGCGGATTCTGGGTGCGGCACAGGTGGGGGCTGGAGGTGGCCTTTGTTTTCCTGAATGCGCCGTCTTCTCCACGGGCGTTTTCCCATTCATCAAAATATGAGGCCTGAATAATTCACCCCAACTCTCATCCAGCATGCAGAGCCTTGCAGAGACTGACGGGGGGGCAGCGAGGACCCCCACAGCCTCCGGCTCCTGCTCTGGTGGGCCCAGACTGGAAGGGCCGGGAACTCGCAGGAGGGCAGGGCCAGCCCATGCATCCCTCTGGCCCCACTGCCTGTGGGAGGCCCCACCCACCTGCCGGAGGGAGTGCTCGGGCTACCGGGGCTTTGCACGTGGTGGCAGTGACTGGGGGCTGGTGGCAGCGGCTGGGGGCTGGTGGCAGCGGCTGTGGGCTGGTGGCAGCGGCTGCGGGCTGGTGGCAGCGGCTGCGGGCTGGTGGCTGGTGGCAGCAGAGCGCGTACCATGCAGCCGCCCTTCTGGTGGGGCCTCTGTTCTGGCAGCTTCTGGCCGCTGAGCCCCATGAGACCCTCGTCTCGTTGGGAAAGACGTGCCTTTTACACGCACTGACAGGCCCTGACAGCACGGGCTGGGCTGCACCTCAGCCTCCTGGGCAGCCGCTGACCCCCCCGCGGCCCATCGCTGGGCCGGCGCAGTGCAGGGCCGACTGGCCTGGTCCACCTGCTGGGCCCAGCTTGACCTGAGGTGACCTCGGTACGGCCCGGCGGTGGACTTGGTTGGCCCAGGTGGCCTGAGTGCGGTGGATGTGCCGGGCTCTGGCTTGGGTTGGCCTCGGCTGACCTGTTTGGCTGGGGCTGACCTCTGCTGCCCTGGTGGGTGGGGACTGTGTGTTCGCCGTAATGCTGCTGGGAATGAGAGGACCTCAATCGGTGCCAGCTCAGGTGTGCAGGGCCCGGCCCTGCCGGGAAACCCCAGGGCGTGCTCAGTGGCTGGCCCGCCAGCTCATGCCCCCACGGCCGCCCCCACGCCCGGCGCGAGCCGCCTCTGGCGCCTCCGCTCCCGCGGGCCGGCCGGCTGCCTCAGTGGACCTTGGCCTGGTGGTGCAGCAGCGGGGTCGGAGCCCCAGGCACAAGCCGAGTGCGGCTCCACCTCCTATGTGCTGTGCCGCCCTGGACAGGCGAGGAGCACCGCGTGCAGCGCCTCCCTGCAAGACGGGGTGACCGCTGGGGGCTGGGCCGGCTCCGGTGAGTCTGCGCTGGGGCTGCTGCAGCACACAGGGTGTGGGCGGGGGCGGGGGCTGGTGCTCTGGGTGGAGGCCAGGCTGCTGCAAGCCCCTGTAGGGATGCGCTGGCCTGGGTGGGGGGACACCTGTGCTGGTGTCCCCACTGTGGGCGGAGTGACCAGACTTCAAGTGGCCGCTGGCCACTGCTGCCTGCGTCCTCTTCACCATCACGCTCCCACTGGCCAAGAAGCTGGGCCCGGGCCACTGAGCCAGGGCTCGCGCGCGGGAGCGTCACTTCGCTTCCACCCGGGCCTGTGACTCCGTGGAGCTCGGGGCGCTGCAGCCCTCGGGGCGGGAGATGAGAAGGTGACCCTTAAGCCCTGTCCTTCCCCAGCACGGGACCCCGCGCGGCATCCCGGCCGCTAGGTGGCGCTGTCCTGGGCTGGCACCGCAGGTGGGAGCTGCAGGCAAGGACCATGGTGGTGGTGGGGGGTGGGCCGCGGGGCGGCAGGGCCCCTCTCCAGCCTCCAAAGGCAACGGAGCCCACCCCGCACCCCACCCGTGAGACCGGAGGGCTGGCTGGAGGCTGAAAGGAAGGGATTTACATATGAAAGTGGCCAGGGCCAAAGCAGGGGTTGAGATTGTGCAGTGCAGACAAAGGGCCTTTGGAAGCAGGAGCAGGGACCTTGAGAGCCCGGCAGGTGGGATGCCACCTCTTTCCCAGAGCCCAGCGCCCGCGGCCCCCGGCACTCCCGGCCCTCAGGTCCTCCTCACGCTTGGTGTCTGTCCCTCTGGCTGAGCCGTCCAGAGCCACGGCTGTGAGGCCGGTGTCTCCCGGAGCGACCCTGCAGCCCTGCAGCCCGACCACCCACCGGCCAGGACCAGGAGTCCGCGTTGCGTCCCTCCCGAGGGTCCAGGGTGCGTCCACTCTTGGCCTTCCCGTCCCCGTTCTGCCCTCTCCGTGCTGGCTGGCGTCCCGGGGCTCTGGCCCCCAGGTTCCGCAGCTCCCCAGAACCAGCACCCAGGGTGCCCCCGGTGGTTCTTCCACTGAGTCACGGGGTGAGCCGGCTAATTTGAGGCTCTGCCGTTGGCGATGCCCGGGCTGTCACTTCCCTGCAGCCCCATCAGACAGCGCCCTAAATAACACTTGTCAGGTGCTTGGTCCCGAGGGGGAGCATCAGAGGTGGCACCAGAGAGTCGAGCCATAAAGCTCGTTTTCCTCGCTTGAAAGTGTCAGGCAGTGCGGGCTGGCCTGGGCGCGGCTCCTCTGAGGGCGGGTCACCCCAGGGCGGAGCTGCAGAATGTGTCTCTGCGGGTCTTGGGCTCGACAGCGCACACCTGGGGCGGCAGCCCCCAGCCCAGAGCTCAGCCCCAGGCAGGGGCGGGGACGGGGACTGCCCTCCCTCCACAGACGCGCGGCAGTTAACCCCAGACAGACTGACAAGGAGCACTGCCTGAGACTGCAGGAGCACCCCCAGCCCAGCGGGCTGTCACTCCGCGCCCTGGACCCTCGGGAGGGACGCGACGCGGACTCCTGGTCCTGGGACCACCTGCCGTGCTTGGCGAGAGTGTTATGGGTTGTCTTATTTTCAAGTGACCAGAAGTTTATACCCAAAAGTTCCTGTTGGCTTCAGCTCTCATTAAGAGTGTTTCTTAGTGTATTACTATACTTTCTCCACTTAAAAAGATTATTCTGAACAATTGAGTTTTTATGTATTCATTAAGAATCTTGCATTGGGCCTCCCTGGGGGCACAGCGGGTGGAGCGCCGCACTGTGAAGCATCCACGGCACAGCAGCGCGAGTTCGATCCCCGGCCAGGGAGGGACCCACAGGGCGCAGCAGACCTCTCCTGCCTCCCGCTGCTCCCACTGTCAGCGCTGCGGCAGACCCAGCTCCCGACTCGGCTGCACTCGGCCCCTGCTCCTCCTCCTGGGAATGAGTTCCAGAGCGCCCACCCCGCAGCGCCAGCCCCAGCAGGAGCGGCGTCCGCAGCGGGACCTCGGTCTGCGCCCAGCCCCGGCCAGTGGGCCGGCGCGTATGCGGGGCAGCGCCCGGGTCAGCGCTGTGGCTTCACGCTAGACTGTGGACCTGGGCACTGGGTGGGACGCGGCACCTGCCGGGTTTCAGGGTCGGGGACGCTGGTCCCCCCGGGTGCTCCCTGCAGCAGGCGCTGGGTGCTTCCCCGGAGCTGGGGGTGCTCGGGCAAACCGCAGGGCCCCACCCCTCGGGCAAGCTGGAGGGGGGAGATGAAAGCTGCGGGGCGCGCGCCGTGGGCTCTGTCCGCATTTGTGACCTCTGTCCGCACCTGTGACTGCTGTGAGGAGCTTGACGCTGCTGGCCGCTCCCGGCTCCGGGGGGTGAGCAGCGGGGCGGGAGGGCCCCCGCCCTCAGCGGGCCACAGCCACAAAGCACCTTTTACATTTGGGTTTCTGGCACATGGTGGACGCGCAAGGGCAGCCATGTCCCAGGTGGTGCTGGGGACCGACTGCCGTAAGCAATGCTTGTTGCACTGGGATGCATGGACGCGGAAGTAGTGCTTGCTCCTGACATTTAATGGACTCGCTGTCTCTTTCCGGGCCTACTTGGCGACTTTCTGCGAACACGACTTAGGCACACTTCACCCCTGCGCGAGGGTCCTTCCCTCCTCCCGGGGACGGTGTCTGCATACCCGCACCCTGGCGCGGCTGGCGTGCTGGCGAGCTGGGCAGTGGTCGCTGGGAGACGGCCAGCGGCTCCCCCAGGGCGCTCTGGCCAGGAGCGGTGAGGCCGCCGCGGTCACCGAGGAGCCTGCGAGGGCAGTTTGTTTTCAGCGTCTCAGCTGCCGGGTTCAGGAGGCGTTTTGTGCAATGTAAAGACATCGTCCTAGACTAAAGGAAGGAGGCTGACGACGCTGCTTGGAGCGACGCACAGGGGGTCATTTCGCAAAGGGCCAAGCACGTTTTGTGTGAGGGCCTTCACCTCGCAGTGCGTGTGGGCCTCGCGTCCTGTGTGGCTGGTCCCGGGGACGCAGCGGTCACTGCCCAGCTGGCGGGCCGGAGCTTGCGGGAGCGGGTGCTCTTGACCGCCAGCAACAAACTGCTGTCCCCCCACCGACGATTAAAACGTGGGGCATTTATAACGGGGGTTCACGTGGCTGGCAGAGGGTGCCCTTGCAGACTCAGGCTCGCGGGGTAGAGCCCGGCGGGAGCCCCAGACCAGGTCCCCGGAGAAACAGACCTGGTCTAGAGGACCATGCCGAGGTTTTAGGAAATGTTATTGTGGTGCTTAATTTTAAAATCGTCACTTTAAAAAAAAATTTTTTTTAAAGATTTATTTATTTCTGCACACAAGAGCTGGGTACAGGCCAAAGTCGCGCGGGAGGTGAGAGGATTCGCCAGAGACAGAGCGGGGAGCAGAACAGGCAGATGGACTGGAACACACTGCTGAGGGGAGCAGCAGGAGGCAGGAGAGGTCTGTTGCGCCCTGTGGGTCCCTCCCTGGCCGGCGGCAGGGATCGAACTCGTGCTGCAGTGGCTGCAGTTTGCTTCATAGTGCGTTGCTTAACCCACTGCGCCACCAGGGAGGCCCAATCGTCACATTTTAAAACAAAAATTTCTCCCATCTGTGCGTCCCAGCAATACCACACAAGCGATGGAGGGGTAGTCTGGCCCAGAGCGCGGGGCGCAGTTGGGGGCACAGCCAGGGGCGCTCGCTGGTGTCACGCGATGAATACCCACAGCTGCACCACGGAAGTGAGATGCTTGTCAGGATCAATTACCCTTCAAGGAACTTGATTCCGCAGGATTCACTCAAAAGAGTCAATCAGACCAAACAGCTGCTAAGGGGGGAGGGCGCTGCTGCCTCCTGGAATAACTTGGGGAGCAGACAAGCAGGTCAGCCAGGGCTCTGTTGGCTGGCAGCCCCCGCCCCTCCCGGGACCCCGCCCTGCGGGCACTGCAGGCCAGGCAGGCCAGGGCCTGGGAACTGCCCAGTGGGAGCCGCTCCCCCACGCCCCCAAGTCAGCCCGTGGTCCGGACACTGGAGGCCGTGGGAGGCCCGTGCGTGCTGCGCTGAGTGGGCGCGCCCGCCCGCTGCGCTCTGCTGGGGGAGGCCGGCATGCCCAGGCAGCTGAGCGCCCACTGTGCGGCCGCTCCGTTGTCCCAGAGGCAGCTGGGTGGCTGGGGTGGGGCCGTGGGGGCCAGAAAGCTGCAGGCGTTGAGGGGTGAGCGAGCAGCTCCTCCCGGGCTGGTCCTGCCTCCCCCTGGAGTTGCCGCACTCCAGCGGGGTCTCCGCCCCCTCTTTCTGGGACCGGCCCAACCCCAGGTTCAGCGGGATTTCTGTCCTGATAAGCACGTCTGTGCCGGCGGTCTCTGCGCAGTCCCTCTCCGATTCTCCCTGGAGGGACCCTGGGGTGCAAGGGCGGGCCTGTGTGCGGCCCCCGCCCCCGCAGCGTGGGCTCCCCAGCCGCAGGGAGCATGGACACGCGCCCCTAAAGCAGGGTTTCCCACAGGCAGCGCCACATTCCAGCGCTGAGGGCGCGGGGCTCGCAGGCCTCCGGCACTTCTCTCTGCTTAGACTCCCCACCGTTGTCTCAACAAGGCGGTTTCGTGGTTTCCTGTTAAGTGTTTGCTGCGAGCATAAAGAAGCTCGAACAAGAGCGCTTGGAGACGCTGGCGGGAAGCTGGCCCCGCGGCGCGCTCGGCGGGCGTCTGCGCCCGGCTCTTGGCGATGCTCGCGCGCGCGGGTCGCCCAGAGCCATGGCAACGCGGGCCGGCTGCGGCCCCCCAGTCCTCGCGTGGTCTGAGCCCGTTTTCTGGGCTCCAGGGACAGTGGACCCAGCTCTGCCGCCCGAGAAAGGGGTGTGGATGACGCCTGCGTGGGAGGCCGTGGTCAGCAGGGCCACCCCCTTCCCGCCCCTCGGCCAGCGGCTTCATTTCCCACAGCGCGGGAGGGGGCCCTGCGTGCCCCTGCAGCAGAAGCGCCTGCCTTGGATGCCTTCCAAGGAGTTAATTACCAGAAGGTCACCATGGAAACACATTCTTAACTGGTGAGCGGACTGGCTGGCTAGTTACCCAGACCTAACTTGTGGGAAGGCTGATGTACGTTCTGGCTCCGGGAGCAGAGCTGTGGGGGTTCATCTTAACCAGGCAGCATGCTGGGAGCAGGGCCCTGGCGGGGAGCGAAGGGGGGAGAGAGAGTCATGGACTGTATGGGGGCAGGCAGGGGCGTCTCAGCCCACCCATCAGAGCCCAGACCCTTCTCCTCCCAGGCCCCGCCTCTCTGCTTTCAAGCCCCCTTTTTCCATCCTCTTTCCCGGTGCTCTCTCTTTTCCAGTGAATATTTCCAGAAACACACAGAAATGCACGGTGCTGGCGCTTCCTGGGCTCTAGGGAATCACCTGCAGGAGGGATGACGTTCCCCCCGAGGCCCCCCTCCCTCCTGGACCCCCCTTCTGGGTTCCCCCAGGTCCACGCTGGTGGAGGGCGGGGCTGGGAGAAACACAGCTGAGGGTGGTACGGGGTGGAGGTGGGCACCACCACCTGCCCCTGCTCTGGGCTCTTCTCTGCTGGTCTCCGCACCTGGCACTGCGGGCCGTTGCTCGGGTAGCTGGGCTGTCTGCATCGCCAGCTTCCCTGCGACACCAGCCTGAGCCATGCTGGTGCCCTGGCCCTTGCCAGGCTCCCGTCCGGGCCGAGGCGCCGCGGTCAGCCTCCACGTCCACAGCCTTTCTTTGGTTCCGGGACCTCCAAACGTGCGAAGAGTGGTGATGGGCTATTCCTAGGATGCCCCTCAACTTAGGCTCATCTGATGCCTTGTTGCAATGGCGCCCCGTTCTGGATCGGGGAGAAGGAGGCCTGGAGGCGGGCGTCCTCGCCGGGGGTCTGTGCCGCGGACACAGCTTGTTCCTGGGCGCTAACGCTCGCCCTCTTGGAGATGGACACACCCAGATTTCTCCGCATACGGCTTCCCTCTCCTAGGCTCCCTTTCCAAGCTCTCTTCTTCAGAAGAGTTACTGAGTCCAGTCCACCCCCAGGGACGGACTCAAGCCGCTCCCGGAGGGAGGCGTATCTCAGAGTGCGTGGCCTTGTCTTAGACCCATACCTGAGAGTGACAAACGTTTTCGGGAAGAGATGCTGGAAACAGGCCAGCGCACCGCTCCCTGAGTGGCCCCTGTTGGTGCGGGCGCCCCGCTCCACGTTTGCGCATTCACTGCTCTCGCATATTTTGCTGTGTCGTGTAAGTGGAATCAGGTAGTGTGATGTGCTGCCTCTTGGGGCTGTGCCTCCCACTGCACAAAATGCTCTGCGCGTTCATCCCTGTGCCGGGGGGTCAGCAGCTCACTCGTTGGCACTGCGAAGCAGTATCCTCTTCACAGGGTACGCCCGCTTCCATAATGCAGTTTCCCATGAGGAGTATGGGAATGGTTTCCAATTTTTTGTGATTAGGTATAAAGCATCTATAAATAACTGGGTGCAGTTTTTTTCTTGACCACACACAGCCACGTCACTGGATAACATTCATAGTAGAATCTCAGGGGTGTCTAGGAAGTGGGTGTTAAATTTTGTGAGACTCAAAAACTCCTTCTGAAGTTCCAACGCCATTTTGCATTTCCATCAGCAAGGAGCAAAGGCACGTGTTGCACCAAAGGCTTGTCAACACTTGGTGTTGTCGAGTTTTGTGTCTTAGCCATCTGCCAAGTGTGTGCAGGCAGGGGGCTCACGAGGTTCGAAGTCACGTTTCCTGGAGACTGGTGAAGATGAGCACGTGTCTCTGGGCCTGTGTGTCTCCCACGTATCGTTTCGTGAGGTGTTTGTGCAGCTCGCTCTCGGCTTTTTAAGCTGAGTTGGTGAGTCTCAGAGAACTTCGTACATCCTGGTTATTGGTATTTTATAGATTTGTGATTACGATGCTTTCTTCCAAGTCCACGCTTGTCTTTTTAGTCCTTAAATGAGTCTTTCAAAGTACAAGTTTTTGTGTTATGGAGCACAAATTACCAATCATTTTTCTTTGAAGGGTTAAGGTTTGGTGTTACAGCTACAAACTCACTGCCAGACTCAAGTTATGTAGATTTTCTCCCATGTTTTCTTCTATATTTTTGTAGTTTTATGCTTTGCCTGGAGGTTTGTTTTTTAAGATGTGAGACTTGCCTTAGGACGCGCTCCCCGCGAGACACGTCTGGAGGCTCTGGCAGTGTTTGTTGGCAAGACGAACGATTCACCTTCTGATTGACTTTCCACCTTTGTAAAAAAAGAAAATCAGTTGTTTGTGATTTTAAACAGCATTTTTCAATTTCAGATGGTGTTTAGGAAAACAACTGACTTTGGTTTATAAACCTAACATCCTGAGAACGTGCCAAACTCACGTCCTAGTTCTGAGAACTTTCGGGGGATTAAAGTTGTGATTTTCTCAAGGAAGAATCATGCTGTCTTCAAAGAAGATCATTTCATCTGTCCCTTTTTAAATTGTGTTATTTTTAGCATTTTATCTCTTTCCTTTCCTCTTTCACTGGTGAGGTTTCCAGCATGGTGTGTGCTTGCCCCATTCCCGGTCTTAGGGGAAAAGCACAATGTCTCATTGCTAGGTGAGCTGTTTACCCTAAGTTTTCTTGCTTGGTTTTGGTAGATACCCTATATTAGGTCAAAGACATTTTCTTCTAATTCTGGTTTGCTGAGGTATTTTAGAATGAGTAGTAAATGTTGTCAGATCAGTTTTTCTACATCTATTAAAATTGTCTTATTTTTCATATTTATATTATTAATATGGTCAATTACATTATTTTACTGTGGACTGTTGAACTGACCTTGCATTCCTTGACTAACCACATTTAATTCTCTTGTAGAATCATGATGGATTAAAATTGGTTGATTTTGTTGAGAATTTTTGCATTTATCTTGACGAGGGATAGTGTTCTATAATTCTTTTGTCTTCTTTTTCTCCTTGTCCCTCCTGCTGCTCTCTTCTTGGCAATATCTCTGATACTGCTAGTCATAGAAATCAGGCTTCATAAAATAAATCAGGAGGTATTTTTCATTGCCTTTATTTTCTGGACGTTACTAAGTGATTTGGCATTTCATTGGTCATTGATAGACTTTTCTATGAGGCTATGTAAGCTGGCAAATTCTTTTTCAAAAGGTTTTAATTTTAATTGTCATTTAATTTCTTTAATAAATGTAAGATTATTCAGGTTATCTTATTTCTTCTGAGTAAGTTTCGGTAGTTTGTGTCTTTCAATTAACTGGTACATTTCATCTAAGTTGTTGGCTTTATCAGTGTAGGATTGTTTGCAAAATTTCCCTATTACCATTAATACCTAAATATATTTCTTGTTCTAACTGGCTAGAGAGTTGTGAGAGTTTTGTGTCTTAGCCATCACAACTTAGCCAACACATGTTTTCTTTGGACCAGGTTTTTATTTCTTTGATCTCTATTGTTTCTGCCTTCAGTTTTATTGATTTCTGCACTAAATTTTATTATTTCCCCCTTTCTGCTTCCTTTAGGGATGACTGATATTCCTTCTCTAATTTCTCAAAATAGAAGTGCAGGTTATGGATTTGAAGTATTTTCCCCCTAATATAAGCATGTGACATTATAAATTGTCCTCTAAGGACTGCATGTACTCCATCCACAGACTTGGATATAGTGTCCAGATTTTAATTGTCACTCGAAGTTGTTCAAAATTGGTTTAATCTCCTCAGAGTACTCCTCTTCATCCATGTCATTCAAACACATTTTATTTAATTTCCAAGTGCACATGGAACCCAGTTATCTTCTGTTATCAACGTTTTAGTATAACTCAGTCTTTGAGAATATGCTTTGTCGACTTCCATTCTTTCAGATTGATGAAGGTTTATTTTATGATTTAGTTTATTTTTATGGTGAAGATTACATTTGCCTTGCAAAGAGAGTGCACGCTTGCTGTTGCTGTGTGGTGACTTGCATGAATGCCAATTAAGTGACATGGTTGGTGGCATTATTTATGTTATTCACGACCTTACTGACTTTTTGCCTCCTTGTTATATAATGAGAGAGAAGCACTGAAGTCTTCAGCTGTAATTATAGATTTTTCTGTCTCCTATGAGATCGATCAATTTTTTTGCTTCAAGATTTTTGAGGCTGTGGTGTTGGTTTACAGTTTTATCTCTTGTTGGAGAATGGCCTCTTCAGTCATTATGTAGTATCCTTCTCTAGTTCCTATAATATTCCTTGTTCTGGATTCTGCCTTGTATGAGATCAAGAGAGCAACTCCAGCTTTCCCTTGGCTTGTGTTTGCCTGGTATATCACTCTTCATTCTTTTAATGTATCTGTGTGTCTACACTGAAAATGCGTTTCTTCTAGACTGCACACGGTTGCGTTTCTTTTGATCAATCCAACCTTATGACCTCTGTCTTTAACCGTTGTAAGTAGACCATTTTCATCTAAGATGATTGTTGACATAATTGGATTAAAACTTGCCATTTTGCCTCCTGTTTTTTTTTATTATTTTGTTTTTTAGTTTATTTCTCCTCCCTTGCTTTCTCTAGGTTGAACTGACCATTTTATGGTTCCATCCTATTCTTTCATTAATTATTTATAGCTCTTATTTAATTAAAGGGTTGTGTTATTTTTCATTGAGATGATGTCGGTTAATGACACTGTGTGACTTAGGGGTATGAATTCAGACCTTTCACCCGTTAGTCACCACATCCCAGACACAGACCAAGAAGCCTTCTGCACAGCCCAGCAGGCACCTTCCCCCCGCACCTGTCCCCCTAGTCTCAGTTCTGCAGTTAGATTCCGGGGTTTGTTTTGGTTTAGTTTTGTCGTTCCTTTATTTTATTTCACATATGAATGAAATAATCTGAATGAAATATCTAGTAGTTGTCTTTCTCTTTTAACTTTAGCATTAGCATAATTCTCTCGGTTCTATTCATGGTGTTGCAAAAGGCAAGCTCATCTTTTTAAATAGTTCAATGGTGTTCTGTTCATTGGGGTGTAGCCTGGTCTTCTTAATCCACTCATCTGTTTTGGGGTACTTGGGATTTCCCCACATGCTAGATGTTATAACGGTGTTACGAACATAGGGTTACCTATGTTCCTTCAAATTTGTTTTATTTCCTGCATTTTTCTGGCAGATATCTAGGGGTAGAATTGCTGGATCCTACGGTGGGCCTTTTAAAAATATTTTGATTGCTTTTTACAGGTTTGCGCTAATATTTACAACAGGCACATTAAAAAAGCCCAAGTTCAATTTAAAATAAGATTCTCCCACCTGGTGTGTCAAATAAGGTGCTAAGAACATCTTTGTGATTGCTCCCTTCCACCCCTGCACCTCTCCCTGCCCGCTGCTGCCTGTGCAGCTTGCGGGGCGCCTGCCCGTGTGCACCCCGACCCCCCACGCGGGCTCCATAGAATGACTGTTGAGCTGAGCCTCCTCACGGTCACATGCTGCCAGGTAGCATCTGCCCGCGGCAGCAACACATGGACGTTCCCGCTGCACATCTGCTCCCCCAGGCCTGGTGTTCTTGTTTTCTCTGCAGCTAGCTCTGTGCCGCTCAGGGAAGCAGCGGCTTGCGGTCTGTGGGGTACAGTGGAGGTGATGACGTTACTGCCGCTCTCCACCTTCTCTTTCCCCCTCTCTGCCTCCCCGGTCCTCCCTCCTCTCTTGCTCATGCACAACTGCCCCTCCCCAAATCAAAGTGTCTTCCTGGGGGCCTGCATGAGTCCAGGGTCTTCCCCCCACCATCCATCAACCCCCCAGGCTCTGACAAGGACCCAGAAAATGAAGGGCTTTGGTCCCAGTAAGGGAACATTGCAGTGGGCTGAGCCCACCCCGACGTTGTGAGGGCTGGAGTAATGGGCAGGCAGAGGGAAGAAGCTGAAGAGTCAGGAAAACAGTGAGCGTGCGGGAATTCTGAACATAAGAGCTAATGGATTATGGGAGAATCAAGAAATAGCTTGACTAAATGGCTTATTTATTTTAGAATTTGCAAAGCAGGGCACGATTGATTGACTGTTTCACTCATTTGTTCAATCATAAACTTACTGAGCGTACACTGCGGGTGTGGTGTTCCGGGACCGGTGCTGCAGATGCATGCAGCCCGGACTTGCCGCTGAGCGGGAGGGACGAAGGTCAGCGCAGTTGTGACCTCACAGACCTGCGGTCGTGCTGGCCGTGTGGTGTGTGTGAGGGCCTGGGCTGAGAGCAGCGTGTGCAAAGGCCCTGAGGTGCAGGGAGCCGACAGCAGGGCCACCTGGGCCACGGCCGCGGGAGCAGTCCGGACGGTCCAAAGACAGAGGTGGGTGCCCCCGGGGGACAGACAGGGCCCTGGCGAGCACTGCAGGGAGCGAGTGGACACGACCGTTCCTTTCAGCCTGTCTGCTCGCCGCTTCCCCGACGGGTGGACACAAACGGGCACTTGCTTCCTGGGCTTACTTTTTGATTTTCATAAATGCAAATTAAAATACTTATCTGCTTTATAAAGCCTTGGCGTGTTTAAATAACCATTATCCTTTCAATGTATTCCAGGAATGTTGGAATCATTATTCTCCGGGATAGAGCAGGCATTAAATCCACAGGGGGGGGTCATTAAAAGAGGGCTATTTCTCTCCGCGTGACCAAAGCTGCTGTGGTAATGTATTTATTCAGGATTTAGAAAATGGAATTCAATTAGAGCTGAAACGGTGCTAAATTAAGTAATTCCTACTGTATTTGTCCGGCAGACGGGGTGGCCTGCCCGAGTCCCTCCCACGCCCCGGGCTCCCTTCCGCCTCTGTGCCCCGCTGACCCGACAGGCCCTACCTGGCCCGGCCGCTCCTCTGCCCGTGCGAGCGCCGTGGCCCGTGGACACCCCACAGTCTCACCACGTTGGCTGGGCAGGCCCAAGCGTCCCCCCCCACCGGGGCCGGCCGGGACTGGCTGCTGCCCTCCAGCTGAGGAGGCATCATGAAGGGTAAGGGGAGGGCACCCCAGTTCCCAGCCGACCTCAGGTTACGGCGCCGGGGCTGAGGAGAAGCCCCCGCCAGCCCGCCCGTTGCGGTTAATCTCACGCTGCCGCCTCCGCGAGGCCGGACCTAAGGCAAGCAAGACGCTCCTGAGGCAGCCCTCGGACCAGCTGGACGGGAAGCAAAATGAAAATAAGAATGATTTAGAAATACCTAAGCTGAAAAAGCAGCAACAACCAGGCAGTGGGTTTTGGGCTCGGCCCCCAGGACCCGCTGCAGCCTACGCAGCTCCCCAGATCCCTAGCAGAGCCCCACGCAGGGGCTCCCCAGATCCTGGCGGGGACCAGCTCCCCAGCTGCCCTGGCCCGGCGGGGGCGCTCGCAGGGCCCCACAGCCAGGGCCGGGGCGCTGGCTGCCTTTGTCCTGCTGGGGCTCTGGGGGCCCCAGAGCCTTGACCGCACAAATCCGCGCCCCCCGCGGTCGGGCAGCTCCGGGGCCCAGGGCAGAAGCGGCAGTTCTAGCCAGGACCGAGAGGGTGACGCTTCGCTTGGGGTGGGGCGGAGGGAGGGGGCAGGCTGAGGCGTGGGTTTCCAGGAGGGTGGGGACCCCAACTCCGAGCTGAGCCCGGCGACGGGAACTGCTCGCAGCGCTCGACCCGACCCGGAGCAGCTTCAGCGGATTCTTCACACCCCCGCGCCGAGGAGGGAGACGGCGCGTCAGGCTGGGTCTGAAGCGGAGGCACGGAGGCCCCCGGGACGGCGCTCTGGGGGTGTCTTCCTCCGAGCAGCGGGTGCGAGGGCCCGGGCAGCCTTGCCCTGCCTCCTCCGCAGGACGCTGCGCCCTGGAAACCAGCGGCCAAGCAGGAGAAAATTAGGGGGTTCAAGTGAAGCTCGTTTCGCCAAGGCCCCGGGAGCTGTGCTCACCCCTGGCTNCCCCCCCCCCCCCCCCCGCAGCTTCCAGAAGACTCGGTGGTCGGTCCTAGCTCCTTAAGAGCGACGTCACCAGCTAGAAAATCGGGCCTGTCATTTGTTCCAGCCCTGCCAGGGGTCCCTGGCACTGTCCGCCGAGGAGGGCCACAGGCTCCGGCCAGTGCCCTGAGGAGGCGCCAGCCTGGGCGTGGCCGCCGTGGGCCTCGCACGAGGTGCCCCGGGCCGCCGCTGGTCCTGGCCGAGGCGTCAGGATCCACGCACGCCACCGACTCGCACGTGTCCCCAGCGGGCAGCGCCATCCCGGCCGTCTGAGCACAGAAGACCAAGGCCCGCAGCCGCCTGAGGGGCACCCCGCACCCGCAGACGCCGGGCAGACCCCGCAGCTTCAGAGCGGGAGCCGGTGGTCTCCAAGGCGCGAGGTGCTGGCGCAGGCAAGGGGTTCCCATCCCCGCGGGGGCCGCTGCGTCAGCCTGGGCCGGCCGGTGGCAGTGGTGGCCAGGCTTGCACCGCGGGCCGGGAGCAGGGGCTGCTGGGGGGCCGCGGGTCAAATCCACGGGCGTCCAGGGGTGTGTGGAAAACGGCGACGAGGGGAGGTGATGGTGAGACGAGAGCGGTGCCACAGGCCAGGAGTGACTCTCACCCTACAGGCGCGGCAGCCCCACCCTGGCAGCCGCCCGGGGCCCCAGGCGGCCACATCCTCCTTGAGGGTCAGTCCTGCGGCCTCCAGGCCGGTGGCCAGCTCGGGCCCTGCAGCGGCCACGCTCACACTTGCTCTGGAGCTGCCCCCAGTCCTGGACAAGGCCCCCAGCCTGCTGCCCCCAGGACCGCGAGGCCCCCCCAGGAGGGGCTCTGGGGCTGCTCACAGACGCACAGTGGGGCGGGGGCGGGGGGCGTCTTGGGGACAGGGTCCTCCCTCCTGCTCCTCCCGGGAGCTCCTCCGCGCCGCGTCTGGTGTGCACACGGGCCCCTTGCGGGCGCTGTCCCCGCCGCCCGCCAGCCGCACCCTCCGCGGGCGAGAAGCAGCCGCCGCCTCCACTGTACTTGCCATGGCGAATAAATGGCCCGAGCCCGGCCCCAACCCCGCTTCCAAATGCACAGCCTCCGTCTTCCACCGGTGATTTAAATTTTAAACGCTTCTATTATAAACTCCGGAGCACGATTTCTGCTGGGTTCATCGTGGAGTCACCCCAGAACCATTCCATCCCCTGAACGACCAGTCAAACTCGGTAATAATAGGAGAGCTGAAAATAGCATGATAAAGACTTTTTCTAACACTTCTTTTTCCTCATTCAAGTTAGATGACAATTTTGTTTACTTGGTTCAGGTAAAATTCCAGCTACATTGTGAGCTTCTTAGAAGAATGAGAAATTGATTTTCTCCCTGTACAGCGCAGCCCGGGGTCCTGTAATCTCTCTATAATCTTACAGCGGGCACAAAGGAGGCGTCAGCCTCAGCCACGTGCGCCCCCCTGCTGCCAGGCCCGTGGGAGGACAGCTGGCCCTCCCGGCCCAGGCTGAGTGGCCAGTCAGGGGGGGGGGGCAAGTAGGCTTGCCTCCCCACGTGGCTCTGGGGCCACAGCACCTGGGCAGGCTGGCTGGGCCAAGTCAGACCTCTGGTTTCTAGGAAAAGCCAGGGGGCTGGGCATCTAAGTCTGCCCAGCTTATTTATTTTTTAGTATTTATTTATCATTATTTTAATTAAATGGCGCCCACTGAATTCAGTATTCCTATTCTTATTATTTTTACAATGCTTGCTTTCTTTTCTAGGTGAGGTTTCCATAGTTTTTACCACCAGTTCACCTGTGCACCATCACCGCAGTCCCTTGTGCTCTTCCCATCCCGGCCCTGATCCCTACCTTTCCCTCTTCCCTGCAAGTGACTCTGATTTGCAGTTGTCTGCTTATTTTTTTTTTTTTTTGTGCTGTGGTTTTGTTATTTTTTCCCTTTGATCCTCTATAATCTTCCTATAAATGAGACCATCCAGTATTTTTCTTTTTCCTTCTGACTTACCTCACTGAGCATCATTCCTTCAAGCCCCATCCATGTTGCTGCGAATGGCTCTCGCTTATCTTTTTGACTGCTGAGTAATATTCCATTGCATACATGTACCACATCTTCTCGACCCAGTTGTCTATTTTTGTCTGCCCAGTTTTACATACTGGTCACTGAAAAGACCTGCAGGCTGGCCCTGGGGAGGGGCAGCCCGTGCCCTGAGGCCCAGGTAGGACACAGATGTCCCCGAGCCCGCCCTGATGGTGCTGGTGCCCAGCGCTGCCCAGAGGGTCTGCACACCTTTCCCTTGGGCTGTTGTTTGGCCACTTACCAGTGGTCACGGGCAGCAGCCTGACTTGCAGGCTCTCGAAGGGCCAGCGTGGAGCCTCCCCGGCCTCTGCTTCGGTCCTGCTGTGTTTTGTACACGTGCAAAGATGTATTGGGAATGCCCGAGGCACTCAGCACCAAGCTCCCTAGTTAGGACGGTTGCCCAGGGCCTCAGTGAGGCCTGTGTGTAAAGCGTGTGCCTCTCTTATTTACTGGTCTGGCTGGCTTGCTGGGTTTGACGCTGGTAGCGCCCGACTTACCACTCAATCAATAATTCCAGAAGCAATTGGTCTCCCTGGACTCCCCCACGAATGTCCTTAATTCTGCTGCTTTAATTCCCAGAGTCACTCCTACTAACTCCTGCTCTGGCGGGTGGCCATTCTTGTGCTGCCCGCCCTGGGAGGGGCCCTTGGGCATGAGGGCAAAGCCTGGCCGGGTTCCCCCACAGGGCTGCGGATCTCCCCCCACCCCCACCTGTCCTCCTCCAGCGCAGGCCGCTTAATTTATGCACCTTAAAGTAAGCTCATTTTAAATTCATGTGGGCTGTCATTTAACAAAGAAGTCACCTATGTATCTAAATACACGATAGATGTCGGTGCCACATGAGTTGCAGAGAAATTTAGGGGCTGTTTCAGATGAATTCTCCGTGAAGATGCAGGCTACCCAGATGCCCAGGTGCCATGGCAATCGCTTCTAGCAATTTGCTTGGACGAAGAAACGATGTCCTCCGAGATTCGGGCGTTTGCAGGGCACGGGGAGCTGAAGTCTGGCTGTCCCCACGCTGAAGTCAGGCCCCACGCCAGCTGAGTGGGCTCCCCGAAAAGCCATGATTTTATGAATATGTGCAGGGCCCAGATCCTCACCCGCTTAGATGCTTTTTAATGGGGTCGAAGCTGCAAACACAGACTTTTGGAAAAAGTTGAATAAACGGCAAGTCGCTTCTGTTAAATCACGCTCGGTTACGCATCCCCCTTTTCCTCCGATGCAGCCAGCGACCCAGTGCGGCTCCGAGGCTGCACTCTGGTTAGGATGGGCCATTCGCTCCTGAGTTAAGTGCAAACTGGCGCTGGAGCGGAGGCCGCGCCGCCCACCCCAGGGGGCAGACACCGGAAGAAGCCGCTGCTCCCCACGAGGCCGCGGTGTAGCTGTCGGTGTGATGTCGGCGTCAGAGCCACCCCGAGGTCTGATTAGACGGCGTGAGTGATTTTTAAACACTCCAGGCTGCAGATGACACCCGCTTTGCAAAATGGATCAAGGTTGGGCGCTCCCGGCCGGCAGCTCTGTCTCCGGCTGACAGCCGCGCGACTCTCCACGCTGAGGTTAACAGCCGTTTTGCTGAGGCAGAGGGTGGGCGGGAGAACATTCCGACTCGTACAGAGTCCCTTAGGCGACGCTGTTTAGTTCCCAAGTCTTAATTGGAATATTTTATTCTTCTAAGAGAGGAGGAAGAAATGGCAGAGCCTGGTAGACCAAACTTTAATCCCCCCTCTTTCTCTGCATCTAATTAGAGATTTCAACACAAGCTATGTCACATCTGTTCACGAGTCCTGCAAGGTGAGAAGTAATGGGCTTTGGGACTTTTCTTAAAAGTGCAGCCTGACCTCAGCCTGGCGCTTGCTCTCGCGAGGGTGGTTCCGCGGGGCGGGCAGGTGTGGGCCGCTGGTTGGAGTTCCCCTGTCACAGCACACTGTCACAACGTTGTGTCACCTCCTCCCAGAGTGCCTAGGACACAGTGACAGCGTGGGGCTCGGCAGACAATGACTGGGAGGCTGATCACTGCAGGGCCCGCTGGGGCGTCTGGGGAGAGGGGCGTGGGGGCTGCCGCGGCAGGCTCTGCAGAGGCTGCTGGGGGCTGCGCCCACTCCTGGACTGGCGCACTTGGCCCTCCCATGGCTGGGGGAGTCTGCGGCCCATGCCTCCCGGGAGATCCACCCCCGCACTCTCGGCGGCTCAGTCCTGCAGAAACACCTGCACGGGTGCGCCAGGCGTGGACACGGAGCCTCCGCGGCAGGCTCCCGGCCGGATGGAGCACGGGCCTGGTGCCCGGGCTGGGTGAGGTCTCCCGCAGTGGCAGCTGGGAGGAGGTGGGGCGTCCGAGTGCCAAGCGGGGTGTGTGCTGTGGGCTGAGAGGCCGGTGGAGGACGGAGTTTGTTTAAAAAGACAAACCTTGGGGCTTCCCTGGGGGTGCGCCCCGTGGCTGGGGATTGTGCTCCCTTTGGCTGGGGGCTGTGCACCTACTGCTGGGGGTGTGCTCCCCACCACGGAGCTGGTCTCCCCATGGGGTGGGGAGCAGGCTCCAGCCCCTTCTGTAGCGTAAGCAGCATCTACTGCATTAGGGAATCACCATGAATTTTCCAGATAAACCGACCAACTGCTGGATTTTGTACAAGGGTAAAGATTTAAAAAGATAGAGCTGGACTCGCTGCCTGGTTCTGCAGGGGGGACCCTGCGCTGTGGGCAGCAAGGGGTGCGTACCCTCGTGTTGCTGGGGCCTCTGCAGAGACCATCAGAGCTGCGCCCTCCAGAAGTGGCTGGCAGGGAAGCCAGGAAGAAACGTGTCAAGAACCGGGACCTTGGTGTGAAGTCTGCTGGGAAGGCTGCGTGGGAGGGTCACGGGGTTCAGGGCGCGGGGCGCTGCCTGCGGGTGGGAGGGGCTCCCGGCGCCCAGCCTGGAGTGGGCGGGGTCACTGCCCGAGTTCCTGGATGGCAGCTGCGGGCGCGGAGCAGCCCGGAAGGGCAGGTGTGGCCTGCACCCGGGCGAGCTGCAGGGGGGGCGCCTCTTGAGCGCAGGCGCCAGCTGTCCTGATTGTCTCACTTCGCCGTCTCCGGCAGCCGGCAGCCGATGTCTTTGGCTTCCGGCCGCTCCCACCAAGCCTCGCCTGCTCGCCTGCGCGTGGGGACGCTCCTCCCGTGCCAGGGGCGCAGGCGTGAACTGCCCTCCCGGGCCGCAGAGCCGCTCTTTAGGGTCTGGACCCCGCTAATCAGTTCCCAGTGAGAAACCAACTTCCCATGGCGTCACTCCCCAACCCTTCCCCAAATGCAACAGGTGGGTCACAGAGCGGGGCTCTGGGGCTCCCGGGCCCTCCTTGGGGCCACAGTGTGGGCGCTGTGGGAGGTGAGTGTGGAGGAGAGATGGGGTCTCTGGTAGAGCTCCTTGTTTATTTATGACTTTCCATCAGGCGGGTTATCCTGCGCCGGAGACTCGTTCCTGGCTCCCTTCTGTTCGGGGGGCAGCGGCATTGGACAGCTCTTCCGTCCAGGGGCGGAGCCACGTCCTCAGGGCACCGGCTGCTCCTCGGCATCCGAGCGCCCAGCGCCCGCCGGCCTCCCCACGCCTCCACCGGCTCCCCGCAGGTGCCAGGCTACCGTGGCGCGCGGGCGTCTCAGCTTCCTGCTCCGTTACCTTCCGGAGGGTTCGGCCTTGCTGAGCGAGGCGCCGAGACGGCAGCTTTGAAAATAAACCCAGGAGCTACGTGAGGATCGCGACCCCCTAGGCAATGAAAACGCTGGCATTTCGACACCAGCATGGCGTGGGGAGTAGACGTCCTGTCTCCTCGTCTGCGCCTTCAGCCGGTGGTCGGAGCGCCGCAGAGAAGGAAGGAGGCTGGTCCGGCTCTTAGCACCGGCGGAGCCAGCACAGCCGAGACTTCTCTGACTTGCCTGTGATCGGGAGGTGGTTTCGAGGGGCAAAGAGCTGAGGGTTTCGAGCGGCAAGGGCGCCGTGTAGGACGGTCGGCCCTGGGCGCCCCGCCGGTGCCCGGTCGGGCGGGTGCGCACGGTCCCTGCGGGCTCCACCGCGCCTCTTGCTGACGGAGGTAGAAACTCGGGCTGGGGTGCCTGGGACCCCGCGCTGCGGCATCTCAGCACAGCGTTGCGTCTGCTGCTGTTTGTTGCTTAATGAAAATGCTGAGTGCCGGGCCCCGCCAGCGGCCCCGGGGGCTTCCGCAGTGTGGGAGTGGAGTGACCTACTTAGCAGACTAATCCACCCGGAGGAGCCAGAGCGGGAAGCACCTGCCCGCACGGACTCGCGAACGGCTGCGTCACGGGTTTCTGGACCGTTCCGCAGAGGCAAAGCCGGCCTCCTCCTGCGCGAGGCTCTGGATGCATCTGTGAGTCGCACCCTGATTGCTCTCCACACCCCAAGTTACTCCGACTTCCCCCCGCCCCAGAGAGCGCCCCATGCTCGGCAGGGCCGTCTCCTAGACCCCGCGGTCCCGGGGCTGAATTCCCAGGGCCTGGGTGGGCTTCGTGGCTTCAGCCCGGAGAGGTAGGGGCGGGGAGGAGGAGGAGGGGTGCTCGAAGACTGGCGAACGGGGGCTCAGGGTCCGCTGGGCCCTGTTCACTTTCCTGAACTGCAGACCTGCTTCTCTGCGATGGGACGCCACCCCAGGCAGGTAGCGGAGGCTGGGGTTTGGGGACAGTGCGGGAGCCGCGGGGGACAGTGCAGGCTCGGGAGGTCCGCCCTGGGCTCCCCGCGGCGGGGGGCTGCCCCTCGGGCCCTCTGCCCTCTGGGGTGTCAGCTCCCGGCTGGGTGGAGCCTTCAGAGGCTCGCTGCAGCTCTCCCCGCCTCGCGAGCTCTGCGGAGCCAAGGATGGCGTGATTTATCGCGGCTGAGCATGTGCTTTGTTCGGTGACAGGGCAATTAGACAGCCTTCAGCAGACACATTAAATATATACTTATGCATTAAAGCGCCGTGTCTCGGATGGGCTCCGTGGATTTACTCCTTCTGCTGGGATCTCTGCCTGTTGATAGCCATATAAAACTCGACTTCCATGCCAAAAAATAAAAGTGACAGGAAAGAAGGAATGGCTTCCATATGTTGTGGAATGAGGAGGGGGAGGGGCGCCCCGGCGGGCGGGGCCGGCGGACCGCGCCCACGCACGTCTTCAGCTGTGCTCGGCACCTCGGGCAGCGCCTCCTCCTCCTCTCCCCACCCCAGCAAACATTAATTATGCAGCGATCACAATAATTTTGCATGCATAATGCTGACCTCTCTCACTAGAGGGCAACACGAGCCCAGCTTAAGCGCCTCCACCTCCTGCTCCAGCGACGGCAGCGTCAAGACACCGCGGGAGTTCATAATGAACAGCCTATTAATTTTGCATAAGTGCAAAGTTACTTTGAAAACGCAGTGACGCCCCTGAATATACTTTGGCTTCTCAACAGGTGGCAGCACCAGCTCCCCTCTCTCCACCCCGAGGGTGCCATCCCATAAAGGTTAACCTCTGCCCAGGCTGAGCCAGGCTGAGCCACACCCCACAGCTGAAAGCCTGGAGTCCTCGCGGGTGGAGCCTCCCTCCTGCCTTGCAGGGTGGGGGGTACTGAGGCTGAAGGCAGCCCCCTTGGAGAAGCCTTGGGCCTCAGTGGCATGCGCTGGTTTCCATCTCGGTCCCGACAGGCTGAAGGTACCCGCGTTGCCACCGAATTTGGCTGCGGCCACTTGCCCCATCTGTGGCCATCCTGTGAGCGGGAAAGGCCACAGCCGGCCCGGGAGAGGATCCAGAACCCCAGAAACTCACTACCCAGACTCAGCACGTCGAAAACTAACCCCAGAAACCCATCTTTGTAATGCTGCAAACGTTTGCGATCTTTCGAGCAAGGAAACGGTGCAGTTTCCAGGCCCTGCCCATTGCCCCGCAGCCCCTGCTCTGCTGGGGGCTCGGTGGCTTCAGGGGTGCCCTGCCCCAGGAACAGCGTGGAGGTGTGGCTTCTGGAAATGGGCCCAGCTCTGAGTCGCGCTCTCCTGCCAGGGCCTCAGCCCAGGAGGGCTTTGCTCCAGGGGAGCTGGCGCCTGACACAGGGAGACGCCCCTCGGTCACTGGCTGCTGAGCTCCTGGGCTGCCTGCGCGGGCTCCTCCCCTGTGCTGGGTTGTCGCCGGGCGCCCCAAATTTGCTGGGGACGCCTTGGTGTTGTGCTGTCTCACCATTCCCGGTGAAATGGACTAAATAAAAAATACTCAGGAGAGGGAACAGATTGTTAGCTATAGATTAGAAGCTCAGCCTAATCCTTCACAAGCATTAAATATTTAACATAATCGCACCGCAGGTGCCAGGAAGATGTTGGCATTGTTTAATTAGGCTTAATTAAACATAAGGAAAATCGAATACTAATTCAGGCCGAGGTTTTCAATCGATCACAAGCTCCTCCCCCGGTCCCGGGTACTAGTTTGGCACACCTCGCCCTCTTACTAGCTGGAAAAATGTGGCGGGCGGAGGTGGGGATTCGGGTGGACGGCCAGAGAGTGGCCAGAGGCCTGTCTGGGCAGCGAGGTGCCCGCCGGTGCGGTGAGGGTAGGGCCTGGGCCCCGGTGCCCACCTGAACCTCGGCTGGGAGCGGGTGCCCTGGCTCTGCCGGGCTAACTGCTGCCGGGTCCATGTGTGTGCGCACACCTATGCCGTGTATACGCGTGCACACATGTGTGCAGAACACAGCCGTGCGGGGCAGAGCTGGCGGGACGAGCACCCTGCTCTGACCCGCCTCTCCCAGTCACGACCTCCGGCCACGCAGGAGGCACAGACGGTGGGCACTGACCCGGACGCGAGCCTTTCCCAGCCGGGCTGGTGGAAGCAGCCGGTCCGCTGCGCGCCCGGCGGGGAAGGCAGGGTGTCCGTGCCGTCGAGGCCGCGAGAAACACCGCTCAGTAGGCAGGTCTTCGGAGTGTGACTTCTGCCGCGGCACCTGGGGTGGGGGTGTGCCCGCCGGCGGCCTCGGGCCCAGGTCTGGGGGCTCAGGGGCAGGCGGGGCGCTGGGGGCTCACAGGGTCTGGCTGCAGGCGCGCCTGAGAAGCGCTGCGGAAAGCGGGACGGCGGGCGCGGACAGCGGCGGGCTCACGCGAGGCTGAGAGGCCGCAGCGGAGGGAGAAGGCTCTGCTTCCCCCGCGAGGTGCCGCAGCCCGGAACTGGGGACTCCCGAGGCTGCCTTCGGCCGGGCTGGCGGGCTCTGGGATCTGGAGAGGGTCGGGACCGCGTCTGGCATGGAGCGGTGAGGCTGCGGGGCGGCGCTCCGCCCGGAGCTGCTTCTGCCGCAGGTGAGTTTCTGCCTCCACCGTCCACGTTGTCGCCTCCGCTGCCTCGCGCGTGCGATACTGTGGAGCGAAGTAGAGACCCGGTATCTTCTGCAGGGTGCCACCGCCCCCAGGAACCGACATCCGTCTCAGCAGAACAGCCCAGAACTTTGGACCCGTGAGGCTGGGTCTCCTGCAGCGGCGGCGCCGGTGCGCCATTTGCAAAATCTGCAGAATTAAGATTTTTCCCTAGGAGCTAAGAGGACAGTTTTTAAAGACAACCAAACCTTTTCTATCAGTTCTCACCCCTCAAGCACTGCCCTCTCCGCCCAAGCACCGGGCTCCCCGCCATCTTCCCCTCGCGGCCGCCACCTGGCGGAGGCCCCCAGCACTGCGTGGAGACAGCCACAGCCGGCCGAGCTCCGGGTGCCCCAAGCCCTGCCCTCTGGGCGGGGCCCCCTCGCTGAGCACCGAGGAGCCGCCAGGACGGCTCCTGGCCTGAAATCTGCTGTCGGGTCCTCGGCACCGCGTGGGCCTGGGGCGGCGCTAGGGCGGCGCTAGGGCCGAGGTGGGGCTCTGTGGCCTCAGCCTCCGCCCGGCTCCGCCCTGACGGCCAGCCCTCTCAGGCGCCAGCCCTCCAGGGCTAGCACCCTCCCCGTGAGAGGCGGGCACCCCCATCTATCTTGTAGGTTGTTTTGAAGATTAAATTAAATGTGATCTCGTAGGTGAAGTCTTTGGCACGGGGCCTAAGCAAACTATGAATGATAGATCTTACGATGGTTATTTTATCTGCTCCCAGCCCCAAATGAGTTATTTTTAACATCGTTTTAAAGATGAAGAACCTGATTTGACACATTCATTTTTACAGACTTCTCGAGAAGCATCTTCCTTCCAGCCCCCCACGGCCGAGGGGGTGACGTTTGCAGGCGCTGAGTCTCTCCATGTCAGCCGTCTGCAGGGGGTCCCCGGAATGCTGCCCGGGTTCAGGGCTTCCCGGCCAAGTGGTGCCCCCACCCCAGCCGCTCCCACCGCCCTCTCTGCGGGGGACCCGGCGGTGGTGGGCTCCTGAGGGGACCGGCTGCGGGGCCCCACCAAGAGCCCGGGCCGGCGGCGACCCCGTGTGTGGGCCGGTGAGGCGGGCTTGCGCTTGACCGCGGCCAGGCGTGGAGCAGCCTCAGCCTCAGCCCGGCGCCTGGGGTCCGGCCTCCAGCAGGCCACGCCATCAGGCTGTGTGTGTCCGCACCAAGGCTCCGGCGAGTCACGTCCTTGGGGGCCTGCGGGGAGGAGGGCGGTCCCGTTGGGTGGAACCCCTGGCGCGCCCTAGCCCTATGCGGTATCTCCGATAACTAAGGACCCGCAGTGTCTGCGCCCACGGGGCTGGGGCGCCAAGCACAGAGCAGCGGCCGGGTGTGTGGGGGCAGAACGGCGGCCCTCGGCCCCTCCCGCTCCTGGGGGTGCTGCTGCGCTGGCCGCGGGGGAGCGCTTTCTTGCCCCTCCCGTGTGAACAGAGGACCGTCTTCAGAGACTCGGACTCCTGCGCACTCGGCACGGAGCTACCTGGACTTAATTCCACTTAAGCTCCCCGTGGGTGCAGCCGCCCAGAGGACTTCTGGCCGTGGAGCCTGGGTAGTGCCTCCGGCTCATGGCGGCACCCCAGGGCAAGTCCTGCTCTCGCAGGAAGCCCGTGGACCCCAAAGCCGCCGTAGACTGGGGCCCTGGGCACGCCCAGGCTCAGCCTCGCGACTGCAGAGGAGGAAACGAAGCTGCAGGGAGAGGCGCCTGGCCAGAAAGGGCTGCAGGAGCATCAGGCCCTCCGCGGTGACCCTCAGCCCGACACCCCCGCGGGGCGTCCCAGGCGGAGGGCAGCCAAGGCCCCTGGCTGCGCCTCGGGCTCCACGGTCGTCCCCAGCTGTCTGCTGGAGAGACTGGGAGAGCTGAAAGAACAGCACTTAGCACGTCAGGGAAGACGCGCAAAGAAGCCTTTTAGGCCTGATTGTTCCTCTTGGAGATGAAAGCTTAATTCTTTGCTTTTTAAGAGACCGCGTTTTAGTTTCAGTTGAGGGGAGCCGGGACTCCTTCCTCCTCCCCGTACTCTGACCCTCAGCATCACCCAACCCTCGCCTTCAGCCGGGGGGAACCTGGGCCCTTTGGAGGGGCAGGAGCGCGGTCACGCCCTCAGCCCGCGCACCCGCGCACAGGGCAGTGCTGCCTGCCGCCCTCGGTCCGCTGCCCTCCCTCCCCGTGGCTCTGGCCGCCGCCGCTCTCCCGTCTCTGTGTGTGCGCTCAGGACGCACGCGGCAGGGGCCGCAGGGCGCAGGGGCCACCTGGCGCAGCCCCAGCCTGGCCTCCCACGCAGTGCGCCCGTTGCCTGCGCGGCCTCCCCGCCGAGCTGAGTCTGCGCCGCGGCTCGGTCCTGGTGGCCTGAGGTCCGTGTGGTGCTCCGCTCGGCCGCTGGAAGACGGCTCGTTGGTCTGAGTTTTCAGTCGTGAGTTCGGCTGTGAGTGGGGGGTGTGCACGTGCTCTCAGCTCCTCGTGGCGTGTACCTGGCGTAACGTGCCTTAGGCAAGAGGCGATCGGCTCAGCGAGAAGCCCCGAACAGCCTTCCCAGCCGCTGCATTTGCACCCTCACCAGCAGCGAGGGGGCGCTTCGAGCTCACTGGCATCCCTGGCGGCGCTCAGCCCTGCCCGTGCGGTGGGCTGTCAGTAGGCGGGAAGCGCGTCTCAGGTAGGGGGTCTCAGGTAGGGGGTCTC
>JAGFMF010011769.1:914713-955762 GCA_019455555.1 Galemys pyrenaicus
GGGGGGGTCTCAGGTAGGGGGTCTCAGGTAGGGGGTCTCAGGTGGGGGGGTCTCAGGTAGTGGGGTCTCACAGCTTTCATTTACCATGCACTTGTCTGCCATCGCTATGGCTTTTTGGTGACAGGTCCATTAAGGCCTCTGGCCCAACTATTAATTTTGTAGCAGGCGTGTTCTCCAGTTGTTGAACTGCGGAGTTCCTGTATGTTTGGGATACATCTTCTCTCGGTTGTGTCTTCTGCAGATGGTTTCTCCTGTCTGGCTTGCCTCTGATTCTCTGGACACAGCCTTTCACAGACTTTTTAATTTTAATGAAGTCAAGCTTATCAATTATTTCTCTCACGGAGTTTTCCTTTGGAGCTGTGTCTGAAAAGCATCACCATCCCACGGTGAGCCGGGTCTCCTGCTGCGCTCTCCAGAAGTGTGCTTGCTCGTATTTTGCATGTATGACCCACTTCGAGCTGACTTCTGCGGCGGGCGGGGGGAGCCGTGTCCAGGCGGTTTCTTGCACTGGACGTGCAGCTGCTGTGCAGGCACGCGGGAGACCGGCTCCAGCACCCCGGGTTCCGTGGTCTCTTGGGGGTCTGAGTGGTTTTCCCGGAGTTTGCAGCGCACAGTTACAGAGAGACCAAGTCTCGTCACGTGACACCGTGCCAGTTTCTGGGGGTGCGAGTGCCTTATAAAAACAGTCCTCAGATCCTCCTCCTCGCCTGCCCCCCCGTCTTATTCACTTGTCCCACAGGAGAAGCGAACACGCCCTCACGAGCGTGTAATGTGCACGAGCACACGCAACTGTCTACATTTCGAACAAACCACTATGTCTTAGATCAACAGGAAAATAAAATAAGCTTTATTTTCTCTTCATTAATTTCTTCTTTGATGCTTCTTGTTTTCTGATAAGAGTCTCGGCCTCCGACACGTTTTCCTTCTCTCTAGCAAAGTTCTTTTAGGGTTTCTGCAAGGCGGGCGAACAAGCCCCAGCTGATCTGACGAGACAATCTTGATCTCTTCCCCACTCGGGAGGACGACCCCGGTAGCTGTCTCGTGTTCTCGCCATGGCTGCGGGCGCTGCAGGGACAGGCGGCTCTGGCCTGCTGCTCCTCTGCAGCCTCCTGTCCGGCTCCCTTCGGGGTCCCCTAAACTCTGGTTTCTGTGCCCGGCGACAGGCCCAGGAGCATACTTTCCTCTGCAGGGAGGGGGTTTTCCTGGTGGGGTCTCGGAGCTTCTGCACGTGCGCTTTGCTGTCTGGCACTGACCGAGGAAACGCCTCCGTTGTCCTTCTCTGGGATGTGTCTCACCCTCCTCTGCTCCTTTCGCTGGTCCCATTACACACGCCGTGTCCTGCGCTCCTGACGTTCTTTCCTGCTCTTCGTCTTTACGGACTCTGCTGGGATCCGTGGCCCAGAGCGTCTCCCCGCTGGGTCCACGCCGGCCGGCAGGGCGGGGGCGCGCTCCTCTCCCCAGAGCCTCTGCTGCCTCCCTGGCCCCTGCCCTGCGCCCGTGCGGCTCAGTGTCCGGCGCGCCGTCCACGCCGCCTGCCATGGTGCCGACCGTGTCCCTGCCTCTGCTTTGAGTCACGGCCGATGGCCCAGCACCCTGGCGCTCTGGCCTGGCGCTGTCTCCTCGGATTGCGCGGCTCCTCTCACTGTCCCTTTGGTTTCACTGCGAGCGCTGGGAGCCGAGTGGGTGAGCGGCCTGCTGTGGGCTGGGCTGCCCGTGGCCCCACGGCACTCTCCGTCTCTGGGGGCTGCGCCCAGCCTGGGTCACTGCCCGTCGGCCCCACCCTCTGACGTGGGATCCAGGCCGGCCGGGTGGGTGTGTCTCGCCCAGGGGTCGGCTCTGGTTGGCCAGCTTGCCCTGGGCAGGCCTGCTGGGGCTGGCCTCTTCCCCTCCCCCGTTCCCTGGGACTGCAGCGCTCCCAGAGGGCACTCCGACCCGGGGGCTCGCCCCAGTGCCGCACTGGGCTTCCAGCCGCCTGTCCCCCTCATCCAGCGCCCACGCGGTTGGTCCCCGACACGGGGCTGTTCCCTGCGTTGTCCTCCCTCGGGAGTCGAGAGGGCTCTGACCACTGCCAGGACCGGCCGGGCATCCGTGCTCCTCTGGAGGCTTTTGGGGGGGGTGGGCAGCGCTGTGTTTGCTGGTTTCCTTCTGCAAAGGAGGGTGAAGCTGCTTCCCCACCCCAGCACCACCGGACCCCCCGTCGGCGAGCAGGTCCCCTGCCGCCACTGCTGAGACCTTCTCCTGCTGTGGCCTGGCCCGGCCCTGCTCTGCCTCCGGCCCCACCCCTGGGCGCCGCAGGGCCCGCCATGGAGTGCGCACCCCTTGGGTCTCAGGGCACCTCCTGCTCCTGGCCGTCCACTGTGGGCTGGGGGCTGGGGGCTGGGGGCTCCGGGCCAGGGGCTGTGGGCTGGGGGCTGTGGTCTTGGGGCCAGGGGCCGGGGGCTGTGGGCTCAGGGCCAGGGGCTGTGGGCTGGGGGCTGTGGTCTTGGGGCCGGGGGCTGTGGGCTGTGGGCCGGGGGCTGTGGTCTTGGGGCCGGGGGCTGTGGGCTGTGGGCTGGGGGCTGTGGGCTGTGGGCTCGGGGCTGTGGGCTGTGGGCTGGGGGCTGTGGGTTGTGGGCTCGGGGCTGTGGGCTGTGGGCCAGGGGCTGTGGGCTGTGGTCTTGGGGCCGGGACCCAGGGGCTGTGGGCCGGGGGCTGTGGGCCGGGGGCCGGGGACTGTGGGCTGGGGGCTCCGGGCACTGAGGGCCTGGGGGCTGCAGGCAGGCAGGGGGCTGCGGCTGGGCCCGGCAGCAGGGCGGGGCTGCCAAGGATATTTCTGATGTGGCGTTTCATCACGTGCTCCGTGAAGGCTGCTTTCGCCTGTTTCCAGAGTGACAATTTAGATGTCTTGTTTGGAATTAATATCTTTCTTGCAGCTCTTAAAGCCCTGGAAAAAATGAAATATTAGTCAGGTATTTAGTTGCTAAGAAACGGCGCAGGGCAGCAGGCCGCTCGGGCGAGGACCCCAGGCGCCAGGAGCCCAGGCCCGGCAGGCCAGGCAGGCAGCTGCGCCCCGCGCTCTTGCTGCAGACGGCGTCCCAGCCGGCCCACTCCAGCGGGAGGTGCAGCCTGGGAGTCGCTGCTCCGGTTCGTGGAGCCGCGCCCCTGGCGGCCTGGGCGCTGGCTGGGGTCCTGCGCTCGGTGGCTCTGTGGCGCCTGGAGGAGCCGGCACTGACGGGCTGTCCTGGGCTGGGCGACTGTGGGGAGGCTTGCCGGGACCCCAGGGGTCTGCGCCCAGAGCCCGCCGGCCCGCGCCCCCTCCGTCTCGGCGCGGCAGGGGCTGTGCTGTCCACCAGCAGAAGGCCGCTCCCCGCAGGAGGACTCGGGCTGGGCTGCAGACACGGGAGCGAGACGTAGGAGGTGCCCGCACCGCGAGGTGACCCCCAGGCCCGCCCTGGGCAGGGCGTCCAGCAGCAGGGCTGGGACAGAGGGTCCCCGGGGGCAGTGCAGGCTGCGACAGTCCCCACGGGAGGCGGAGACCCACCAAGCAGGGCGGGAGGAGAGGTGGGGAGCGGTCGGAAGAAGGGAGGTGGCCCTTCCCACGGCGGTGGTCCCGGCTCCGGGGAGGGTCGACCGGCGCCGGCCAGGGCACGGCAGCTGGGCAGAGCTGTCCCCCGCCCCGCTGGGCACCGGGAGGCGTGGGGCGCCCGGGCTGGGCCTTCTTTCCCCGGCGGCTTTGCTCCTGGGTGACGCCCCTAACCGCAGGGTCTGCGGCCAGTTCGCGCCTTCTGCTGTTTGCAGGCCGTTGAGGGGGGCCAGCACCCCTGGCCGCAGAGGCTGGCAGAGCCGCGCTCGCTGCGCTGCCCTTGGCTGGCTGGGGCGCCCTGACTCCTCCCCACCAAGAAGGGCCCCCAGAGGCGTTATCCGGGCCACGCTCAGGCCGCCTGGTGTCAGCACCGGCCCGGCCGGCCCCTGGCCCTCAGGATCACGCCTGCGCAGCTGGGCCGGCTCCGGGTGTCCAGAGGGTCCTTCCCACGGAGAGGCGGCTGGCGGGGCGGCCGAGCACAGGCTGGACGGAGCCCTGGCCTCGCCTGCTCCTGGCCCCGGAGGGGGAGCACTGTGGGGCCGGCGGTCTTTGGGACTTTGCTTTCCAGCAGCTCAAATTGCAGAGACTTATTTTAAAATGCATTTTAATAATAAAAGAGAGATTAAAAATTAACATCAGTGTCGTTATCTGCCTGCCAGGGGTGTGGCCGCACCAGGGCTGAGCTCCTGGAAGAGCTCCTAGTGTTATTCTCCTGGGCCGTGCTGCTGGGCCGGACCTCCTGGGCCCGGCCAGAGCCACCGGGAGGACACTCACTGCCTGGCCAGCGGCTGCCAGAGGCCAGCTTCCTGGTGGGCCCCCAGTTGGTGTCCCCAAGACCGACCATGCCGAGACGCTCTCGGGGAGACCGCCAGAGCTGGGGAGCGGCGGCTCAGGGCCCAGGATGCACCCCAGATGCGCCCCGGATGCACCCTGCTGTGGGAGCAGGCCTGGGAGGACGCAGCCCGGCCCCCAGCCGCTGCCCCCTGCCCTGCTCTGCCTTACCCAGCTGGGGGCAGAGAGGGGCTGAGGGAGCGGGGGCTACACTGTCTTCACTGCCTCGGCTGCTGCTACCAGTCACCCCAAACTTGGTGCTTTGAAGCCAAAGTAACCCGCTCCCCGCCGCCCCCAAGGCCAGGACCCAGGCTGGAGGGGCAGGCGCCGGTCCTGGGCAGCTGCTGGGCTGCCGCCTTGAGGCCCACACGGCGTCTGCGTGTGCTCCCACTCTGCCTCCTCCGGAGAAGCCCCGCCGCCGCCTCAGCCGCCCGGGAGCCTCACTGCACCTGCTCGCTCAGCCCTGCGCAGGGCCCGGGCCGGGGCCGCACACCCTGGGGCCGCTGCCCCTCAGCCGGCCGCCCGAGCAGAGACGGGGTCCCGAGCCACGGCGGTGCCAGCACTGGGCAGGGCGACCGTGGGCCTGGGCGTCCCGAGCCCGAGCGTTTAAGCGTGGCCTGCGTCGGTGGGCTGGAGGTGACGGCCGAAGTGCTCGTTCTTGGTTCTGAGTTCTAGGAACTGGGGCTCCTTCTGGGTTTCCAGCTTTCTGGAGTCTTCTCCCCGGAGGGTCTGTGAAACGGGGCGCCCAGACCCAGCGCGGCCTGGCGGCTGGGAGCGGGGACCGGGCACCCGCAGCCTGCCATGGCTCTGAACACGAGTTTCTGAATGTGCGGGCACAGAGGGATATTGTAGCTGCCAAAAAAAGAACCGGATTGAGCCAGAATAAGCGGGTGGGTCCTCACTGGGAGCCCAGCCGGCGCTGGCCAGGCAGGATGGGCCAGCGCCGTGCGGCGGCGGCAAAGGCTTTGCTGGGCCTGGCAGGTGCTGGCGCTGGCGAGAGGCCGGTGCCCGGGAGCCGCTCAGCTCGGGTCTGGGCTGGCCAGCGGCTCCCGAAGAAGGCGCTTCGTGAGGAGGATCCGGCCCCCACGCACGCACCGCCAGTGCCGCAGGCGCAGGGGCTGACCGGACGGCGGGGAGGCGGCCCCATCTGCCTGTCTCGGCGCTCCAGGCCCTTGGGTGGCTCTGCGCCCGCCAGGGCCACGTGGGAGGCCACGGCCGGGACTCCACTCGGGCCTCTCGGCGCTGGGCCTGGACGCGGCACGCGGAGGCCTGGGCACCCTCCGCATCCCCCGCAGCCGGCCGGGAGCGGCGGGAACAGGGAGCCCACAGGGGCCGCGTGCCGGCCGCGCCGCCCGGGGGTGCCTCCGCCTGGATGGCTCGGTGTAGATGGATGTTGGTTCCACAAAAGCTGTCATTAGTGTGATTGAAAATCAAACCGCTATTTCATTAATGGTCCATTATCAGGAAGCGCAGGCCGGGTGGTTACTATAGCGACTCCCTCCCGGTGCGCTTCCTCGCGGCGCTCCTGACAGACCGGCGAGATTCCCGGCCGCGTGATCCTCACTGAGCACCGCAAAGGGCTGGAGACGCTCTAAGTGCCCCTGCACGTACAGGGGGAGCAGCGCACCCTGCCGCCAGGCGCTACCTACCGCCCCTCACAAGCACTGCGCCCCACCAGCGCACTGGCGCTTCAGTGCAGGATGCAGGCGCTGCGCTGGGGAAGAGCTGCAGGCCCGTTCTGGCTCCGCCTGCCTGGGCCCCGGACTGGCGCCAGCACAGGCCACCCCGTAGCAGGAGCGGGCTCCCGGCTCCGGACAGGGCACCCCGCACTGGACAGGCACCCCGTGCCAGGGCAGGGCTCCCCCTCACTGGACCGGGCCCCAGGCTGCCTGGAGGAGCTCTGTGGAGTCGGCTCCTACCAGGTGAGCTGCAAACGTGGAGCAAAGTGTCCAGGGACAGAAACGCCTGCGCAGAGCGAGGCCGACGTGAGGCGCTACTGGGGTGCGTTACTTCTCTCCCCAAGTCTGCAGCAGAGAAGCCCAGGCAAGCCCCGAACGCAGGTGACGGGTTCCGCAGACGGCACGGGCCAGGCGACAGTCAGCCCCATCTGCCAGACAGTGTCCGACTCGAGAGCAGACCTCGCGCCCGTCCCGGGGCTGCCGTCCGCTCTGGCTGTTGGCTGGTGTGCGGGGCCGTGCCCTGGCTTCCTTCACAAGTTCCCCGGGCCTGGAAGGGCCTCCTGGCGCCAGCTGGCCCCTCGCTGCCCTCGCTGCCCTCGCCTCGGGGTCCAGGGCAGAGCAGCAGTTACCGAATAAGCCAAGATCCGGTTTTGCACAGACAGCGAGACACTGTGTAAGTTACAAGCCGCTCGCACACGCACACACCCAAGTTGTAAGTAAACGTGAGTGTGATACGTGCTTCGAGCGTAATCACGCCTGACCGTAACTAATCAGCGCAGCACGCCGGCTTCCTCCGCAGAGGGGCCCTGGGAAGAACGAGCCTCCCTGGCAGGAAGAGTCCACTCCCAGCGGAGCCCGGACGCGGACTCCAGCCCCGCGGAGTCTTCCGGTGATAGCAGCGGGTCCTCCGCGCTGGGCTGACTCGGACAGCAAACGTTTAGATAAAACTAGTCAACGTGCCAGGAGGCGGGGCTCGCCGTGCTGCAGGCAGGGCCGCGGCTCGAAGCAGACCAGCGACAGCCGGCCAGGACTGCCCGGCGCAGGCCAGGTGTGGGTGGACACGGCGGCCTCTGAGCCTCCTGCCCCTGTGGCGCCCCCGCGCTCCCCAGACCAGCCTGGCCGGGCCAGCTGCCCACGCCGCTCTCCCACGCTCACAGGCGCGGGCTCGGCTGGGTCCCGTCTGCTTGTGTGCTCACACGGGGCGCGGGCCCTGTGGTCTCGTGGCTGCGATCGGCTGGCCACCCGAGAGACCGGTTTCCACAATTTCAGGGGGAAAGTGTGGCTTAGGGAGGTGGTTCCACGGGGAAGTGCCACAGGCCCAATGTGAGGACGTTTCATTTCATGTAGCTGCTTCCTCCTCTTGAGTGGCTTTTGAAATCCACCTCACAACAGGCCCAGAACGGTTCTGCTGCCTTCCCACCAGCGACGCCTCCTTCGGGACCACGTGGATCTGGTGCGGCCAGTGGCCACCGAGGTGGTGCTGGCCCAGCGGGCACCTCCTTTGCCTGGGAGCCGAGGTCGCGCAGGAAGCTGGGGATGGCAGGCTGTGCAGCCATGGAGGCGCCCTCTGCGCGTGCACACGTGCGGGTGTGTGCCGGGCCGGTGCGTGCACAGGCGTGCCCTGCTGTGTGTGCAGCGCCCGGCCCTCCACCGCCTCCCGCAGCCCCTGCCTTGCCTTTCTCTGCTTCCGCCATTGGAGCCCAGCGGCCTCCCACTCGTCCGGGGACCCCACAACCGCAGCCCCCGGAGGCCTCAGCCCACACTGGGGCACTGGGGCGGGGCACTGGCGTCAGCTCAGCCCATTCTTGGGCATCCACACCCCAGTACTCCCTTTCTCTGAGGGCTGCACTCCCCACGCGTGGGGCTCCGTCTTCACGGCCTCCATCAAGTCTTTTCTCAGGTCCCCGCCTTTCTCTGCGCGCTGGCTCCCTCGGCGCTCCCCGCTCCAGTGCCCCTGAGCCCCGCATGCCCTTCTGGATGGAGCCCCGACCCCTTGTGCCTGCGCGCCCTGTGGGAACAGTCTGGGTCTGCCCCACGCAGACTTCCCGAACGCTCCGCGCAGTCTCCCCTGCATGAGAGGCCACAGTGGAGTTGCTCCTCGCGCTCCTGAAACCAACAGGCAGCTGTAATTCATTTCACTATTGCTTTAAAATCGCATTTACCCCTCACACAGGCAACGTCGCTCCTTAAGCCAAAGCAATCTGGCAAAGCCTTCTGCGGGCTGAAAACAGCCAGGGCCCCCCGGGGGCGGCTCCCCGACGCGGGTGCCGGTGCCGCAGGGGAGGTGTGCGCGGAGAGGTGGGGCTGCCGCAGCCTTCCCGAGTGGGGAGCGGCGTCACCGCTGATCTTATTCTCTCCGCTCCCTTGACCTCGCCCAGGACAGCAGCCGCTCGCGCCGCGGACGGATCTCGGAGGCGGCGGGGGAGCCCCTGCGAGGAGCGCCGTGCGCCCCGCCAGCGTCGGCCGGAGCACGCGGTGCGGCTTCTCTCGCAGGAGGCGAGGCGGGCGGCACTCGAGGGGCTGCAGAGGAGGGCGCGAGGCCGGCGCAGGCCCGTCTCCAGGAGACGCCGTGGCCGCGCAGCGGGCTGACCCCAGGGAGACGCTCAGGCACCCGCGTCCTCTCGCTGTGCCGGGACAGACGCCCCTGTGTATTGAGAAATACGCGGGTTTTCATAGCAACCAGAAAACGCTGATTACCCTCGGTTAACTTTAATCACTCATCACTTAGTTAAGTGAGCTCTCGCCGGCTGCCGAGCTCTCCGAGCTCTCCCGCGGTGCTTCTCCAAGCCACGCCGGTGGGAATAGGCGGGACCTCCCCGCCCCGCGGGCCCGGCCCAGGCGAAGGCGCGGGGTCCGCTCGTCCTGCGGGCCGGGTCTGCTCGTGCGTGGCTCCGGCGGGCAGTCCCGGACTCCGGGGCTCGAGTCTGCGGGGAGGACGCACGAGTGGACGCAGCGTCCGTGCGGGAGGACGCGGGAGGCTTGCAGAGCGGCGGTCGCGGTTCTGACTGCGCGTGCGAGAGTCACTCAGCGCTCGAGGGGCCGGAGAAGCCACAAGAAGGAGCCTGGGCCGGCGGCCAGCTGTCCTCGCGCGGGCGGCTCCGACATGAAACAGGCCGCTGGCAAACTGGGCAGAGCGACAGCCGGGAGTCCCGCCGAGTGAGCCCGCGCCCCCCCCCCTCCAGCCCACCTGATGGGGCTGCGCACGGCACAGCGCCTTGGGGCCTGCTGCCCCTGCGCTTGGCCCTGCCCCGCCCAGCTCCTGCACCTGCGCTCGGCCCCGCCCCGCCCCGCCCCGCCCGGCTCCTGCACCTGCGCTCGGCCCCGCCCCGCCCCGCCCCGCCCCGCCCGGCTCCTGCACCTGCGCTCGGCCAGCCTCGCCTGCGCCGGGTCTGCCCCACCGCGCTGGCTGTAGCACAGGTGGTCTCTGAGTAGGCTCGGCGTGTGCTGTGCATCTCAGACAGCTGCGGTGGGCTGGAGGGGCCTGGAGGCAGTCCTGTGGGAGCGTCGCTGTTCCTGCCCTTCTGGAACATTCTCTAGCCACTGGGCTCACACTCCAACTTCTCACGGACCTAGTCCTGGGGTGCAGTGTTCAGGTCAGCCAGAGTCCGGCACTGCGGGCTCCACTCACCCCCTCCCCACGCCGTGGCGCGCCCCACTCCTCCTGACATAAAACCTCACCTCCTTGAATCCTCACTCTGGATTTAATTAAAAGCACCAAGGTCACTCACTGACTGTTCCAGCTAGGTCTGAGGCCCGTTCAATTTTTACGGAATCCCATTAAAGCTCACTGAAGAAACTGTTAAAAACGTTGTGTGTGCCGCAAAATGTTCAAGCCACTTGGTGTGGCTTTTGTCGCGGAGAACAAGGGCAGGGGGGACCTCTGTGACCATGAGCTGGAGCCGAGGGGAGACCGAGCGCTGGGGCCGCCAGGGGCCTCCCGGGGCTGATGTCCTGGCGCGCGGACAGGCGGCCGCTCCCCAACCCCGCCCGAGCTCGGTGGCCTCTTCCCCCTTCCGGCGGCAGGTCCAGGGCCACCGGCTCTGCCAGTGTGGCGGCCCGGGGCTAGGGTGACAGGGCCCTCGAGATGGCCCCCCAGAGGAGAGTGGCCGTCGTGGAAAGCACCCAGGTTCTGAAGACCCGGGATAGACGGCGGCCTCGCTCCTGTGCCCACAATGACCACAGCCCAGCGTCGGGACAGACGGCCTGGACGCACGGTCACCAACACCCACGCTGCCCGCTTCAGCATGGCCACGGGGAGGCTGGAGCCCACGGCAGGGCGGTCAAGCCTCGTCTCCTGGCCTGTCCGGCCCGTGCCCTGGGCCCGGCACCTGCCCGTCTGAGCCGAGTGGAAGCCTCAGCACTGGCCCTCCGGGGACGAAGCCCCCATTTCCCAGGTCACTGCCGGTGAGAGCTGGCCAGGTGCCTCACCTGCACTGGCCAGACCTGCGTCTCCCCATTCAGCCCTGGGCAAGGTCCCCTGAGCCACGAGCAGGCCCCCCGCATGTCTGCTCTGCAGGCCGCATCCCATCTGGATGTGCTCTGGACCCGCCTTGGTCTGGGGCCAAAGTAAGACACTTTGCTTCCTGAAATACGACCGCGCTTGGCGATGCTGAAAAGAGCCATTAGCGTGTTTACTGTTGAAACACACGGACGCTGAAGCTCTATCGGTTCTAACGCCGACCCCCTTTAACGGAAACACACGCGGCTTGCTCTGCTGCGGCATGCGTGCAGCCCCGCCCGGCAGCTTCCAGCCGGCGTCAGCGAGGGCCGGCCATGTGGCCAGAACAGCTGCCCGCCGCGCCCCTGCCTGCATGGGCCGGCCGTCGGGGCGCTGCTATGTTCCTGTCCCTCCGGAGCCGGCCCAGGGCCCCGGGGTCTGGCCACCCTGAGCCCTTGCCACACACACCCCGGCTTCTGGTCCGGGCGCTGTCCCCAGCAGGATGCCGACACGCAGCTGACCCCAGCGTTCACTCACTCGCAGGCGCCGCTGCACACCTGCTGGGCTGGCCGCTGCCCGTGGTGGCCGCGGAAGCCAGGGCGCTCGGCCCCACGGTGAGGAGATGGCTCGGACCGGGTGGCTGGCCTGTCCTCCCGGCCTGTCCTCCCTGGGCGCCTGGGCCCCTGACTCTCGGGGTGTGAGTGAGGCGTCCGAGCTGTGGCCGGAGCAGGCCGGGAAGCCAGAGGGATGCTGGGCACGCTGGGGCCGGCACCGCCTGCCCGTGCCCTCGGCCTTCCCGTGCTGGGCCTGCCCCTGAGGTCTGCCCGTGTCTGCCCGGCGGCTGCGCTCTGCTGGCGGCAGGCGGAAGCTGGGGATCAGCCTGTCACCCTGGGTCCGGGGGAGTCCGCAGCGGTCCCTGAGGCCGCAGGGGCAGAGTTGCTCGGGGGCTCCGCGGTCTCAGCCGGGGGGCACGGCGTCCACTTGGGGCGCCACGGAGAGCAGCACGGCCCCAGGGCGCGGCAGGGCAGTCCTGCACTGGCTGGCGCCGTCTGGCCTGCCCGGCTCCCGGCCAGCTGGCCAGCTCTGCGGCTCCTGCCTGGGCTCAGGGCGGCCGGGGGCTCCTGGAGGGCCCCTCCCGCCGGCCATGCCGCCCTGGCCAGAGGAGGCCTTTTTACATTATTTTGATAAAAGCACAGAAACAGCAATTCCAGACCAGCAGCCTGTGCTCACTGACTGGCCCGTCGGGCCCTCCGATGATGCGCCCTGCCAGAGCGCCAGCTTCGCCTCTTCAGGTCAGCAGCAGCTCTCGGCTCCCGTGGCCCCGCCGGCCGCCCACCGGCCGCCCAGGACCGCAGGCCCTCCTCCGCGCTGCCCACGTCCGAGTGACCGTCGGCCTCCCCTGAGGAGCGTCTCCGGACGGCCAGCTGGAAGCCGCCGTCTCTAATTGCCAATTAAATCCCACACTTGCTTCTTCCTGTTGTTCCCCCTCCGGGCTCTGCAGCGGGTCGGCCGGTGGGCGTGTGCAGCGGCCAGAGTTCGCGCGTTTCTGCTCCAGGCCTCTTCCTCCCGCTGCGCCGGCCGGGGGAAGCCACAGCTGTGAGCAGAGCCAGCCGGACCCCACAAGAGTCCTGGGAGGAGGCCCGAGGAGGTCCTCACCGCCCCAGACACCTCGGGCTGAGCCCAGGCCGCCCGCTTTCTGGGGCTTGGAGTGGACGTGGGGGCCCCTCTGCTCTGGTGCGGAGGAAGCTGAGAGGCTCTGGGGCTGCAGGGGCGGGCAGGTGGGAGCGGTGCGGCGTGGGGGAGGCCAGTGCTGGGCGAGGGCAGGAGGCGGTTCAGACGGGCCGGGCGGCACCGGCCCTCCAGCCACCCTCCTGCTGCTCGCCCGCGGCCCGGGGCCGCACCCAGGCCGCCGGGGACGCCAGGCAGGCGAGGAAGGCTGGCAGCGGCCCCGGGAGGATGGTCTTCTCCGGAGAGCAGGTGGCCCAGCGCCCCCCGGAGGTCAGTGGCCTTGCTGCCCCCGAGGCTCAGGGAGGGCGAGGGGCCGCTGGGTGGGCAGCAGGCCCTGGCGGTGGGCGTGACGGCGGCTCCGGGACCAGCCGCGCTTCCGTGGCTGTAAAAGGAACGATTCATTGTCGCTTATTTGAAGGCAAATCACTTTAAGTGTGGAGATAAAAAGACAAATCGGCAATTGGATTTCGTGAGAGCACAGTGGTGATTTGTGCCGACGCGCGCTGGGGACTCCTGCTCGGGGCCGGCAGGGCCGGCCGCTGGGGCGTCCGGGGGCCCGGGGCCCGGTGGGGCAGGCCGGCACCCCGGTTTGCAGGGGAGCCCAGCGGGGGCCGGCTGAGCAGGGTGCGGGGCTCCGCCGGTGGCACAGCTGCTTCCGTGCCGCCTTCTCGCGGGACAGAGATGAGGTGTCCAGGAGTCTCCTGGCCTGGCCCCAGCTCCCTGAGCGTGCGCCGCGGGCCGCGGGGCTGTCAGCCGCAGCTGTGCGGGGAGAGCCGGGACGTGGCGCCTCTGAACTGCGGGGTCTCTGGGGGCAGCGGCTGCCTGCCAGGGCCCTGCCGCCGCACAGGACGCCCTGCATCCCTCCGGGGGCCCTGGCTCCCGGCCGAGAAGCGGCCAGGCGCAGACACGCTCAGCCCCTCACCCGCGAGCCGGCGCCCCTGCCGGAGCAGCCGGACCAGAAGAGGAAGTTCCCGGCAGGGGGACATGAAGCTTTCGTGACGACGCCTGGTCTTCTGCGGCCGCGCTTCCTCCTGGCCGTTCCTGCTGGAGCCTGCGCAGTCCGGCCCGGCCCCGGGGCAGTCACCGGGCAGACAGCGTCTTTCGGGAGAGAGGACTTCTGGTGCCGATGACGAAGACCGGACCCTGCTCCCGCTCATGGGGGACGGTCCAGGCTGTCGCCGGAGCCCTGGCCGCGCAGGCGTCTGGGGGCGGGGCGGGGCGCCCTGAGCCGCTTCGGCAGCGCAGAGCCTTTCCTGACCACGCCAGGCTGGCCCTGGGAGGAGGCGCAGCTGCCGCACCAGCACCCGAGGGTGCTGCACATCGGTGAAGAAAGCCCGGGACAGAATCTGAGAGTGAACCACCCTTCCTGAGGTGTGAGTGCTAAGCAAACCCGCTCTCCTCACTCACATAAACTGGGGCTCTGCCAGCAAGGGGCGCCCAAGAGCTGGGCCGGCCAGGGGCGCCGGGCTGCAGGGCCACACCCCAGGGCCACACCCCAGAGGCCCAAGGCCTCGAGGGCGGGCTGCGGGGCCGAGAGACCCGGGAGCTGGCGGCAGGTGGAAGGTCTGGGCTTGCCCTGCGTGGGAGCAGCTGCTCCACAGGGGGCAGGCTGAGAGCCTGCACCCCCACGGCCCCCAACACCAGGACGAGGGCCTGAGATGGGCTGTGGCTCAGCGTTGGGGTGCCACGTGAGGGCGACGCAGATGTCTCCCGAGCCCAACCCGGCTGGGCCCCTCCCCCGTCACGAGGCCCGCTGCCCCTTGGCTGTGCTCGGGCCCGGCCGTCCACGCAGGCAGGGCCGGGGTGACCCAGGAGCCTGCAGGAGCCGCACCGCTGCCCATGCCCCGGAGCCACCCGGCCCGAGCCGGCGCGCCTGCAGCCTGCAGGGAGGAGGCAGCTCCTGCCGGGGCTCGGGCGTCCCTGCAGCCTCTGCCCCCCGCCGCGGGCCAGGGCACGCCCGCCGGAGCCTGAGTCATGGCTGCTGCAGGGTGCCCTGGGCGGCCACTCCAGGCGGACCCCCTTGTCCAGGCTCTGCAGGGCCTCGCCCACCCCGGGCCCACGTCCTTGCCTGCACGTGGCGGGCAGGTGGGCAGCATGCTGGCCAGGGCGAGCACAGGGTGAGTGGTGTTGGCGTCTTCTAGTTGTCTGCCGTCAAGGGAGCGCTCAGGAACTGGGATCGGGGTTCCCCCACTTGGGGTCACAGGGAGGGGCCCTGAATCGCCGCTTGGTGAGGAGCCAGCGCGGGGACCGGGAAGCCCCGGAAGAGGCTGCGCTCAAGGATTTAATGTGGAGGTGGTGGGTGTGGGGCTCTGTGGGTTGCAGAGCAGCTGCGACCGGAGGGACTGGGGGCGTCCCAGAGGGGGCCTGGATTGCACCCCAACTTTAAGACAGAGCAGATCACCCCACAATAATCGCTTAGAAAGAGCAGGAGCTACTTTACTTAAGATCTAAATGTGCTCCCCATAATTAGTTCTCCACTTAGCTCAATAAACTCCCTGCAAGCGTATAATTCATTATAAATAAATATTACCATGGAGATGCAACGGTTATAATAATTCTGCAGTGTTTACGCTGATGAGCGCTTGTCGGCTGCGCGTGTGCCTGACGCTCCGGGCTCCCAGCAGGCAGCTCCTCCGCGCTGGCTTCGAGCGCCACTCCGCAGCGGGGTCTGCAGGCTGGTGGGCGAGGGTCCGGGGCGAGGGTCGGGGACGAGGGTCGGGGGCGAGCGTCCGGGGACGATGGTTGGGGGTGAGCGTCTGGGGATGATGGTTGGGGGTGAGCGTCCGGGGACGAGGGTGAGCGTCCCGCCATGCTCCTCGCAGTCCTGACGGAGGCTCTCCGGGTGCCGGGGCCAAGTCAGGTCCGCGCGCACGGGGTCACCGGCCTCGTCCCGCACTGGCACGTGCGTCCAGGGCAATTTCCGGAAGACGCGGCCGCGGGTGGCTGCTGTTCTGGACATCAGAATGTTCTCCCTGGAATCCTGGAGTGCTGGAGACAGGCCCGAGCAGGCTCTTGGGGGTTGTTTTGGAGAGGAAGGCGGTTCTGGGGCGGGGCTGACCTGCGCGTCACATTCGGGCATTCAGGGGACTCGTGGACGAGATGGAGGTGGACAGAGGCCCAGTGGGTAGGGGCCGCACGGCCGGCGAGGGCCCGGGAGGAGCGGGGCGCAGGAGCTGACTCCCGGAGGGCCGAGGGAGGGCGGGGCTGCGGGCGCCCGGTAGGGGGGTGCTCTGCCGCGAGGTGCCCTCTCAAGCTAGCAGGAGACCCAAGCCCCCCACTGCTGCACCTCCTGACCCATGGGGCCCAGCTGCTCTCTTGCCTGCGCCCTGCAGGTCCTGGCGGCTCTAGCAGGCCCACCTCCGTGGGGCCGCCTCCTGCGAGCTGGCCGGTGGCTGTGGCGGGGCGGTCCCTGCACCTGCCAGCCTCCTGGAGGCCGCGGGGTGGAGCTGGTGTGGCCCAGCTGGACCCCGGAGCCCGTCCGCCCTGGCTGGGGCTGTGGTCACACTGAGTCCCATTGGGGCCCCTTTGGGGCTCGGCCAGTGCTCCCCATGGCCCTTTCCTGGGGCACCTGCCGTCTTCACAACACGGACCCTGCGCTTCTCTCTGGTGGCTTCACTGTAAGGCGCAGCTGCGGGGTGCGGCCCGTTTTCCTCCATCAGGAGCAGCCCTGGGGGCGCGCTGTCCGGGCCTGCCCGTCCCCCGGGCGCTCCGTGCGTCCCCACGCGGGCCAGGGCCCGTCCACACCGGCGCGTTTTTTGCCTTCCTCGTCACTTGCAAACAGCTGTGAGCACAGAGCAGCTGTGAAGGGGCGGTGGGGGCCGGGGGGTCCCCTCTCGCCACCCGGCGGCAGGCGGACCGGCGCCCGGAGGAAGCAGCTTCTCCCAGACCGAGCGGCACCGAGGACGCCCCGGGAGGAGCCGCGTCACCGCGACACTGTTTTGGGGAAATCACGCATTTTGGGGGAATCTCAATGCTTGAGCTTAGGGGCGGAGGTCGGCACGTGTGGGGGGCCGCTGCCGGCTCATGCCAGCCCCGAGGCCACCTCCAGCTGCTGGGTGCAGCTGCTCCCCACCGCCCGCAGCTCCCGAGACACCTGCGGGGCGCTGGGTGTTTCCTGGCAGAGGCCGCCCATCACCCGGCCCCGCAGGCTGGCCATGGCGTTCCTGCCCGAACCTCCACCCCTGGTGTGCACGTTCCCTGCAAGAGAGATTTGATTTACTGCTTCTTCCCCATCTGGTTCTAGGTCAACAGCGTCGCGCAGGGCGGGCTGAAGAATTTAAGAGAAACACGTTGGGAGATTTGGGGATTTTACACTTGATCTCCCCACTGCCGCGACTCCCGGTTACAGGGTTCACATGACACACTTCAGATTTCCAGGCTTCCCGACGCAGCCTCCTCCCCTGTCTGCACCTGTGATCTGCTAAGTGCGCCCCGGAGGGGCTGGATCTAAGGAAACGTTCAGGTAGATGGAATTTTCCTGTTTCCTGCTAAATGCCCTTGGGAGTGTCCCGGAACATACTTTAAAACCCAGTCGTCAGAATCAGGCTTTCAGACGCGAGCCCACAGCTGCAGCAGCGTGGGAGAGGTGGAGCCCCGCAGTTTGGCCCGCTCCGCGAGATGGAGAGGTGACCAGTTCACGGCGCCGAGCTGTCGTGGCAGCCTCCGCGCCAGACGCCGCCCGGCCCTCTGCGGAGAGCCCTGGGGAGCTGGAAGGGCCCTCGGCCGCACCACCTGGGGGCGCGTCCTCGACTTCCGGCCAGAAGTGTCCTGGCTGCGCCCCAGGAGGAGGAGTCCTGGGGGGGTCCTGTCCCTGGAGGGGGGCGCAAGGGTGCTGCCGGGGCGCTGCGAGGCTGGCGCAGGGAGGGAGGGCTCTGTTCTCCCTGACACGGTGTTCGTGGGGCTAGGCCGCAGCTGAAGACATGGGGGGCCAGCGAGCCTGGGGGAGCCCCTGGGGCTGTGTCCGGACACCCTGACCTGGACGGTCACTCTGCAGCATCCAGCTGGGGCGCAGATGGTGTGATTTGCTTTGGCCGTGAGAGGTGAGCCAACGGGATGTGGCTGAAGTGGAGGCCTGGGGCGCAGCGTGCTTGTGGGGTCCCTGCTGGAGGGCATGGGGCCGTAAGGGGTGCTCGCACGCCCTGGGCCCCGCAGCCTCGGCCTGGCCTGCCGCCATGTGCCCGCTGTCCGTCTGCCTGTCCCCTGTGCTGGACGCCCGTGTCCTGGGCTGGTCAGTCGGCGGGCGCGTGGCCTGCGCCCGTGCTGCAGACGAAGGACACGTCCTGGGAAGTGTGGCCGGCAGGCGGGTGTGCAGGGGCAGGTGTGCAGGGGCGGGGGTGCAGGGGTGGGGGTGCAGGGGCGGGGGTGCAGGGGCGGGGGTGCAGGGGCGGGGGTGCAGGGGTGGGGGTGCAGGAAGGGGTCGGCTACGGCCCGCGCTTCCCCGGGGTCAGGCTCCTGGCTCCTGGAATACGGATGACACGCGCCCCCTCAGCCCCGACGTGCCGTCTAGTCTGAGCGCCCCGGGAGCCCGGCACCTCGCGGGTGGAGCCGGCCCCATCCAGCCTCCGGCTATGGGGCTGGAGGAGGCTGTGCAGGGCAGACTAAACCTCGGGCGGTGGCCCGGCTCCCCCGCCCTCCCAGGCGCCCAGGCGGGCCGGGCCCCGGGAGCGCAGTGCAGGCACAGCCCCTGAAGAAGTGAGGGAGAGCTGGGTCTGGCGGGGCGGAGCCCGCTGGACACGCCAGGGGCACGGCCGGGGTGGCGCTCCGGCCCCTCCCTTTCTTGCTGGGGTGCGGATGGCAGGACGAGGTGATCTCACGCCTCAGCCCCCGGCTGGTCTTGGGCGCCCCGGGGCGGGTGGTTTCGCCTGAGCTGCTTTTCCTTCTGGAAGGGGGCATCACGTGCCGGGCGCAGCTGCCGCGTGAGTGCGGCGTTGGCATCTGCTGCAGAGGTAGGAAGCCCAGATCAGATCAGGAAGCGCGGTTGCTACGCTACCGGGAAGGCACTTTCATGCAAAGCGATTTAATAGATGTGAAGGCGTGTGCAGCGCTCTGCATGTCAAGGCAGAGGCTCGCGGGCAGTGGCGGGGGACACACAGCCCGCCGCTCCTGCCCGGCCTCGTCCCGCCCACCTCGCCTCCCTCGGGGACAGGTGGAAAGACCCCAGGCTGCAGGTGGAGCAAAGGCCTGCTACGTGCATTGGGTCGCCCTTCCTGCTGTGGCAGCGGGGCCAGGGCCTGGGCTCCTGGTTGTTCTGCATGTCTTAGCCCACAGGAAGGACGCCTGGGAGCCTCAGGGGATGACATGAGCGGAGGTGACCCCAGCTGGGGGATGCCGATGGGGGAGCTCGCCAGCGCGGTGGGCCCTGGATCCAGTCGTACCTGAAGGCGGTCCCGTACACAGAACTAGAGCTATATGGGTGATGACTCGTTTCTGCCACTCCAGACAAAGGACTGAAGAGCAAACCAGGGGCCAGTGACGCCACCTGCCTTCTACCGCAGCAACAACACTAGGGTGTGCACACTCAGGGCTTTGCACAAAGGCTCCCCCCTCGGCCCCCACTTTACACCCACGTTTCCAAGACAGCTGCTCGGCCACTCTGAAAGCTGCACCTGCTTTCCTTCGGTCTTGCTGGTTGGCTGTTTGTTCACGTCCAGTATCAACTAGACCTCATACTTACTTTCACAAAATCTTAACAGACCGGCCAAGTGGTAAATGTGATCCAGGACCAGTCAATTAATTTTGAAGTCACGGCAACACTTCATCCAGAATCTGTGCTCCGCTGGCGCTTCCTTTGGGGGACGCGTGTGACGTCTCAGTGCAGAAGGAACGGCCGGGGGGTGGGGTGCCGTTGGGACAGCCTTGGTGCCCAGCAGCAGCCCGGTTCAGAAGGGCCTGGGACCAGCTGCGGCTCTGTTCTGGGGGGCTGGGGGAGGAGTCAGCCCAGAGGAGCTGTGGGACACCCACTCCCGTCTCTGCGGGCGGCATTCGCCTCGAGCTTAGTCTAAATCCCCAGCACTCCAGCGCATCTGTGCTTGGGTAACAAGCGCATTCATCTTCCACGAAAATCCGCATTATCAGTTTAACCTTCCCTGCGATGCGTGTGCTGAAGCCAGGCTCCGGCCCCCGGGGAGGAGGGTCACGGCGGAGGGAACGCCCTCAGCTAATCCTCCCGAGAGCAGCGAGAGTTGGGGATTTGCTCCAGGCTCCCTGTGCTGGTAATTAACCACCGCGCAGAACACTAGAGTCGAGTGGGCACTTGTGAGATGAAATGCAGCTTTCGGGAAACACTCCTCAGAGAGTGGAGGTCTTTGCCCGCGCGTCGCGATGTGCGCGAGATCAGGGTCGGGAAGGCGAGTCTGCATTGTGGTGTGTGCCTAGGGGCGCCTGCACAGGTGCGTGAGTGGTGTGCGTTTGCATTGATGCCTATGGGTGTGTGCACGCGGGGTGCAGGTGTGGACGCGTGCGTGCATGCACATGGGCACACGTGCACGGACACACGTGCGTGTGTGTGCGTGTGTTTTGGAAACTGCGTTGAAAGAGCTGCCTTTCCTTGGGAAGCTGCAGCCACTCATGGCTGGCACCACCGCGCCGGGCCACACGGCCGCCACAGCCACCTGCAGCTGCAGCACCGTCTTTGCGAGGAGCAGCAGGCGGGCGCGTCCCTGTCCTGTGGACGATGTCTCCACAGGAGACCTGGCCGCAAAGGGGTTTCTTTCTCTTCGAGGACCCACGTGCAAACAGTGCTAGCTAGGACAGCTGGCCGGAAACCTCACGCTCCCAACAAGCTATTTTTGGGTAGAAGTGGGCGGCAGGAGGCCGGTGTCGCTGGGAAGATGTGAGCGTGGTGTGCGGGGCGGGGCGGCTTCCCAGTGCCTCCAGTGGCCCTGCCACGGCGGAGCCCCCCCAGTGTCCCCGGGGGTGTCTGGACCTGGCTGTGTCCAGCGGGCCACCTCTCCCGAGCCACTCAAGGCCTGGGAGTCAGCCTCTCCTCCTGCGCCCTGACTACCTTTTCTTGTAGAAAACGCAGAACAGCTGGGCAGGAGAAGGTGAGGAACGTCTTCTTGTTACTGACTTTTAGAAGGTGATTGTATCTGTGGAGAGTCTGAGACCCAGAGAGGGAAAAGTCCTCCCTGGCCTTAAATTAGCTCCTTTATCTTAACAAGTCTCGGGAAATCTGCTGACGCTTGGCTTCGGCGAGCAGAGCCCAGTGGCGGGGCCATTAATCGGCCCAGGCTCGTGGCAGCGGCGCCCGCCCTTCAGCTCATCTGCCTGTCCTTCGGCCCAGCCAGGAGGTGCAGTGCCATGAAACCGGGGCGGGCGGGGCGGCCACAGCCCAGGTCAGCTCTGCGGAGGCCCTGTGCCCGCGTGGCTGAGGGCGGGAGGCCCCGGAGCTCTTGGGATGGGGCGTCTGAGACACATGCACGCACACGTGCACACACGCGCACGCACACGCACGCACACACATGCACACACACATGCGCAGGCATGTGAACATGCCTGTGGGCCTCTTGCTGGCGGGCGCTGGGCCTGCTCCCTTGAGGTTGGCTCTTCCCCTTGAGCGGCCGCGGTGCTGGGCTGGCTGGAGCAGCCCCCGCCTCCTCGCTGGCTGGTGGCTTTCCGGGAGGACCCTCAGGTGAGGGCGTGTGAGAGCCGCAGCCGCTGCTGCAGCGTGGGCGAGAAGGCCCGGCTTCTCCCCAAGGGCCAGCGGCTGGACGTCGTGTCTGGGCGTGGGGTTCCCAGGCGGGGCGTTCAGCTTCCACGGCCGAACCTGCCTGGGTTCCGGGGCTTCTCCAGGCCGCGGGGGCTCAGGTACCCGCACGCCGCCTCGTGGCCGCCTGGGTGGGGCAACGCCTGGCAGCTCCCCTGGGGGCTGGCGGGGTGCTCCCTGCGGCGGCCACCTCCTCCCTCGGGCACAGCAGTTGCGGCAGTGGCTTGTCCGCGCTCCCATTTCCTCGCCGCCGTCGAGGTGCGGGTGGTCGCTGCCAAGGCGCGGCTCTCCAGGAAAGGTGATGCTGCCTTGGAAGCTAAAAGCCCATGCGTCCCGCTGAGAACACTTGCGGCCCATTTCCCTTAAAAGACGTAAATATGCCATGGCCGCCACGCTGGAGCCCTCCAGGCTGCGGCTGGGACCTGGGGCCTGCAGCCGGGCGCTGGGACAGGCGGAGTGAAGCGCAGAGGCCTGTAGGAGGGGCGGGCAGGAGGCAGCACTGAGCATCAATTTCCTTAAAAGAGACGCCGGCGTTGACAGGCCCTCCTTTTATTTCCACATTAGGATCTCCAGAGCATTCTTATTTAGGTAGCAATCTTTTAGAAAAGATACGTTTTCAGCAAAACACACAAACACCTAATACACTGGGGTGAGATCTGCCGCGGCAATGCCGTAGATGAAGAGCTATTTTGTCGTGTTCTGTGAACAAGCCATTTTTAATAGTCGTGGGCTGCTCTGCTTTTGGTGGGGACAGCCCCAAGCCCCGGCACGTTCCAGAATGCTTGTCTCTACCTCGGGGACTAGGATCATCCTTTAAAACTCAAAAGCGGAGGCGTCGGTGGTGGAAGGGCCGTGGGCGGGCTGGCGGGAGCCAGGCGGCCGTCTGAGAAGGCGCCATGTGGGCTCTGTGTGCTGGGGCCAGGGGAGGCCCCCGGCACGAGAAGGTGTAGCGGGCGTGGACGCTCACCGGCGAGAGCCCAGAACTGCACCCAGAGCAAAACAGAGCAGAGGCGCCCAGAGGGTCACGCAGGGCTGGCCGGAGCTGTGGGGACTCCGTCCTCAGCCATGGGTGGGACCGTCCGCTGGACGTAAGGAAGGAAAAAGAGCACGTGGGGCAGGGGGCAGCTCAGCCCAGCAGACACAGGCGACCCCTGGGCCCAGCGGCGGTGGACTCGCTCCACCGGGTCTCCCGGGCGCACCGTCCGTGAGGCCACGCCGCAGGGCATTGCAAATCTCGAGGCCACGCCGGTCCCTGCCGGCCGTAAGAAGACAGAGATAGGAATCAACAGAAGCAAAACTGGCAAATTGGCAAATCTGTAAAATAAAGCTACGCTCTTAACTAAAATGTCAAAGAAAGAAATCACAGGGCAGCTGGAAGAGAACTGGACACCTGCAAATGGACATTCGGTGTGGTGAAAGTGAGGGGCACGCCACGGCTGCGCGAAGCGCGGACGTGTAGCTGCAAACGTCCACGTTGAGGACAACCCAAGCCCAAGCAGGGACCTCACGCCCAGCTGGGGGACGGGAGCCGAGTGCCCCCGCCCGCAGGACCAGCGAAGACAGAGGTGGGTCTCAGAAAGGGCAACAGAACCAACGCAACCTTAATTCCGAAGGCTGCCACAGAAGGAGAAAATTCGAACTGCAAAGTCAGAACTAGGGCGAGGCCACAAGACGGCGCCTGCAGGGACGGGGCTGAGGGCAAGCCCAGCGCGGGAGCCCCACACGGGCGGGCGCAGGGGCACGCGGACCCCGAGATAAGCCGTGAGGGGCGGCAGACTTCAGTGACCTCTGACTAGTAGGGGACGAAGCGGCGGCCCAAACCTTCACACTGACAGGAGCTCCAGCCCTGGTGGCCGCCCTGCTAGAGTCTCCCCGACAGTCAGACAGCGAACGCCCACTCTTCTCAGACTCCGAAACGTGAAGGAGCAGCACTTCACCCCGGGCCCTTGACACCGAAGTCAGGCCAGCACTAGCCAGTGAGACTGAAGCAGCAGGCCGGGGCATGCCAGGGCCAGCTCCACGGCGCCGAGAGCACTCCGCAGGGCGAGGGGCTTGCGTCTGGGACGCTGCGGCGGCTCAGCCTCGGAGAACCAGTCAACAAAACACGTTAAAGGAAGGAATTTGAAAAGGCACACGACCGTCGACTTTGAGAGAAGCGTGTGGCAAACCCAGCATCCTTTCACGGTACGCACGCTCGGCACGTTTCCCACGTCGTCGCTTTGATTCAACATCACACTGAAGGTTCTAGCCAGAGATCTTTTTAAAGAGATTTATGTATTCGTGCACACAAGAGCTGGGGTGCAGGCCAGAGGTGCAGGGGGTGAGAGGACTCCCCAGAGACAGAGCGGGGAGCAGAGCAGGCTGATGGACTGAAGCACACTGCTGAGGGGAGCAGCGGGAGACAGGAGAGGTCTGCTGCACCATGTGGGTCCCTCCCTGGCCGGGGATCGAACTCGCACTGCAGAGGCTGCAGGTGCTTCACAGTGCGGTGCTTAACCCCTGCACCACCTGCGAGGCCCGAACAGCGAGTCTTGGAGGGAAAGTGAGTCTCCAAGCACCAGCAGAAAGGACGAGGCTTTCGTCCAGCGGCGGACGAGGCAGCCTCCCGGGAGCGGCTTCTGGGGCTGCAGTGTCCAGACCTCGTGCCGTAAAGCCCTGAGCACACCAAGCAGTCCCTGCAGCCTCGCATGGCCCCTGTGGCCCGGCAGCAGCCTCGGCCAGGCTGCCCGTTCTGCGCCGTCCCCTGGCCTCTGTCCTCGCGGCGCACTGTCCGAGGAGGCTGGGCGCCTTGCTGGCCACTTCCTGGACGCGGTGATGCGACTTCTCGGGGAGCCGATGCTTCGTGGCCCCGGGCGGGCGGAGAGCGGCTCTGAGCTGGGTGCCTCTCCAAAGCGAGCCCGTCAGGCCGTTTAGCGGTGACACGTGGGGCGAGCTGCGAAGAGAGGCCGGGGCCACAGCTCGCGTTGGGAGGCCCGGAGGACCTCATTTAGCTTACCTTCTTAGAAAAGCCCTGCTCGAAGCCACAGAGTGAAACAAGCGGTCTCGAGAGGAGAGGCCTGAGCTGGAGCCCGAGGAGCCGAGTCTGCGTGAGGACCCCGCTCCCGCCCTCCATCGCCTGGGGACCCCGCGCTGCAGGGCCGGCTTCGGGGAGCAGGCGCATGGAGAGTGGCCGGCCGGCTGCCTCCCGCCTCGGCGCGACTGTGTGCGCCTGCGGTCTGCAGGCACAGCGGTGGCGGCCGCGGGGCGAGGGCCCTCCTCGGGACTGCCCCCCGGTGGCGGCGAGCAGGGACGGGGCTGAGACGTCGCTGTGGGCGAGCGGGACGTGCACACCCGGACGGAGGGCAGAGCACGCACGCCCAGGCCTGCAGCGACGGGCAGCACGGCCGGCTCCCGGAGCCCCAGGTCCCGCCCGAGGCCTGCCCGGCCTGCTGGTCGCCCCCCTCCCTCTCCTTTGGGCTCAGCTGAGGGGGAGAAGGGCCATGCCTCCGGGTGGGGTGGCGCGTGCTGGGCGGCTCATGTCCTCCCGAGGCGCTCCGGCCTGGAGACCGCCCTCAGCCAGCCCAGAGCCACCAGAGGACCCGGCCCACGTCCTCGAGGCTCCGAGGCCGGCGCCCGCTGCAGATCAGAAGCGCCTGCCCTTTGCAGACATGAGCGGGTCAGCAAAGCCAAAGTCGCTTAATTCAGATTTGATCAGCGCCGGCGCCCGCGCCCCTCCTGCCTGGCTCTCCACTGTCGCGGGCACTGGGGCCGGGCGCCGGGCTGGCCGCTGCAGGGGGCCTGAGACCCCCCCCACTGCTCCAGGAAGCCCTGCCGAGGCGCCCTGCCCGCCACGGAGGGTCAGCGTGAAGACCTGGGGAAGCAGAGCTCAGACGGGAAGCGCTTAGAGGAGCAGAGGCAGCCTCAGAGCAGGCAGAGAGGCGTCTGCAGGGTGCCCGGCCCGGGCTCCCTGCAGAAAGTCACCCCACGAGGGGCGCCGGGCCGGGGGCAGGGCCCTGTGCTCAGAGCTCGCGGCCCTGGCCATGGGGAATGGGCCGCTGGCTTGCTGCCCGGCCTTGCGGGTCCTTGGCCTGCCGCTCTCAGCCTGCGCGGACAGGCCGGGTCGGAGTTGGTCCGCGGGAGCCACGGGCGGTCTCCTGGGAGGGAATCGAGCGGCGGCGCGGGCAGTGGTCTCCGGTGCTCAGGAGACGCGCCGGGCCTCGGGCAGACCAGGAGCCTGGAGAGGAGCCTGCGGGCCCCAGCGCTGCCCTCGGGAGCGGCTCTGGCCCCTTCCGGGGGGCGGGCTCCCGGGGCCCGGGCGGGGGTAGCCGCGCAGAGCCAGGCCCTGCAGCTGGAGCCCAGCCAGGCCAAGCCCACCCGGCTCTCCCCCCGCTGCGCCCACTGCCGCGTCTCCCGGCCCAGGCGCTGTCGGGGAGGCCGGCCCGGGTGAGGGTGGGAACGGCCCACGTCCAGCTCCAGGCCTCGCCAGCTGCTGGCCGGCGGGAGTCCCTCTGGGGGTCCCCGGTCTGCAGAGCCGGCCAGAAGTGCGAGGATCCACGAGACAGAGTGGGGTTCGTTGTTGGGGCAGGGACGCGGGGCTCGCTGGGGACACGGGAAGAACAGGGCCACTGTCGGGGCGCGGGGAGAGCGGGGTCCGGCAGCTTGGGGAGGCTGCTGGGAAGAAGACACTGTGTTCGCGGGGCTGCGGCGGGGACAGCTTGTCCCAAGGGGGCTCCAGCGGGGCGGGCAGCAAGGGCCCCTCTGCTGGAGTCCGCGGGGACGTGACTTCGGCGCTTCCTCGGTGATTTAACCGGCGGTGGCGGGGCGGTGGCCTCTGTCCTGCTGCCTTGGGGGTGCGTGGGCCCAGGCGCTGCCCCACGGCGGGTCCCGGGACGTGGGGCCCTCGCGGCTTTTCCGGGCGGAGCGCAGTGACTGGCGCGGGGCGGCCCTCTTGCTCTCCGAGCACGGCGGTTCAGTGACACCCCCGCCCGGGCCCCAGACAGCCTCCGGGGCCCGCTGCGGCCCCCGGGCCAGAGACCCCAGGCCTCGGTCTCACGGATGCGCCGAGAAGAGTTTTGGAGAGGCAGGGAGGGGCTGACATTTGACTTGAGAGAACAAAACTCGGCTGGTGAAAAGCGGCCGGTCCCTGCCCCGGCACGAGGCCACGAGGCCGGCGTCCCCCGCGCCCAGCACCTCCAGATGCAGCCGGCGCCGGAGGGCGTTCCACAGGGCCGCCCGCTGGGAGACGCCTGGGCTCTCTCGGGCCCGGCCTTGCTGGTCCTGAAAAGCACCTAAAACATCCCAGAACGGGCTGGCTGACTTGGCCACGACGAGGCCTTGTCAAGGCTGAGCTGGTCTTGGGGCACCGCGTGCCGGCCCGGCGTCGCCCCGGCTGGAGCCCACCCAGGTGGTGCCCACCGGCCAGCAGCCTCTGGGCACCAGCGCGCCCAGGGGCAGGGACACGTGTGTCCAGGCTGCCACGGCCCCAGCTGTGACTCCAGTGCAGACAGCGGCGCCAGACTCACCCGCGTCTTTGTTTCCGCTCCGCTCTTCCCGGGAAACTGTTGAAGTCCTTTTTAGCGCTTTTCCCAGGAGGCCTCATTTACTCCTAAGAAAACTGAACTTTGTTTCACAGCCGAAGGGCGTGTCAACGACAGCAGGATGTTATCGATCGCCTGCCTGCGCTCAACGTTCACGAACGCGAGGCCTCTTGCTGGGGAGCGCCATGACTGAGAACGGGTGTTTCGTGCCTGGTGCGAGCTGCGGCTCCCGCTGCACTGGGGCTGGGCCGGCCCCTCCTGGGTGGCGGCCTCGGTTTCTCCAGATTCCTGAGGCCCCGCTGGGCTCTGAGGCTCCTGCCGCGCTGGGCGTGGCCCCGGGGGCTCCTGCGGACGCCCATCTCTGCCCAACCTCGGCCCCTGCACCTGTCTGGCAGGACCAGAGCCGGACAAGTGGGGGACCACCCAGGCCCCTCACACTGCTCCGCTGGGGCCAGCAGCACCCCGACTTGAGGCTCCCACCCCTCGCGCCCACGCTGCTGCTCCCAAGCCAGACCCCCCTCCGCCTCCCCTGCGCTCTGGGACAGTGGCCGGGACCAGGCCCAGCTCACAGGCCTGCAGGCGAGGGCTGATCGAGCCCCTCACAGCCCGGCCCTCAGCTGCCCGGGGCAGCGGCAGCTGCGGCCCACCCTCCTCCCCTTCCCCGGGGCTGGCAGAGGCCCCCACTGCCCACGCACTGGGCACCAGGACCCCAAACTAAAGCTGCAGAGCCATGGACGGCCAGCAGGGCGGGAAGGCCAGTGCTGGCGGGCGGGGGCGGGGCGGGGGCGAGAGGTGGATGCGGTGAGCACTGCCCGTGCCTGAGCAGCGGCCCAGGGACAGCCCCTCATGCCCAGAGCAGTGCTCCCTGCTCCGTCCGGACCAGCGCACGCCGCCGAGGGCAACACGCTCCCGCAGAAGCCCGCATCCCTCTGCTGGGCCCGAGTTGCCCGAGTTGCGTCCGTGCAGCGAGGCCACGGCCTTGACCATGGGCCGGGCCGCCCACGCCCTGCCCGACCCGGCTGCCGCCCCCACAGTCGCCTGCCGGCCGCCTCTCTCCTCCGCGTCTCCCTGCGCGTTGCTGGGGCCAGCGCCGGGCGCCGTCCCCTCGCCTGGGCCCGCGGCCGCAGACACCCCCTCCCCGGCTCCTCGACCGCGTGTCTGGGCGGCAGCGCCCGAGTCCAGGCACTCCCTCTCCGGACGTCCTCCGCACCCCGGGACCCGCACTCAGCCAGCACCGAGCACCCCGGGCCCCGAGCACCATGGCCCCTGGCCCCTGGGGCCCGAGCGCCCACGCACCCACACCGAGAGGCGACCACCTGTCGCTGCCGCAGGGGCCGCGGCCGGGGGAGGCGATGACCGCGCCCTCCGCCCGCGCGCAGGACGCCAGCCGCACGTCCGCTGCCGTCTGGCCGGAGCCCGGGGCCTCGAGCGGCGGCCGCTGTTACGCGCCTGCAGGGGCCGCGGCCCACGCCTCGGGGTCTCAGTGTTGCTCGCGGACGATGGCGGGGCCCGCCTGGGCCAGGGACGCCGAGTCGGCCGGAGAGGGCGTGTCCACCTCTCCGGGCCCAGGGGTCAGGTCCGGTCAGCGCCGGCCCGAGCGCAGGGTCCGACCCTGTCTTTGTGCAGTTTCTAAATCTGCTTGAAAAATATAGAGAAAAAGAAGTTTTGGTGACTGTAATTTCTTTTACCCCAGAAAAGCGCAGACGAAATGGACGACCCCAACAGGCCCCGTCTCCCTGCAGGAGCCGCCAGGCCGCCTGCGAGGGGCTGCGGGGCCACACCCAGGGCCACTCAGAGGAGGGCGGGCCCAGCACTAGGCTTCTGAAGTCATGCCAGCCGCCCCAGGGCCCCGCAGACTCCGCAGAGCCCCACAGACCTCCGCAGAGCCCCGCAGACCCCCACAGAGCCCCACAGACCCCCGCAGAGCCCCGCAGACCCCCACAGAGCCCCACAGACCCCTGCAGACCCCGCAGCCAGTGCCACCATCCCCCAGGCGCCCCCGCCCGCATCCTGGCCCGTGACAGCTGTGCGAGGCCAGCCGAGTGCTGGGGCACACGTGGGCGCCCCGAAGCTGCCTCCTGGCTCCGCCCTGCGCCCTCCGTGGACGGGGCCACATTTGGGGGCCTGCTGTGGAGCGGGCACCCCCCTCCTCTGGCTGCGACCTGCAGCGGCGGTGGGCTCCGGCCCGAGGGTCCCCGGGGAGCTGGGCGTGGGGGAGCAGCGTCTGGGCAGGCCGCGGGGCGGGGTCCCTGCAGCTATGCCGCTGCTCCAGGCGCATCCTGTGTTTTCAGGGGTTCAGCTGCATGCGGGGGGCCCTCTGGGGGCAAGGGCCTGGGTGAGGCAGCCTGCGCTGAGCCGGGCGGGGGTGCAACTGTGCCTGGGCTGGCCGGTGCTGGGGGCTGCCCCAGGGCCACGCATCGGAGGCCGTCTCCGGGCCCGCGGGCGGTGAGCGGGCGGTGAGCGGTGAGCGGAGCTCCTCCACCCTGCGGTGCGGGCGGGCTGGGCAAGGGCCGCGGGGCCCCCTCAGCGGCGCAGTGGAGGAGCGGGCAGGCAGCCGCGCCTCCGTCCGCCCCGCTTTGGCATGGCCCCTAACACAAAGGCTCTGCATTTTTCATGAAGAAAAACAGAAAAAATGTAAATGAGCAGCCGGGGAGCGGCCCGCTGGCGGGCAAGCGCTGCCCCAGCCTGAGCCCGCTGTCCACACCGCGTCCGTCTCCGCCAGTCCCGGGGCAGCTGCTTTCGGGGTGCGCTGGGGAGCGGCGGCCGAGAGGCGGGTGTTGGGCTGCCCGGCGTCCCGAGTGCTTCTGTGGCTTGTACTGGCCGAAGGTTTTATGTTTGCCTCATGAAAAATTAACCCGAATGTTCTCGCCCTTGAGCGAGGCCCTTGTCCCCGGGGCAGGGAGGGGTGCGTGCACGGGCCGGAGCGCGGGTGAGAGGGGCTGGCCTGCGTGGCAGAGCCGAGCCCGCCTGGGCGGTGCCTGGTGGGCTCCTCTGCGGGGCGTCTCGGGGCAGGGGTCCCCTGCGCCTGCTGCTCCCGGGGTGCGCACCAGCCCCGCCCGACCACACGGCAGCAGACAGACCTGGCCTGCCGTGGGCCGAGGCTTTCTGCCCACACCTCAAGGCCCTGGCCCCGCCCGGCACACACGTGGCTAAGTTCAGAGTTTGCGCCAGCGTCTGGGTGAGCCAGGCGGCCCAGGTGGGTCTGGGACAGGTGCTGCGGCGTGAGGCGGCCCCGAGCCCATGTCTCCGCCGTGCGCCGTGAGGGGGGCCGGCCCGGGCGGCGGGATGCTGCGGGCACTTGCAGGCCCTCTGGGGCTCAACACACACATGCTTAAGTGGGTGTGCCCCTCGAGCCCCGGAGGGAGGCGGGAAGCCGCACACGGGCCGGGGGCCAGACCGGCAGGCCCACGCCCCCCTGCCTTGCTCTGCCTGGGCCTCTGTGCTCTCCCACCCCTGCCTCTGCCTCCCCACTCTCTCCTGCCCACTTTCTCCCCTGGAGAGAGCACGAGGAGACGTGGGGCCGCGGAGTGGGGCCGGCGTTCACGTCGCTGGCAGGTGTCAGGAGCGCAAGGCCCGGGCTCAGCAGGAACCCGCCGCGCTGCCCGGCCAGCAGGCCCTGTTGCCCTGGCTGGGGCTCAGCCCGACGGGTCCCTGTGGAGGCGGGTGTCCCCAGGTGAGGGGGCGGCGGCCCCCGCACCACCAGGCTCCCGGGACCCACAGCCGGGCCACTGCCCCTGCCTCTCCGAACTGGTCTCGTCACCACTTTTCAAAAGGAAAACGCAGACGCTGACTCTGAGTCACTCGTTCTCAGCTGTACGAGAAGGTGACCACACGGACACAGGGGGCCGGCCCGCGCCCCACCCTGTCTCGGGACCGTGGCCGCCCCGCCCGCCCCGCCCGCCCAGCCCCAGTGCCGCCGCTGCAGCCGCCGAGCTGACGCCGGCTCTGCCCTCGCCGCTGTGGCACAGCGCTGCCCGGGCGCCGCGGGAGACGGCAGCCTGGACCGGGAGGGTCCGCTGCGGCAGTGCCTGGGCAGGGCGGACGTCCGGTCCCCGAGTCAGCGAACGAGCCGCACCAGGCAGAGCCCTGGTTGCGCCTGCCCGGCGCGGCCCTGAGAGACGCCGCAGGGCCCAGGGCTCGGCTCCCGGAGAGCGGGGGGCCGGGGGAGCCTGTGGCCAGTCCCTTGTGGCCGAGCTGCTGGCAGCGGCCTCCCCAGCTCAGGCCTCCCCAGCCGCGGCGGGAGGGAGCACGCGGCGCTCCCTGCAGCCGGGCGGCCGGCTGGGGACTTGGCCAGCTGCGGAGCTGGGCGCGAGGGCCTCCCCGCCATACATCTCAGCCCGAACAGGGAGTAATCTCGTTTCAATCCACCGCAGGGCGCGCAATAAAGCGCTGAAGCATCCAGGTTAAGCCTTCGGGGCGCGATTAATAAAATCAGATTCAGACTCACGCGCGTCATTTTTCCTTCAAGTTTGCTGGGAAGAAGCCTGGCGGTCCCAGATTAAATCATCCGGTCGTGTGGGCTTCGGCTGTATGAAAACGCCCTCCCCTCTGCCAGCTCCGCGGCGCGAGAGGAACGCCCGGGACCAGGCCCGCGGCCGCGGGCGGCATCTGCTCTGGAGCCGCACAAGGTGGCTGGCGCCCGTCACATGCGGGCCCTGCCTCGGGCCCGGCCTCGGGGTGCGGGGGGCCCTGGAGGTGAGAACCAGAAACGAAGCCGGGACCGTTTCTGCGCCCTCTCCCTGGGTGTAAAGCGCTCTTCTCCATCACGGGGTCCGGAGGTCCAGCCGGTCCAGCCGGGCCTGGCCGTGGGCTCCGGCAGCTGCTTCCGTGGGGGGGCCTGAACAGCCTGCTCTGGGCACGGACGAGGGACATGGCCTTGCTTCTGCTGGACTTGGGGTGAAAAGTGTCTACTGATTTCATGGAAATCAAATTACTTCATTCTCATACGGCCCCCTGAGTAATTAAAGGTATTAATCAGAAAGTCCTTGCCCGTTGGGGTCTAAACTGAGTGTCCTGTGTGCAGCGTCAGGCTCAGCTGCGAGACTCTCCTACCCTGGAGTGGACAGAGCTCAGGAGGGCATGAGCGGCCAGCTGGTCACCCCCGCCTGGTCCTCCCAACCCCCGTCTGACCCCGGTGTCTGGCTGGGGTGGCCCAGGCCTGGCTCTCCAGCCGCTGGTCAGCCTGTTTCGCTGCCTGAAATCGGAACCTGGTTCTGGCCAATAATGAGTCTTAAATTGAAAGCAGAGAAGATGCATGATTATAAATGTGCGATTTTACACAGCTGCGCACACCCAAGCATGTGCACACACACATGTGCAGAGACACGTGTGCACACACACGCACACGTGCACACACGCACACGCAGGCACTGGCAGGTGAAGGCTCCTGTTTACCGACTCGAGGCCACCGTCCCCGCCCCGTGCTCCTGAGCCCGCTCACTTCCTCGTGGGCACTCGCCGGCCCAGCCCGCCCGGACGGCCCCTCGTCCTCCAGAGTCGGGAGCTGCGCTCGCCGGCAGGAGCCACGGTGGAGCAGCAGCGGGGAGGGCGCGGCTGGAGTACTGATGCTGTCGGAGTCGCTGCCGGCAGAGGGGCAGAGGGAAGGGAGGAGGGACAGAGGGACACGGGCCGGGCGGGGACGGAGGCCACTCGGCCCGGCCACGCAGGAGCCTCGTTCTCCTTCTGCTTACGGCCACACGGCTCCCTCCCACCTCCCTCCCGGCACACCTGACATTGGAAATTCTGTTTTGTGTTTGATTCCAGGAGAACAGAGGGGAATCCGCAGCATCTCACTGGTTTGCTCATGTTCTTTGCAATTTACAAGTTACCAAGCACGCATGCCAAGTCCCTGCCGCGCTGACTTCTACCTGAGAGGGTGGCAGGGACCTATGGGCCTCACTGAGCCCGCCACTGCCCGTTGCCTGAGGGGGTGTTCAGGGAGCGTCTCCTCGGTCCCCGCCTGCTGCTGGTCTGGGGGGGCCGCTTTGACACCCCGGAGTAGCCCATACGGCTGATTATTTTTAAAGCCGAGTTGTAAAATTTTTCCACACGTTTTCAGAAACTGCTGCTGGTGAACAGAAAGAACTGGAGACAAAAATGAGGCGACTGATGAAGGCTGCGCTGGCTCAGGCCAGGTGCAGCTCGGCCAGGTGTGCCCAGACCAGGTGCAGCTCGGCCAGATGTGCCCAGGCCAGGTGTGCCCAGACCAGGTGTGCCCAGGCCAGGTGCGGCCCGGCCAGGTGTGCCCAGACCAGGTGTGCCCAGGCCAGGTGTGGCCCGGCCAGGTGTGCCCAGACCAGGTGTGCCCAGGCCAGGTGTGCCCAGGCCAGGTGTGGCCCGGCCAGGTGTGCCCAGGCCAGGTGTGCCCAGGCCAGGTGTGGCCCGGCCAGGTGTGCCCAGACCAGGTGTGCCCAGGCCAGGTGTGGCCCGGCCAGGTGTGCCCAGACCAGCATGCCCCGCTTCTGGGCTGGACGCTCCCACCTGGGTGTGGCTCGTTTATGCTCCTTGCATTGGCGACACAGCATTATCTGGCAGTCGGTTTTGCAAATCCCGTCACCCGGCGCTCAAATGAGACCAGCACAATCGAACAGGCGGGTGCGCAGGGCACGCCCGGGCTCGCTCCGACGAGAGGCATGCCCAGGAGCGCGGCACGTCGGGAACCCCGCAGGAGGACGCCGTCCAGCTCACACCGGCCGCTCCGGCCCCGCGCCGCAGGGCAGGGCCGCCCCGGGCAGCAGGCGGGCGGTGCCGGGCGGGGCCTCGCGCCCACAGAGCCGCCGGAGGAGGCGGACACCGGCTGGCTGCCTCACTGGCCGCTGCCCCGCCGGCCTCGCAGCTCCCCCAGAGCAGGAAGCGCCGGCGGCGGCAGAGCTGGAGCTGGGCCCGGCCACCGTCGCGAAGCCTGCCTCTGCAGCCCGGGAGCTCACTGGGCCCGGACGAGCGCCTGTGCCCGGGGGCCTGGGGCTTCTGCTGCCCCAAGGCCTCCCCCACGGACTCACGGGCCAGTGGCCAGCCCACGTGCCCCGACTACGTGGGGTCTGGTCCCGGGCGGCCCACGTCCTGGGCAGCAGCCCACCGGGGCACCTGCGCCCGTAGCCCTCTCCCCGGCCCCGTCCCCCTCCCTGGTCCTTCCTTCTCAGCCCTGCTGCTCTGGCCCCCACAGGCGCCCCTCGACGCCCGGCCCCTTCTCTCGCTGGGGAGACAGCGCAGGCGTCCCACAAGTGGCTGCCACCAGCCTTTAAGTACCGCCCTTGGCCACGACCTGCGTCCTCGCCTGCAGCTGGCCACTGCCCACCCTGCGGGTGGACAGAGAAGCAGACCCTCCCCTTCCCAGCACAGCAGTCGGCATCCAGAGCGTCGTCTGCGGGCCTGTTGCTCCTCTCCTCTCCCCGGAGCAAGCCGCCCGCCCTCCCTCGCCCCCGGCAGCACAGCAGCGGCCAGGACCCAGCGTCCTCTCGGCCCTCTGCTGCCGGCCGCCTCTCACAATCCAGGGCGTCCTGCGTCCACCGAGGTGCCACGCCCTCAGGAGGACACCCCGTTAGGGCCGCTCACCCCCTCTGCAGGAGGCCTGCAGGCGCCCCACCCAGAGGGGCCCCCGGAGCCCCCACAGCCCTCAAGGCCCTCCAGTGCCGGCCACACACCGCCCTCATGGCCGCGCACTGACCCGTCCCCCCGCCTCCACGTGGACGCCACACCTCGCCCCGTCCGGGAGCTGGCAGGGCAGCCAGGCCTCTCCCAGCTGGTCAGCGGGCTGCCTGGACCCACTGCGCCTGCCCCTGGCCGCACCCGCCAGCCTTTGCGTGAACGGGGCCACGCACCCGGGTGTCCTGGAGCCAGGAGACGTCGACGCGTCTTAATGCTCTTATTTTTCTTATCACATCGCCACCGGAGACGCTCCGAGAGCAAGCGAGAGCGCCCTGGGCGCCGGGCCGCCCTCCCGCCCTCCCGCCCTCCTGCCGTCCCGCCCTGTGCACCTGCAGCTGGCGCATTCCCGAGTGGGGCGGCGGCAGGGGACTGGGAGCCCCGGCTGGGGGCGCTCGGGCACAGGCCGGGACCCCGCGGGGCCTGCCCCAGCCCCGGTTGCTCTCAAGAAGGAACGTTGCGATGAGCGGCTCAGAACTCTGCCGCGTCTTCGTCACTATGCATAAAACCAACCCGAGCAAAACCTAACTTAGAATGATAAGAGCACGCTTCTTGATGTCCCCTGTGCTATCAGGCGAGGACAGTTACTATAGCAGCGCTGCTGGGCTGGACCGGACGACGCGACTCGCGGGCCGGGCCCCTTCCAGGAGCTGCTGTTGTGTAAGCGGGAGCGAGCGCCAGGGAGCGGGCGGCCCTGGCTCCTCCAGGCTGGTTCCGGGTCAGTGGCAGACACGAGCAATGAAGGCTGTTTGCTCGGGGGGCGGCCTCTGGTTTCTGTGACTGGGCTCGATTTGAGTCTGTTCTCTGGTCTCATCTTTTTGCTCCAACTTGGGGGAAAGAAGACGGCGTGGAGGGGCCGTGAGAGGAGCGCCCCTCTTCGCTGGGGCTCCCTTGGGCGGGTCCTTCCCGGGCCAGGTCCCCGCAGGCCCCGAGGCCAGCGTGAGGGTGTAGGTGACCGGTGGGGGCCTGCTGGGGGCTGGGAGACCCGGATACCCGGGAAGGGCTGGCGATCCCAAGAGCTTTTCCCACCGGCTGGGTGGCCCTCGGAGGCCCTCCTTGGACAGCTGCCGGCCCCAGCAAGCCAGCTGCCCCCCGCTCACGTGGCGCCCCAGTGCCGCTCTGAGAGAGCCGGACGCCGACGCGGGGGTGCCCGCCCTCGGACCACGGGGAGCGGTGTCCGTCCAGACACGTGCTGGATGCTGAGGCCCAGTCCACCTTGTCGGCTGCGGGCCCCTGCTGGGCGCAGGGCTCCCCAAGAAAACGGCCGGCCGGCCCAGGGCCTGGCCCTGGCGCTGCCCGCCGGGAGGGCAGAGGCTAGGGTGGGGCTCCCAGGCCTGCACGGAACCTGTGTTTGGACAGATGCCCGCCGTCCGAAGTGTCCACCTGAGGTTCCTGAGCGCCCCAGCAGCGGGGGCACCTCCAGAGAATAGCAGGTCCTGGGCCCCTTGCTGTGGGCCCCCCAGGTCGGGAGACGGGGCGGCGCCGCGGTGGAGGCCCCCTCTAGGTGGCCACGTCCCTGGGCTGGAGGGGGAGGCGCGGGCACCGCCCTCCTTGGGGTGGGCAGCCTCGCCCATCCCCGGGTGTCGCCGGAGTCCCCACGGCCGTGGCCGGCCCAGGCCCCACAGCCCTCCCTCGGCCGCCGGCGCTAGGCGCGAACCGTGCGGTTTGCTCTCCGTAGCATCGCCGGCGCGACCCCAGCTCGGCCCTCGCTTGGCTGTGACTTTGATCTGGAGGCAGGTCAGCGCTGAGGGAGAGGCGGCTGCCAGCTGGGGACCTGAGTGTCCCCGGACAGCGCAGCCTCAGGGCCAGCATGGCCCGGGCTCTGGTCTCCACGCAGGTGCCTGGCGCGGGCGGTGGGGACCCTCCGCCCGCCCCGCTGGCGGGATTTCGTTTTCCCCTTTCCTAAAGTTCTCCCAGAAGCCCACATGCAGCAGGATTTTTTTTTCTCGCTTCAAACCAAAGAAAAGCACCCTCGGGAGACAGGCGCTCCAGACCTCCGAGTGCAGTAAGTGGGTGGGCGGATTTTGTGTTTCCTCCCGAGGACTTTGAAGCTCCTTCTCTGGCACTGGGTTTTCTGCTGTGTAAAGTGAATTCTGCAGTGCGGGGCTGAGCCGCGGCGTGTCCTGCAGCTGCTCTGCGGCTCCTGGGCAGCCGCGAGCCCCCGCCCGGGCAGCAGGGGGAGCACCGGCCAGGGGAGCGGCCCAGCGCGCCCCGCCCCGCAGACACAGCGGCCTCGCCCACCCGCCAACCGCTGTGCCCACAGGCTGGGTCAGCTCGGCCTCTGCCTGCCCTCCTCACACGCCCTCTGCCCCTCCCCTCCAAGGCCGCCCCTGCAGGCCTCCCTGAGGCCGCTCGGCCGCAGCCAGCCGCAGGCGTGCACCAGCCCCGGTCCTGCGGCCTGGCTTTGGGCCCTTGCTGCGGCCCGCTGGCTGCCTGACCCGCTCCGGGCTGACCCCACAGCCTCCCCTTCCCGCAGACAGGCCGTCCCGCTGCTCCTCACCTTCCCGCCTGGCCTGCGTGCCGCGCCCAGCTCCGACCGCCCCGGGGATACAGGTCTGCCCTGAAGCCCGCAGCGCCCCGAGCTCCCCTGTCCCTGCTCGCCGCCCCCGCTGGGATTCTGCGTGAGGCTGGGCGCTCTGCACTCAGGCGCTCTGGCCGGGGGGGAGCAGGCCCAGCGCTGACTCTGTTTGGTCAGCGGCAGCGGAGGCCCGGGGAGCGACCAGCTGGGCGCACGCGCTTCATTACGCTTCCGCTGAAACTCTTGTTGTCGCCCCAAGACGTGCCAGCTGACCTCAAGCTCACCGGGAACGACTCCTCTCCCAAGAGCCGGACCACAGCTCACTACTGGAGAGAGCGGCCACTCGGGAAGGCGCAGGATGGGACGCTTCCTCATCGGAGGTCGGCTGCAGAGGCCCAGAGGAGCAACGGACGCCCGGTCTTCGAGGCCCAGCTCAGCCGCTGCGCCAGGGTCCCCCGAAGCCTCCAGGGACACCACCTGCAACGATTCCTATTGGATTTGCTGCCCCCGTTTCGGTCCTCAGCCTGGAAGCGCCCGGCCCCCTGCACCAGGGTGCGGGCCTCGGCTCGGGGCAGGGCAGGGAGGGCCTCCGCGGCTGGTCGCCCTGCTTAGGGCAGGAGTCGGCAGGCGGCGGAGGCCCCTGAGAGCGGGCACGGGCAGGCGCCCGCTGGGCTGGCGCGTGAGCTCCTGCGCCGGGTGCGGCCTGAGGGCCGCGGCGAGGGGCGACACCCAGGTGAGCGCTCCGTCGAGGGGCGAACCCCAGACCTGGGGTTAGGCCTGCTCCCGCCGAGGACGGCCGGCGGCAGGGACGCCCGCGGCCCTGGCTCCTGAGCCCCTCCTGGAGTCACGTCGGGAAAAGCCCGCGAGCCCAGAGGCCACCCCAAGCCCAGGCTGCCCGGAGGCCGGCTCCCGACGGGCACCCCGTATGGGCGCTGGAGGCCGGGAGGCTGCGAGCTTCCTTGGGAGGGGCGCCTCTGGAAGCCAGGCCCCACGCTGGGGCGGACCCAGCCCCGGCAGGGCGGGCAGGAGGTCGGGCGAGGCCCTGGGGAGGGGCCTGGTGGACTCGGATCCCCAGCGCCCACCTGTGGGGCCTTGAGGCCAGGGGCCCTCCCGGCAGGCCAGCTCTGCCCTGCTGTGCGGGCAGCAGAGGGAGGGGGCCCGTGCGCAGGAGGCTCACGCAGGAAGGAGCCCCACGAGGCCTGAGCCCAGGCCAGGAGGGCGGGCCCGGCAGGGCAGCGGGCGGAGGCCGGGGCGCTGCCCAGAAGCAAGGACGGGCCCGGCCTGTCACGGCCGTGCCGTGGAGACCGCCAGCCTGCGACGAAGCCCCCGTCCCGCCCGGCTCGGCGCCCGCCCTCGCCAGCCAAGGCGGTGTGAGCCCAGGCACCCACCGCCCGGAAGTCCACCTCAGGTGCACTGTGTCCTCTCTCCGACCTGGGCCCGGGAGGGTGGGGCGGCGCGTGGGAGCCGCCCGCGGGAGGCCGCTCGCCCCAAGGGCCGGCCCCACAGCCCTCTCAGGACAGGCGAGGCGGCCACGGCGCCACACGCGTGTGCACTGTCACCGGGCGAAGCCCGCGGTCAGGGGGCATCATGGAAGAGACCGCCGTCAGGGGACGGCTGCCGCTCTATCTGTATCTGTCATAAAATATACAAGCAGGGCCGCCCTGGGGCGCAGGGCTGAGCGCCGCACTGTGAGGCATCCGCACCCCTGCAGCTCGAGTTCTGTCCCCGGCCAGGGGAGACCCCCAGGCGCAGCAGACCTCTCCTGCCCCCCGCTGCTCCCCTCAGCAGTGTGCTTCAGTCCATCTGCCTGCTCTGCTCCCCGTTCTGTCTCGGGTGACTCCTCTCACCTCCCTGGACTCTGGCCTGTACCCCAGCTCTTGTGTGCATCAATAAATAAACCTTTAAAAAAAATAAAATAAAGTATGCAGGCACGTAAGCCCCTAGATTGGAAATGAAAATATTTGGTAAAATCGGGACTAGGAGATGGGACATTGCTTTTCAATCTGCATTTTAATTAAGAATAAGAAAATGAGTGACGCGTGTTTTTCTCCCTCTCACCAGAACACCTTCCCGGAGTTTGGGGGGTGCCTGCAGGGTGCAGAAGCCTTTATCCGCGCCACGTCGTCAGGACGTTTCTCTCGCAGACGCGCCGTGGTGAAAACACTCAGAGCACACGTGGCCCAGGTGAGCGAGCTGACAAAGCGCTCGGGCTGTTTACCACAGAGCTGTAATCACAAAGCAGATGAACCACGAAACGCAGGCTCTGGGTCTTCTGCCGTGCGCAGCACGAACCGGCGGGCTCCATTGTTCAAACTGATCCCGGCAGCCGGGCGGGGGCACAGCGGCGGCTGCGTGGGTGTGAGTTCGTGCGCACGTGGCCAGCTGCCGAGCCACTCGGCGGAGGCGGCCGGCGGCTCCTGGGGCAGGTCCAGGAGAGGGGACCCCCTGGGGCAGCTGACAGGCGTGGCTTGAGGAATGACACTCTCTCGGTCCTCCCATGAAGCCAGACCCCTAAATCTCCGCCAGGCTCCATGGCGACAAGAAAGACTGGCCCCCCGCTCCGTCAGAGCGCCCCGGTTCCGGCCAGGGCTGTGCCCTGGGGGACAGCGCCCCCTTTGCGGGACAGCCTCCACCCCGCCCTCCGAGGGCACCCGTCTCCCGCGGGAGGCAGCAGGCCTAGGGACTGCGCTCCTGAGAGGGGCGGTTCCTGCCCGTTTCCGGGGGAAGACACAGAAGCAGAACCCCCGGAAAGCCCGGCTCCTCGGAACTCGCCGCCACGCCCCGGCCTGACGGGCACTCGGCGTCTTCCCACTGCCCCGCGCGTCCCGGGGTCACGTCCGGCGCCCCTCGTCTGGCTGCCCGGGCCGTGGACGCCGCGCGGCCCTCAGGAGTCGGCCCCTGCTCTTTGCAAGGCTTCCTTCTCCCGACAAGAACACGTTGTCAAGGATTCTCGGGGATTAAGTAAGTCCGTCCTTCGTGCTGCTAGAAAATCCACATTTGAATCTTAAAGCGGACTCTGTGGCCACCCGGTCTGCGGGCACACGGGGCGGGGGCCGCTTTCCCGCTGGCCGGCCCCACGGTCCTGCCCCAGGCCGGCCGATGGCCTGAGCACGCCCGGCCCCTCGCACTGCGCCAGCCGCGGCGCCTGCGTCCTCACTGGAGGCCCCTCTGGAGCCTGCTCTGGAGCCCCCTCCGGGAGCCCGGGGGGCCGCCGCCGTCCGTCAGGCCCGGTGGGCACAACCCCACCTCCGACGCCCCCGAGGGCCCCGGCTGGCCCTGCGCCAGTGGCGGGGACGGCACAGGCCAGAGGCAAGCAAGACCCTCGGGCCCTGAACTTTCATTCTCTGTGTCAGGGATGGCGGGGCCTTCGGGCTCCGGCGGAGGGGCCAGAGCCCTCCCCGAGGGCGGTCGTGGGCAGGGCGGCCAGCCACAGGGCCTGGCCAGGCAGTGCCCCATCGCCTGCCTTCCCAGATGCGCCTTTGAACCCAGCGCCCAGCCCAGCGAAAGGAGCGGGACGGGGCAGGGCGGGGCGCGTCTCGGGGACTGGCTCTGCAGTGGCCTCAGCACGCCGGGCCCCTCAGCCGCCGGCCTGCGCCCCTGCCCGCGCCCCCACAGCCCGCTGAGCTCGCATCCCCAGCTCAGGCCCCCTCCTGGCCTCGGCCACCCCCATGCCCTGCCCTGCCGGGCTTCGCTGTGAATGCAGTCAGCCCCGCCCCGCCCTGCTGCCCGGGGCTCTGCAGGGAAACTCCCCAGGGCCCCTCATTAGCAGCCCAGATTCCCTGGTCTGCACATCCGAGCTGAACAGGAGTCTCCAGGGAAGAAGCAGGAAACCTGATTTTTCAGATCACCCCAGGCAGTTCTCATGACCAAGCGTTTTGAGAAACAGAAGCGTGGGCGGCGCGGTGGCCCCAGTGAGCACGGCCCCCGCCCCCACGAGCCCCCCCTCTGCCCGGCCGACGACCAGCGAGCCAGGCCGGCACCCCTGCAGGCGGCCCCCCGTCCGCGCCCCTCCTGCGCGTCCACGCGGTCACTTCCACGGCGGCTCCGCCGTTCGATGAGCCTTCCAGGCCCATCTCAGCGCGGCGCCCAGAGACGGTGTCACGGGCAGACCCCAGGTGGGCGGGAGCTCCCCGAGCCCCAGCTCGGCCCAGGTCCCTGCTGTCCTGGCAGCCTGGCCGGCTCCGGTGGAGGAGAATTGTCTTCAAAGTAACGTCTGGGGAACATTCCCGTGCTCCCCTGCCGCCTTAAACAAAGGAAGGTGATGTAAGGTTAATAAGCACATTTCAGAAATCAGAAAAGGAAGGAGATTCAGGAGAAGAGAAGGAAGAACAAAAGGGGGAGGGGAGCGGGGAGGAGAGGCCGCAGGGAGGAGAGGCCGCAGGGAGGAGAGGCAAGTGGGGAGGAGAGGCAGGGGGAGAGGAGAGGCAGGGGG
>JAGFMF010011769.1:956988-1008568 GCA_019455555.1 Galemys pyrenaicus
GAGAGGAGAGGCAGGGGGAGAGGAGAGGCAGGGGGAGAGGAGAGGCAAGTGGGGAGGAGAGGCAGGGGGAGAGGAGAGGCAGGGGGAGAGGAGAGGCAGGGGGAGAGGAGAGGCAAGTGGGGAGGAGAGGCAGGGAGAGAGGTGGCAGAGAGAGAGGAGAGGCAGGGAGAGAGGAGAGGCAGGGGGAGAGGTGGCAGGGAGGAGAGGCAGGGGCAAGCTGGCAGGTGTGGCCCAGGCGGGCGGAGCTGAGGTCCGAGCAGACACCGAGCTGTGCTGTGCCCCTGCCCCTGGCGCCCCCCCACCCCTGACGCACCCCTACTCTGCACATGGCTCTCGCACCCTCGCCCTGCGCGATGCCCGAGGCTGCACGCTGCCTCTGGAGGAAGTAGAGACGTTAAGCAAAAGGGGAAAAAATAAAGTTGAATTCTAGTCTCTGCCCCAAAGTGTAACGCGCCCCTCGGCGACCTGGGGGGCAGGCGTGCAGAGAAGCGGGTCACAGGCGGCGCTGGGGCCGGCCGAGCCCGCCACGGCCATGGGCGGGACTGCAGGTGCCGGAGCGCTGCCCCTGCCGACGCATGCCCGCCTCCGTGTCCGCCAGGACTGTGGACGGCGAGCAGAGGGAGGGCGTGGCCCCCTCCTCCGTCACTGCTGTCTCTGACTCCCTGTCTGCCCCGAGCCCCCTCCTGACCTGCCGCCTGCCAAGCTCTCCTCCTGCGCCCGCACCCTGCGCAGAGGGGAGAGGAGGCCCCGGGCGGTGCTGGGGAGACCGGCCCCGTGTGGCCCCAGGTGCTGGCTCCTTCATCAAGCACCCAGGCCCCGCCCACTGTGAACTGCGTGAGCTGCACCGTGAGTGCGAGCAGGACGGGGGTGCTCCCCAGCCCCGCTTGTCTGGGGACGGCCACCCCTGGGCCGGCGTGGCGGCTGCGTGGAGTGTCCCAGGCCCTGCTGCTGCCATCTCGCTTTCCTGGTGAGGTGCTCGCTGTCCATGCCGCCTGCCTGCTGCCAGGGGCCCTGGCGGCGGTGCAGGTAGCCAGAGGCGTGCCGGGCCAACCTCGTGCTGGCCCTCTCCTGGCCCGTCAAGGGCAGCTCCTTGAGGTGGAGTTTGCCCACCTAAGAAGCGGTGCATGGGGAGAAATACGGAGGAAAATTTATCAATAAAGTAGTGTGGCTTCTAGAGGGTCCAGACTGAGCAGATTGAAAAACAGCTTAAAAGCTGTTGCTGCTTAAAATGAAAACCTTTTGTGAGTCTCGCTGTGAGCTGCTCGGGCTCCGTGCTGAGTGACTCTGCAGGCCGAGGGCTGGCCCCGCAGACCTGCTTCCTTGCGGTTCTGGAAGCGGCAAGCCCGAGGCCAGGCCGTCCGAGGCAGCGCCCGGGCCAGCAGTGAGGGCCCGACCAGACTCCGGTCGGCTCTTCTGCCACTGGCTGTCCTCCCCGCATCCTCACCTGGCCCTGGGCACAGGTCACCCGTCTGTGTCCGTCCCACTGCCCGCTCTCACGGGACAGCAGCCCTGCTTGCCCTTTATTCCGCCTTACTCACCTCGTTGGAGGCCCTGCTCCCCACACAGGCTCCGGGGGGCTGGGAGCCGCCCCGAGTCCTGAGATGCCTTTCTAGAGACGGCGCACGCAGCCCAGACTCTAGATCGGCGATTTCAAGTACGTGACAGTAAGTGTTAAAGAATGCTAAAATCGTAACAAGTAAAACGACGAACTTTTGAAAAACAAAGACACAAAGAGACTTTACGTCAAAGTGTGTGAAGATGCACCGCGTGACGTGAATCGAACACTGAGAGCCACGGATGGGGATGGCGGGTGGATCCGATGATGGAAGACAGGCAGGCAGACTGGGCACAGATTCTGGACCACTTGGCCAGGTGAAAGGCGTAAAGGTCCAAGAGGAAGAGCAGACGCAAAGACGGGGCGGGGCGGAAGGCAGAACACCAGGCCCAACATGGACGATGGCGGGCCGCACGAGATGCAGCCGTAAAGCTCCTTGAAAGCTGTTTCTCTCGCTGCTCACGTCGGCGAAGGCCCCATGGTGCCCGCGCCAGCGCTGGGGCAGCCTGTCCTCCGGGGCCGGGGCGGGCGTACATGCGCACTATGACCTCTGCCGTCAAAACTACAACTGCACCGAGCCTGTGACTTCGGCTTCCTCCCCCAGAGATGCACGCTGAGATGCACCAGCCCACGCGTGTGTGCGGTGACCTGCGTGCAGGGTCATTTGTCAGGCGGCACCGTGAACTGCCGGGAGGCATTGAACAGGGTCTCAGTGCAAATCAATAGGTCTGTTCCTCAGCCCGTCACGGCTGTTAGAGGAAGTGAGGTCTCTGCTGCTTCTGCAGAGCAGCCAACAGCACCGTGGGCGGCAGAGGCCGGCCTGCCTTGGTCGTGCTGTCCTCGCTCTAGAGCAGACCGTGCCTGCCTCTGGGCGTTGGGGGGGCTGGCCTGAGCCCTGGGAACCCCGCGCTCCGGAGGAAGAGGGTGGCAGGGGAAGGGGCACCCTGCAGCCAGGGTCGTGTGAGCCGGTGTGGGAGGGACTGTTCGGCTTACTTGAAATGCCCCATCACTTCGGTTCATGAATGATCACATCTGTTTGTCTGCTAAACTGCTAAGAGTGAATCCTTTCCGTCCCCTGCCCCCCACACACCTCAACAGGCCTGTGGTTTTGAGGGTTGCTTCGACCGGTGCGCTCTCTCATGACCTCGAGGACGAGACACCTGCGGCTGTGCGCAGAGGGCAGTGCACTCACCGGCATCTGCGCCCAGGCGGGCCTCAGGTGTGGCTGGCTCTGGGGGCTCAGGAGGCTGGCTGCTGTCTCCTCCCACACCCGCTCCAGTGCTGCTAGCACCTGGGGCAGCTCGTTCTCAGGCAGGTGCCACCAACTGGAATGGACTAAGAGAAAAAAAATGAAGACGGTAGGGACAATAAGAACTGGACATTTAAATTCTCCACAGTGTTTTCAGAGGGTGTAAGATGTGACCATTTGGAGAAGAAGGAGGGAACAGATAAGAAGATAATTCGAACGCTGATTGAAAAATCTCCAAGGTCATTGGCAGACACCGGAACATAGACCCATATAGCTCAGACAACACCAAGCGCAATAACTCATCAGCTGTCTCCACGTGCCGAGGCACACACGGCCCAGAGGCACGAGGCCAAGGCGAGGGAAGCCCCCGGCCAGAGGAGCCAGTGCTCAGCTCGGCCTTCAGAGAAAACGAGTGCAAACAAGGTATCTCGTGGTCCTTATTGTCAATGGATGTAAGGTAACTGGTAACAAGAGACTGGGCGTGGAGGCAGGAGTTGGGAATGCTTTGCCATAAGGCAGCCACACTGCATGAGAAGCAGTACAGTGCAATTCGAAAGGTCAGTGGAAAATGTGTATTTTTAAAAAATTAAAAGTATGATTGATATTGTAATGAGGATATATAATCATATAAAATTAACTTCAAGCCAGAGAAGAAAATTGGAGGAGGATATAGAAAACAATAGTAACAAAGAGAAAACTCATAAAGATACGGTAGACATGAGTCTTACTATATAAATCATTTGAAATAGTCCAATTAAAAGAAAAAGAGTGTGTTTAAAAAGCAAGCAGATCTGGCTATGTGTTGTCTACAAGAAATAAAGAAGCTAGTTCTATGTTTAAATAGAGAAGTAGGCTCAAAGAGGTGGAGAAAGACATTTCATACGGACACTAATAAAGATATCTGGGGAGATACATCACTTCAGAGAAAGTGGAGTCAGAGTAAGGGGAATTAGAGACAAGGAGAAGCATTATATGAAGGGAAAGTGACCAACTGTCCAAGAAGAAATAGCAATCATGTATGTACATGTACCCAACAACACAGCATCAAAACTCATAAGGCAAAAACTGATAGAACTACAAAGAGAAACAGGCAAACCTGTTATTACAGCTGAAGAATTCAACACCCCTCCGTCAGTACTTGACAGGTCAAACGGAGAAAATCCGTAGTTTAGCTGAACAGTGCTGTCAATCAACTCAATAAAACTGACATTCATTGGCCATTCCGTCGACGATCACGGGGCACGTTTTCTGAGACGCACATGGAACACTCACCGAAACAAAGGGCATGCTGGGTCATAATTTATTAAACTTAATACAAAATAAGAAAAAAATGCTGGAAAGTTTCCCAATATCTGGAGATTGAACATATTTTAAAGAACATATATGAATCAAAGAAAAAAATGGACTTGAATAATTGAATTCATGGGATGCTGATTGGCTGGAGCCAAATATCTCACAGCTGAATGGGACTTTTCAAATAATCAATGGGAGGGGCTAGATTAATCCATGTGGTAGCAGATTAGAGAGTTGGAGACATTGGCATGAACTGATATTTAGCCAGCTGGTGATGGGGATGGTGGTGTGATGATGATGAAGATAGGTAGATGGAGGGGTGGATAGAGGGATGGGTGGATGGGTGGATGGGTGGATGGATGGATGGATGGATGGTGGAAGGATAGATCGATGGATGGATGGATGGATGGGTGGATGGGTGGGTGGATGGGTGGATGGATGGGTGGATGGGTGGATGGGTGGGTGGATGGATGGGTGGATGGGTGGATGGGTGGGTGGGTAGATGGGTGGATGGATGGATGGATGGGTGGATGGGTGGATGGATGGGTGGATGGGTGGATGGGTGGATGGAGGGATGGGTGGATGGGTGGGTGGATGGGTGGATGGGTGGATGGAGGGATGGGTGGAGGGATGGAGGGATGGATGGATGGATGGACAGGTAGGTAGGCAAGTAGATAGACAGACAGACATATAGGTGTAGAACTACATTTAGAAATATTTCAGTACGTGTGCATGTGTTGGCTCAGACATATTTCTCCTTGTTTAGTCGAATGAGAGTCCTAGAAGCAATGACACCAACAGCAAAGAAAACAAAATAATTCTCCAAAAAAGGAAAGCAAGAATCTGCAGAGAAATGGCTGATGGTAGAACTAGGGTAGGAAATACATGCGATTAAACCACAGGGAGAGAGCACTTCACACTCACTGTGATGACTATAATCAAAAAGGCAGATAATGGTAAGTGTCGACCAGGATGTGGAGAAATTGGAACCTTCCTGCACTGTTGGTGAGAAAATAAAATTATGTGACCACTTTGGAAAATAGTATGGTGGATTTTTTAGAGATGAAACATAGAATTACCATATGACCTATAATTCTACTCCCAGGTATATGTTCAGGAGAAGCCAAAGCTGGGGTCCACACAAAAACCTGTCCGTGAGGGTTACAGCTGCAGTAGTCAGAGTCACCGAACAGCAGAGACAATGCAAGCACCTATTGACTGACAAATGGTTAAATGAGGGTGAGAGCTTCATAAAGTGGAATATTACCCAGCAAGAAAAAAGGACAAAGTGCTGCCATAGGCTACAGCGCGTTTGAACCCTAAAAATATCTGGAATGAAAGGTGACGGTCACAGAAAACACACACCGTGTGGCCCATTTTCATGGAGTGTCCAGACCTAGAGAGGAGAGGTGTACTTGGTCTCCTGGGCTGGGGCTGGGGCCAAAGGGGAGCGACCGCTTTGAGGTGCAGCGTTTCTTGCTGGGTAATGAAGATATAGGATGTTGGTGGGGGTAGTGCCACATACGGCCACACTGAGGACCGCTGAACGGAGTGCCCGGTCGGGTGTGCTGCAGAAGTGAGTCACATCTCAGGAGCGTGCTGGGGACTGGGTGTGAGGCGCGTGGGGCTCTGTGCACCTCACGTTTGCTCTGCAACCCTAAAACTCTTGGAATAAAATGAAACTTGTATTTTTTTATCATCACCACGGTTCAGACTCTTGGTTCTTTGCTTTTCAGCTGTAGGACAGGGCTCCAAGGACGCGCTTCCTCGCTGTCCTCCCCACCTGCACTCTTCCCGGAGGGAGGGAAGATTCTGCCCCAGCAGCAGCCGCTCTGTGTCCAGGAGCAGCGGCCGCTGGTGCCACGCTGCCCGGGGTCTGGGAGGTGGCGCGATGCCCACGCGGTCCCCAGAAGCCTGCAGGGCTGCACACGGCTCCATCAACACGCAGCAGATTGCAGGGCGGTGCCGGCAGGACCCAGCACTCGAAGCGTGCTTGGCTCATCCCCAGTTTCCCGATCACTCACTCATGCCCCGGTCACCAGCTCTTGCCCGCGGCAAACCGCCCCCAGCGCTCGCCCACCCTGGGGTGCTGTGCTCGCGCCTCGCGCCGTGCTGAAGCTAAAAGCCGAAGCAAGCTGGTGTGTGTTTTGTTCAGCTTGGAATTGTGATTTTATAATCGTTCCACCCAAGCCCGTGACGCGTGGGCCGATGTCTGGGTTTCCGTCGACTCTGCCACGTGTCCAGCCCCAGAGCAGAGGGGGCGAGGAAGGACGCCTCCTCCCCACCGCGCTGCCCGCGCGTCCCCAGGCGAAGAAGCCTGGCGTTTCTGGCAGCCCTGCCGGGTGGGCCCACAGCCCACACAAGTCAGCAGAGCAGCGCCTGTCCGGGCGGGTGGACAGCGGCTTCCAAGGAGGCCCGGCGCGCTTCCTGTCGTCCCACAGCGGGGCTGACCGGTGCCTCCAGGGCCCCCCGGCGTCCGCTGCGGTAGAACCTTCTAGAATCCGCACGTAGAGCTAGGCCGGCTGGAGACCCTCTGGCGCCCCTCTGCTCTCAGCTCTGCCGGGGCCCCAACGGTGACTACCCGGTGCCGGGGTACAGTGACGCGCTGTGGGGTGCAGGAGAACCCAGGACAGCTCCGCTGGAGCCCCGGAACCCGTGGGGGCACCCCGGCTGCTCCCTGTGTGCTCGGGGTCAGACGCCACCGCGGCCACTGCCCCTCCCTCTGGCCCGCCCGTGCGAACCGCGCTGTCGGGACACGGGCCTGGCCGGTGGTGGGCACCCGGCGCTGCGTGCCCAGGGAGCCCCAGCTCTCCCTGCCGCGCCGCCCGAGCCCGCCCGGCTGTGCTGGGTGCAGCCGCGGTGGGCGCCGGCCCTGGTTGTCCTGGTGTTTGCAAGGCAGGAAGGTCTGCCATCTCCTCGAGAGCACTCAGCCTCAGAGAACGGCTCTGATTTCTGGAGAGCCTGCCAGAGGCAGTTATGCCTGATTGACCTGTTTGGTGTGGAAATGTCTCCTGACACTTGCTCCCACTTGGGCGTGAAGCACTTATTTCTATTCTTCTACGGGCCTGCCTGCCTCGAGAGCCGCGGGCTCCAAACTTCAGGGTGAGGGGCGCCAGGTGGCTGGTGCCTCGCCTGTCTGCACCGCTGACATCTTAAAAATCGGTATGTTAAGCCCAACATGGAACAGACTCTCGCTCTCACTCGGCGTCGGCAAGCCCACGACCCTTTGTCGGGTCCAGCGACAGGTGCTGGGCGTGTGGAGGGGAGCCTTGCTGGTTCTCCTGAGGGGACCCCTGGAGACCACAGTCTGGGATGGGGGCCTGAGGATGGGGGTATGCTGCGAATCTGGGGACTAGTGCAGCAGGGGAGCCCTGCTCTCCAGGCTTGGGGGGCACTCTGGGTGGTGATTCATGCAGAATTGTGCTTAAAACATGTTGTCTGGGTGATAGTTCCTCACAATGTGTTCCCTCTGTGCTCCCTCCTTGCCCTCTCCCTGCTCCCTCCCTGCCCCCTCCCTGCCCCCTCCCTGCCCCCTCCCTACCCCCTCCCTGCCCCCTCCCTGCCCCTCCCTGCCCCCTCCCTGCTCCCTCCCCACTCCCCTCCCTACTCCCCTCCCTACTACCCTCCCACCTCTGAGGGCTTTGCTCGCTTGCTCCTGGCCTGTCCCCGTATGTGGGAGCAGGTGTCCTTCCCCAGGGTGGAGGATGCGAGCTCGTGGCCTCCAAGCCTGGCTGGGCGCTGCCCTCCGGCCCACGTGGGTGAAGTAGCTCTCGGCCTCCGGATGCTGCAAACTCAGCGCAGCAGCGCCCAGCCCAGGAGACCGAGGCCACAGAGCCCCTCCTGGTCCCCTCCTGGGGGCAGGAGAAGGCTGGTGTGTCCCAGCCTGGGCGGGGCAGTTAACTGCAACCACACAATGCGGGGCTCTGGCGGGCCCCGGCCCTGACCGCTGCTCAGGCAGTCTTGAACGTCCAGCTCTGCGTGTCCTTCTGGACCGTCCTCCCCCAGCACGACGCACGCAGTGGCCTGGGCCAGGCTGGACGTCGCCCTCAGCTGTGCTGCGCTGGGCGCCGACCCCGCAGTCTTGCCTCCCACCGCAGGGCAGGAGAGGGCGGCCAGGCAGGGGAGGGGCTGGGGAGAGCAGGGAGGCCCAAGGGTCCTGGGGCGACACACAGTTGGGTCCTGATGGCTTTGGGCCGGTGGTTTTGTTTAAAAAGAGGCAGATTGGGATGAAGAGATCGGCCAGTTTTGTTTCTCAAAAGCACAGGACCCCACACTCCTGCCAGTCAGCGGAGGAGGCCAGGACGCCCCCCAGATAAACAGGCTTGGGGTGGGGGTCAGGCCGGAGGGCGCGAGTCACTTCAGGAGCCTGAGGGTGGGGCGCCGGCAGCCCTGGCTAAACCCGTTGGCTGAGGCTGTGCTTTCTCTTCTCCCAGCTTCCCTCCTGCCTCTTGGGAAAGCCTGGCAGCGAATTCGTAAGGCCTAACCCTGCGAGAAGGGGAGGAGCAGGCCCCGGCCAAGGGGCAGGCTGAGCAGGGAAGCTGAGAGGAGACAGGGCAGGAGAGGGCGGAGCAGGGAGAAGGCCGGCGGCTGGGGACAGGGACCCTGGAGAAGCCGCAGCTCCTGGCCTGGGGCCGCACAGGGACGTGGGCGGGAGGAGACGCAGACCAGGGTGAGGAGGGCCGGGGTGGCTGTGGTGGCCGGTCTTGGCCTGGGCTCTGCTCCCTCCCTCCCGGCCTGGCTGCCCTCCGCCCCTTCCGTCCTGTGAGGAGGGCTCGGAGGGCCACCTCTGGGCTCAGCGTCCTGCTTCTCACGGGCGGGGCGGGGCGACTCGGGCCTTGACGGGGGCCTGCCCTGGCTGCTCTCCCCTTCCCTCCCGCACACGCGTCCGCTAAAGCTCCTTCCCGCCGAAGGCCGCGCTCGGGGTGCTCTGTCCTGATGTGGTGGTGGACGGCAGAGCCACTCAGAGCAGGCCGGTTGGGGGCCCGGGGCGCCCCTCAGTCTGCCTGCTAATGCATCGTTATTCCTATTTATTTTATTTTGTCTAAGATTTATTTATTTATGCACACAAGAGCTGGGGTGCAGGCCGGAGGTGTGGGGGTGAGAGGATCCACCCGAGTCAGAGCGGGGAGCAGAGCAGGCAGGTCCACTGAACCCACTGCCGAGGGGAGCAGCGGGAGGCCGGAGAGGGCTGCTGCGCCCTGGGGCCCTCCCTGGCCGGGGTCGAGCTCTCACTGCCCCATTGGTAGTGCTGAGACGAGACCCCTAGGCCGCGAGGGAGGCCCCGCAAGTGCTTTTCAAAATCACAGTAAGTGGAGACATTACACTACAGTTAAGAGTAAGGAATTTACAGCTTGGACTTTTTAAATCAGCCCTGTCCTGTTCGTAGAGGGTGCGCTTAGAGGCAAGGTCCCGAAGACCGCAAGTGAGAGGGCTCAAGACACACCCCACACACTCGGCAGGAGGGACGAGGAAGGATTCGGCCAGTGGGGGGGGGGTCAGAGGCTGTTGCCCCCCAGGGGTGATCCCCAGCAACCTCGGGCATCCCGAGCGGCCCGCGCCTGGCGACACAGCTCCAAGACGAACTGAAGCAGGTGCAACAGGACCGGGTGGGACTGGGACGCGCGGGAGCAGGGCCCGCAGGAGCTGTGCCTGTCCGGGCCGGCCAGCGGCGCGGTGGACACAGGGGCAGGAGACAGCGCCACAGCGGAGGAGGCCTTCTTCTCGGAGCCCGGAGCGGACGCGAGCACGGGTGTTTGGAGACACCGGGCAAGGCTCCGCCACTCTGGGAAAACCACCGAGGAGCGAACCCAGGCAGGTTCAGCTGGCGCCGCCCACAGAGAGGGGCTGGGAACGGGGCGGCAGGCGTGTGCACCCCGGCCGGGCGTCGTACCTGTGGACAGTCCCGCCGCCGACCTTTCTTCTTTCTGGGCTTTTCAGAGCTGCCCGCATTGTTAGCTTGCCCCTTCCCGAGCTCGCCAAGCACAGGCAGAGAGCAGAGGAGGCTGCGCGGGCGAGAGGCCCAGTAGCTGCTTCTCTGGCTTCCCGCTGTGCCCTTCGCGGGGCCTCGCTCTGGCGCCCCAGCCCTCGCCAGCACCCCCCTTCCGATCTGGAAGTCCCTACCCTCCCAGACAGCTCATCGGGGCAGCTGCAGGCCCGGGCCCCGCTGCCGGGCACTCCTCCACCGCTGCACTCCAGAAGCCTGTTCCAGCGGCCCCTCCCTCCCTTCCCGGGAGTCTGGACGCGGGGCCGTGACGGGCCCACCTCTGTGGTTGTCCCGTGCGCTCTGAATCCCTGAGTGGGGCTGAAACCCCTCAGCTCTGTGGCCTGTGGGGAGGCTTTCCTTTTTACGGCTACCGTGGGTTTCCTCTGCTCTCCTGATCCTCCGCTTCTTCCTGTGGGAATTTGGGCAGAGACCGACGGCCAGTTGTCCGTATCGTGCAGCTGTCCCTCCTATTCCGTTTGCTGCGACGACCATGGGCCCAGAGCCCAGCCAGACCAGGAGACGAGTCCAGGCCGGCCCTTCCGCCCGTCCTTCGGCGTTTCGGGCGGAGCGACCCAGACGCCATGCGGCTAGAAGCAATCAGCAAGGTCTCCGGCTATCGGGGAGACCGTCTCTGCCGCTGAAAAACACATTAGTTTTCCATCTCTATAAACTGAATGCTCATTTAGAAGAAAAATGAAGTGTTTGCTCTGAAACTACATGTCATTAGGCAGATACTTTTGAGCGCTGGAATCTGAAATGTATTTACGAGAATCCTCCGCCCAGACGGCAGCCCATGCGGGGCACAGGCTTGCTCTGGGGTGTCGTTTGCAGAAATGCTGTGGCTGTTTCCCCTGGGAGCTGGAGGGAGGACCGGCTGGTTAACACGCTCTCGGTTTCCGTTGAGTGGTAAAACAGCCAAAAGTGGAACCCATAAGGAGCGGTGCATCCTGGGAGCGGCCGCGGCTCTCGGCAGGGACCGTGCCCACGTCACGGGCCAGCGTCTATCACCGCGTCACCACCGATGTGTAGCCCCACACAGCAGGTGGCCGCTTGTGACGGTAGGTGGAGGGGGGCGGTGCCGGCCGGGCCAGGAGCTGCTGCGGCCACATGCCCGTGCCCCTCTGGCCGCGGGGGCCTCCGATGCAGCGTTTCTCCAAGCGCAGCATCTCCCCTCACGGTACGCTCAATAACAGCACCATATAAATGGCCTGTGCTTTCTCTTGGGTACTTTTGTTCTGCCTTTATTTACCCATATTTGTTATCCCTTACGCTTCCCCCGGTTCGCCTGTTGCGGCCACAAAGCAGTTGGGAGAGCTGCAGAGCGGCCACCCGCGGCCTCCGCCTGCCCGGCCCGGCCAGCGGCCCTCCCCACAGGCCGCCCTCGACATGGGGCCGGGCAGGTGGAGCTGCGGCCTCGCCCAGGCGGCCAGGGGGCTCTGCCCAGGAGAAAGTAGTGTCTGCAGCGGTGAGCAGACAAAGGAATGGGGTGGGGCGGGCGACGTGGACACTTACCCTGTGGGAAGTGGGGACGCAGCGTGAGGACCCCAGGGGGCTGTCAGGGTCCTCGGCCAGCGCCCCCTTGCCTGCCCCCCAGGCAGCAGAGAGGTGAGGAAACACTCGAGGAGCAGCCAGTGTGCAGGTGGGAGGAGCCCCGCGGGGCCGGGGGAGGCGGCCCTGGGGCCGCGGAGGAGGGAGGTCGGGTGGCGGTGGCGCAGAGCCACGCGGGCTGGCTTTGGCACAAATGCCTTCTGCAGAAGTGACGCAGGAGCCCGCTCGCGGCGGCCGGGACACGGAGACGGCGCAGGGCCCACGTGAGGACAAGACCCGGAAGCGCCGCGTCCCCCTCGGCCCTGGGCCGCGCTCCTGGCTGCTGGCGGCCTCCCTGGCCACGCCTCGAGACTCGGTCGTGCAGCCAGGTGGCCCGGCGTGGATTCAGCCGGGGGCCCGCCGCCAGCGACCCGGTCGGCGGGAGCCCGGGCTGCTCGCTGCCCCGACGCGCTAGCTGGCTCGGCTGACGGTCAGGAGCGGCCCCCGCGAGATGCGGCATCCAGTCTCCGAGGGCCCGTCTCGCCCTCGCACCGGCTGCCCGCGAACTGCTTCTCCGCCCGCTGGAGGCCCAGCAGCGGGAGGTCAGGGCCGCCGGCCGGGAGCTCGGGCACAGCGGAGACCCGGCGAGCTCTCTCTGGGCTGATGGATGTCGCCGCTGACGGGGCCTGCAGAAGAAAAACCTGTAATTGGATTACCTGCGTGCAGTGGCCGCAGCCCGGGCGATCTGCTCTCCAGCAGGAGGATGGCCGCAATAAGCGAGAGGCGGAGGGTGCGAGGCGGAGGCGGTGCGGGCGGTGGGGTGGAAGGGGCTGGGGCGTGACGGCCGCGTGCGGCTCCTCGTGCCCACCTTCCCTGCACGCCCGCGAGGGCCTGGCCGGCCACGTTTTCATCTCTGTCCCGCTGGACAGACTCAGTGCCGCGACGAGATGAACGTGAGGCGTCGCCGTGCCGGCCAGGACCGAGCGTGGCTGTGGTCAGTGGCTGCGGTCAGTGGCTGTGGTCAGGGAGCTCTCGAATGAGGTGCCAGGGGGGACACGTCCTGGGGCGCCGAGCGTCTCGGAGCACGGGACCAGGTGCCAGGGGTGCGGCCGGCGCCGGCCCTGGGAAGGGCTGGCTGGGCAGCCGGAGCCGGCGTGAGCTTAGCCCGCCCCTCCCACCGCCTCTCTGTGGGAGGTCCTCTCTGGGGTGCGCCTCTGAGTCCAGGAGGAGCACGGCTGTCCCGCGTCACTCGCCGGGAACCTGCTGGAGTCGGCAGGAGCTGGCGGGTGCGTCCGCTTCCCGGGAGCGACTCCGAGCCCTTCCCCGGCCGAGAGTGCTGCAGAGCCGGGCTTGAGGTCGTGGCAGCCGTGAAGGAAGGAGGAAGGGGCATCGGAAGACGCCCTGTGGAGCCCGGGCCTCTTCTGGAGCGTGTGTCCAGGGACGCGGCCGGCGGTCGGCCGGTAGTGACAGCGGTGCCTCCTGCGACGGACGTCCCAGGCCTTGGGCACGCCCATCACGTCCCCGCCGGGCGCTGGCCTCGGACGGACACACGCGCGTGAGGCAGGCGGCGCCCGTCACGACCCTGCGGAACGAGACCGGCTTTTCCTTCCAAGAAGATCACTTCCCTCCCCCGCCCCTCCCTCCCCTCCCTCCCAAGTGACCCAGCACAAAGCAAACAGCTGAGCCGCCTTTGATCCGAGCCCCACATACCTCCCAAGCCACCCTGCGACTGTCCCCGCACCCTGCCGTGTCGCGCTGGGGACCGTGCTCCTGGCTGACGGGGCGTCCCCTGGCTGGGAAGAGCGCCCTCCCCGCGGGGTTCGGCCTGACTCGCCGCAGCGCCTCTCCCCGCCCTGCTGTGTAGAGGCGCCCAGGGACCACCCCGGCGGCCGGCCGCTGTCTCCACTGCATCGAGGCCCTCAGCCGCCCGACGCTCATTCTCACACCATGGCCCCACCTCTCGGCCGGGACACCGAGGCCCGGGCGGCGACGTGGGCCATGCAGGGGTGCGGGCGAGGCAGAGCCGGGGCGCAGGGCTGCGCAATGCTGGCCAGGCCGGGGGCCCCTGCTTCTGGGCCGAGGAGCATTGCTGGGCTGAGCGATTTGTGGGGCGTGAGGTCCCGAGCCGGCGAGTCCTCCCAGAGCACCCCCCCAGACCGTCTCCGCCCTCCGCATTCCGCGCCCTCTGTCCTGCAGCGACACGGCCGCCCGCACCCCGAGGACGAGGCCCTGTGGGGCCACCTCAGCCGTCAGCAGGGCCCTCCAGGCTGCCCGCGGCGTTCCGGGCGGGAGCGCGTGGATGGAAGTCGCTGTACTCGTGTTACTGGGGGTTTGTTTTGACGGAGAGAAACGGAGAAATTTTCCGAGAAGATTGGAAGTTCACACTTGAAGAGGTTTGCAAAGTGGAGATAAAAGCAGGGGTGTCCTGTTCCAATTAGCAGTGGATGCTGCGGAGTCGGAATCGGGCCGCAGCGACCCGTGAAGCCCAGCACCTCTTTGTAGGGAGCTCTTTTTTTGACTGTTTTCACGGAAAAGACTTTCCTTTTAAAAACCTTGACAAGGCTAAAGAAGAGTGGAAGGCTGCTGGCGGGCCCCGGGGCAGACATCCTGGGGCAGGCTATGCCTGCCTGGCGGGGCTCAAGGTAGTGCTCGCCCAATGGGGTTCGAGGTAGTGCTGGCCCGACGGAGCTCGAGGCAGTGCTGGCCCGACGGGGTTCGAGGCAGTGCTGGCCCGACGGGGCTCGGGGCAGTGCTGGCCCGACGGGGCTCGGGGCAGTGCTGGCCCGACGGGGCTCGGGGCAGTGCTGGCCCGACGGGGCTCGAGGTAGGGCTCGCTCATTGGGCGCCAGCTGTCGCCAGCTTGGCTATGAGACGGGCAGCATCTGGGGGCGGCTGTGTCCTGGAAGGAGCCCATCGGCGGGCGCTGGGCAGGCTGTGGGTTCCTGGGGCAGGAATCTGGCTTCACTTACCCAGGGCCTCAGTGCCCACGGGGGTCCTGGCATTTGTTGATGCTCCACAGAGGGCCTGTTCATGAAGGACAGTTGTCGGGGTGCAGCCTGCCTCCCCTCTGACCTGGTGGGATCCATCCCAGATGAGCCCTGAAGTTTGAGTTTCTTTTGCTGCAAGGGAAGCTGCCGCATCCTGGTTGGTATGGGTCCCCAAAAGTGGAGTTCTGCGCCCTGGCTCTCCAAGGAAAAGGCAGCCCCGATGTCCAGCTGCCCGGAGGCTCTTCCTTCGGCCCTTCCCAGCTGCTGGGGACGGAGCTGCAGCTGGACCCTTGGCGGTGACATCAGCCAGGCAGGCGGAGCCGGAGCTGGAGCCGGGGAACCAGACGTCCGTCCATGAAAGACCCTGTCTCGGGTGCACCCCCCTCCCCCGTCTAGAAGCCTCTGGCCTGCGGGGGTCAGGAGGTGGCCGTGAGGAGCGGCGGGCTGGCCTCGGTCTGGGAGGGAGTGTGAAGTGGCGCGTTCCTGGGCCTCTCTGGCCCTCTCTGGACCGAGCCCACCGACCTTGCGCTGACCTTCAAGTCTCCTCCAGAGAAGACCGGGACATGCAGGCCAGCCCAGCGGCCGCTGCTCCCAGCCCCGGCCTCCTCCGCAAAGACCACCCAGGTCGCCGGGAGCCGTGCGCCAGCTGCGGGGGGATGGGATCCACGGGGGCACGGCTGAAGTGCCGACAGAGCCGGGCGGGACCGGCTTGGGCAGGGTGAGGCCTGCAGAATTATGCCCACAGAGAAAGCAGAACGAGAACGAATTACCCCAGTGCAGCGTTCCATTTAGCTATAATTCTACAGTCAATTAGTGTTCTGCTTAATTGTACAATTAATGAACATACAAATTAAATTCATAGTTTATTTCTACCACTGAATTACCTATTTGAATTGCTTCTCTTTGGGAAAAAAAAGCACATGTAACTGGAAGCTCCGTTATGAAAACCCTGGTAATGTGCATTCTGGGCACGCCTTGACTGTTGAACAGTTACTGCCCTACCATGGCTGGGATGCGGCTTGTGCTATCGGAGCTGAGTAATTTCATCTTCTCTGATCAGATGAACAGGTAACAGCTCCGCTCACAGGCAGGTCTCCGGGCAGGGCTGCAGAGACATCTGCCCCGGCCCGGGCAGTGCTGGGCCCTGCGCTCCGGACGCCGTGCCCCAGCCCGGCCGGCAGGGCCGGCAGGGCTGCCTCCAGGCCCTCGGCCACTGGGGCCCCTCCGTAGGTGGGGTGGCCTGGCCCCGGCCGTGGCTGGATTGCTGTCGGCTGCCGCTCCACCCTGGCCCCCACTGGGTGCTGGACTTTGGGTGCTGAGTGTCGCCTTGTGGCTGAGATGCTGAAACCTTTGGCACCCTGATGCTGCGTGATGGTCTGTTGCGAGAAGGGGCGGCCGTGTCCCCTGTGGCCACACGCTGAGGGAACCCATGTCCCTGCAGACGTGGGCCGACACCTGATTTGGGGTTCCTGCCATGACCCCACCCCTCCCGGCCCCTCCCGGCCCCTCCTGGCCCCTCCCTGCCCCTCCCGGCCCCTCCTGGCCCCTCCTGGCCCCTCCTGGGCCCTCCCAGCCCCTCCCGGCCCCTCCCAGCCCCTCCTGGGCCCTCCCAGCCCCTCCTGGCCCCTCCTGGCCCCTCTCGGCCCCTCCTGGTCTCTCCTGGTCTACTGCCCTGGATGTGCCGGCCAGTTCTCTCTGGATGGGGCTTCCTGGCGGTCCAGGAAGTGTGAGACTAGCTCCCCACCTGTCTCAGCCTCCTGCACTGGCGCGCGCCGGGTGAGTCCTCCCTGCGTCTTCTCGTGAAGCCTGCAGGCGGGGCTGGCGGCGTGGGCTGGACAGACTTGGCCACCGCCCAGACAGGTAGCAGCAGGGCAATCCCAGATCTCTGTGTGGCTGTTTCTCACTGCGATGGGGTGCGACCGTCCTCTCCAGTGTGTTTGCGTGTGTGCGCACACACAGGTATGATACGTGCAAACATGCATGTGCGCAATGCCTGCACACATGCATGTTCCTGTGTGCACATGCGTGCCCGTGTCTGTGCACAAGTGCATGTGTGTCCCGCACGTCCCTGCGTGCCATGTGCACACCTGCCTGTGCCATGTGCATACATGTGTCCACCGGCGCAGGCGTGCTGAAGCGTGTGTTCCCATGTGTGCCTGCATGTCACTCACATGTGACTGAAGGAACCGGCCTGGAGGACCTCCAAGGGGACGCCGGTGCCGGGCCCTGCCAGCCGCCCCGCTGCGACGTGCCGCGGTGCTGACCAGGAAACCCCATGGAGACGAAGGCTCCCGCGGCCAGGCCTGGGCTCCAGCGGCCTCGTGCCAGAGGGACAGGGCCCCTGGGGCTGCACTTGGCCCCGAAGCCCCCGGGCCTGGGCTTTAAATGCGGTGAGCCCTAAGAAAGCCAGGCCGCTGCGGGAGGGGGCGTCACACCCGGACAGCCCCACGCCCGGGGCCGCGTCTGTGGTCGGCTGCGCGAGGCAGCGGCGGGGCTGCATCCTTCTGCGCACTCCCAGCGTCCGGCACTGGCCGGCGTTTCCCGGGCCGCAGCCGAGCGAGGCTGGAGCGACTTGCCCGCTGTCACGGGGCGAGAACGAGTGACGACCGGAGTTTCCACAGTGGCCGCCGGCGGAGGGAGCGGCTGTGGCCTGAGGCGGACTGGCTGGGGGGACGGCCTCCCAGGCCTGCAGGTGCCACGGGGGCGCCCCCGGCCACCGGCCCAGCCCAGCTGCATCCTGACTCCTGGCGGTCACCTGGACGCGGGGCCTCCGTCCATGCATCGGCTGCCCTCAGTGGCCTTCGGGCTGGGGTGTTATGGATGCTCGGGTTTAATTCGAATTGCAACGGGATAAATCATCTGCCGCCTACGGTCCTTGTTTGCTGAATTCCGTGTGATCCATTCAATTTAGGCCCTCCCGGCTCTGAAGGTCCAAGCCTGTTGAAACCCGTCTCTTCGTCCCCGACCTCACGCTTCCCTCTAACTTCCCACCTGCTCTGTTGCTGCCGCAGCCTCGGGCTCCTGCGTGGCCGGTGGGCCGGTGATCGCCGTCCTCCCTGCCTCACCGGGCGCGTGGGGGCTCCAACCGCCACGTGGCCCTCCGCGGCCCCCCAGCCCGGCTCTCCAGGGGCGGCTCAGCCGCCGCGGCCTCACTGCCAGCCCTGGGCCGCCACTCCCCATCTTCTGCGCCCCACGCCCCTCTTGCTGAACTGCTCTCCCCAAGTTCTTCCCGCTATTGCTCACCTCTGCGTGGCTGCGACCCCAGTTTCAGAGCCCGAGGGCGCCCCCTCCCCTAAGTCCGGAGAGGCCAAGACGTCCTCACTGAGCCTGGACCCTGACCTCGGAGCGGAGCCACGGCCCACCTGGGCGAGTGGAAAGCCAGCTCCCGCGTCCTCAGGCAAAGATCCGAGGGGTCCTCGGCCTCCGACTCCTCTCACACCCGGCCCAATCTGCAGCAAACCCTGAACCTCAGAGCCCACGGGGACTGGCCGCTCCTGGCCATCTGCCCGGCCCTCCCGACTGGCCCCCTGGGCGGCACGCTGTCCCCTCAGCCGCCCCCACATGCAGGCTCATCCTTCAGGGACACCGGTCAGCTCCGGGCGTCTCCCGGCTGCTGCTCCCGGCCAGGCTGAGGCCCAAGGGCGCCGTCCTCGCTCCCGACACTTTCCGCCGTCCCTTTTCGTGTCTGCTCGTTTCCTGCCGCTGCTAAGCAGACACCGGCGGGACGTGCGCAGGGCCTTCCCGCCGCAGGCCCTCCGGCCCCGCGGGACAGCTGGCCCATCCGGTAGCCGGCACTGTCCAAACCGCTTGGCCGTGAAACCTGCAAGCCGGGGGGCGTGTGTGGGCGTGGCAGCGAGCACGGGCAGGTCCGACGGGAGGCGCGCTCACCACCCAGGGCCCGCGGCTCGGCTCTGGCAGTGACCGGCCTGGGTGTGTGCCGCCCGGCCGGGAGGCGGGAGGGGCCACGCGAGGAGGGCTCGGGCCAGCGGAGCGCCCAGCACTGGCTCCTCCCCAAGCCTGCTCCCTCTGCTGCGGGAGCAGAACAGGCGAAGAGCGGCCTGCGGGCACACAGAGGCGCTGGCGGCGGGGCCCGGGCTCAGTTCCCGCCACACGACGGCGGGCAGCAGCGCCCTCTGAGGTCTCGGCCGGCTGGGGGGACCCCCGCCCCGCCTGTGTCTCACAACGCAGGGAGGAGCCGCATGAGCAGAGCACCACGGGCGAGCGCCAGCCCGGCAGGAGGCATCAGGCCGGTGACAGAGTCGCCCTCGAGGGCGCAGCCAGCTCCTGCACGGAGCAGCCGCAGCCCACCTCTCGTCCGGTGCTGCTCCTTCAGCCCCACGTGCTGCCGTGTCTGCCGCCGTGGGGATGCAGACCCTGGGCCCGTGGGCAGGGTCTGTGGGTTTCACACGAGCAGGGGAGACTCGAGCCAACTCTGTGATTTAGTCCTTGTAACGACCCCTCGCAGACAAACGGCTCCGGTCTGCGCTCCCGACACGGTGGCCTCGTAGCGCCCTCCCCACTCCCATTCGCTCCTCTAACCCAGGCGAGACCAAATCCCGCAGCCCCAGCCCACTCTCACGGGCCCCCGCCCCACGGCGCCCGTCACGGCCGTGGACGCAGCAGGGTCTGGGGGCGGGGCGAGAGGAGAAAGCTGGGCTGAAGAACTCGGAGGCTGCTATTTTCCCATTGTCTTCTGGAAGAAATGACCAGCAGCTGGGCAGTTTGTGCAGCTAGAGCTCCAGAAGTGATTCATCTGTTGCTATGTTAATTAGGAGCAATCATTTTTCCGCATGGCAACCCAACAAATAAGACGACCGAATAAATCTGTGCACTTCAGTGCCAACAGCAGCTTCAGTCTGGAGAGGCGCCCCGTGAAGACCCTCCCAGAGAGAGAGCTGGTTTCCGGGGAAAGGACACGCGCCCTCTGCCAGCTCCTCCGGGGGCTGCTGTGGGGCTGGAGGCGCCGGGTCCTGCACAGCCCTCCGGCTCGCGTGCTGGCGGGTGCCCCGCGTCCGTGATTGCAGCAATAATAGCATGAACAGGCCAGGCGACATGGCCTCCATGACCTGGGCGCCAGGTACCGAGATTGAGCACATCACGTCATGTCAGGAGGGGCTCGGGCTTGGTTGCCATAACTACCACCTTCCAAATGGGTGTGGAAGCGAGGGAGGCCGAGGCACTTTCCAGAGACTCTCATGCGTGGTGGGGCTGGACCTCCATCGGACCGGAAACGAAGGAGCAGCCGGAGCCCGCGGCTCCCTGGGGAGGGGCGTGCAGTGCAGACTGGTGAGCAGCTGAGGTTCTCCCTTCCTCCACCCACTGCTGACCCGGGGCTGCTAAGACGCCACGGCGCTGGGAGTTGCTTCACTCTACGCTGGAGACCACGGAGCAGGGTGGGGCTCTGGGGGCCTGGGTCTGTGACCTTGAGAAGGAGTTGAGAACCTGGGTGAGGTGGGGCAAAGCTGAGTCCAGAGTGGCAGGTGAAGCTAGGGGCACAGGAGCAGACACCGGGAAGGGGGCAGAGAAAAGCGTGGCAACAAGAAGCGGGTCGTGGGGCGAGCACACAGCAGTGTGTGGGGTCGCCCATCTGCGCGGGTGGGTCCAGCCCCCGCCTCTAAGCAAGTTCATCCTGCTTCGGAGGGAGCCCAGCCTCTTCCCCACCTGGCGCCCCAGGCGCCTACCCTCCAACGCGTCTTGACTGATGCACGTCCACCGAGGAATATTCCCTGCTGAAGACGCGTAAGGCATCCCGCACATCCTACCTGTCTTGAATGATAGTTGCAGTGGTTAGGCTAAGGGCTCTAAGAAATTCTGTTGGAAAAACAGCAACTGCCTTTACATAACGCACAACTGACCAAGTATATTCACCCCTGAATTTCTTTAAGCAACCCCCAAATGCCATCCTAGAGGTCCCATCTTAGAACAGTCTACCATCCAGGGCAGCACGGCGATGTCTGAAGCCTCACGCAGCTGGGGCCGGGGCTGGAGCAGGGGGGTCTTCCAGCAGCAGGTCCCCCGGCAGTGGAAAGTTAAAACTTCGCCTCACTGTGTTTTCCTGTGTCCTGCGTTTCCTCATCTATGGAACAAATGCAGTGCCCTTGGCCTTGGGGTGTTCTGATTTTGATGTTTCCCTCCTTAATCTGCAAATTGCATGTGATCTGGAAGTCTCTGGTTTCCATGACTGACACGGGCCCTAGCCTGATGGCGGTTGGGGCGCTGTCCGTGGTGCTGAGTTTGAGCGCTGTCCATGGTCCCAAGAATTGGTCAGCTGGTTTTCTGAATGGCTCTGGTGATATCTGGAGGAGTTGCAATGCCCAGGACGTGGTACCATGGGTCCCAGCAGCCAAGGGCCACAGGGAGAATAAAGACCATTGCCAAGCCATGGGTCCAAGCAGCAGACTTGCCGTAGGAAGCCACTTTTCTGCTCTGGGCAACCTGGTGCCTGGGGTTGAATGTGGGGGTGGGAGGAGAAGCTGGGTGAGCTGCTTTGCTGCCACTTGAGTCCTCTCTCAGTCCCCCCAAATACCAACATTGCAAAGAGGACACAAAAGTGTCCTCTTTGGAGTGGGGGGAGATGCAGGCAGGGGCTGGGCCTGGCTTCTGGGCTCAGCGCATTTGCTTACGGAGATAACATCCCCTGGAGGTGAAGGTCCCACACCAGTCCTGACTGTGACATCCAAACCCATCATGTCTGAGGATTCAAATCACAGGGTACGGGGCAGGGGTGAGTCCGGACTGCAAAGTGGCAGTGGCAGGGACGGACGGAGGCTGTGATGGTCGGGCCTCAGAGCTGGTGCCCACAGGGACCCTGCAGTCCCCGCCTCGATGCTCTGGCAGGGAAGGCCTCGCTGGGGCATGGGGAGGGTTGTTCACATGCCCCCAGGGAAGGGCTTCGGGGGCAAGAGCAAACCTGGTCACATATTCTGTCTACGAACTCACAATGAGGCGCCACCGATCCCGAGGGGCCGAGAAGTCAGACACGGTGGGGACAGGGGACATGGGCGCCCTGAACACCCTCTGGTGTCGGCTCTGGTTCCCGGCATGCCTGCCCCAGGGTTGTAGCATAAAGCAGGACGGCCGAGCGCTTCACTCGATGGTGCAGGGCGCTGACTGCACGTTCCACCAACCAGAGTCAGGCCCTGCCCTGAGGTCACGTCTCGTCACGGCACCAAACGTGCGGAAGGAGCTGAGTCTGAGCCCCAACCGGGCCGCACACTCCGTCGCCCCCTGAACCAACCAGGAGCGCCCTTGGCGGCAGCCAGCATTTCCGCCCCGTGGTGCAGCTCCCGGCCCACCCCCTGGGGAGCAGCGTCCAGGAGACCTGGAGTGAAGGGGCCGAGAAGAGGTGATTTCGAGCCCCCACTTCATCATACAAGCTGCACCGTGCAGATAACTTCAGTGGGGTCCCGATCCTAGCGGCAAGCCCGTCATAAAGGTGCTGGCAGAATGTGCAATTAGGGACTGCTTGTTGCGGCAGACGAGGCTTCCCGTGTTGAATACGGGTTAATCTTGGATAGGTTTAAACACCACCTGTTCACTCCTGGTAAAAATACATTATAATTGTAATTTCTGTTTCACTGAAGTACTTAATCCTCGCGCATTCGGCTGCATCTCTTGAATACGCAGTTGGTTCTGAGAGGCTCCCGTCAGCCCGGGGCGGGCAGGAAGCGCCTCTCTCCAGGCAGGGAGCCCCTGGGCAGCTCCCGGGGCTCAGGCACTGCTCACAGTTCCCCTCACCTGGAGCCCGCGGGGGTGCCACGCTGGGGGGGCCCGGGTCCGCAGCCTGCAAGGGCCGCCCAGGCAGGTGGGCGCGCGGCTGCCTCCGGCTGTGCAGGGCCGTGGTCTAAACCTTGTCCCGGGGCGTGGGAGGCGCAGCCCGGCTCGTGGGAGCTTGTGGGCCGGCGTGGGCCCTCCCCGCCCCCAGGGCTGCGGGCGAGCTGAGAAGGGCCGGGAGGCAGTGGAGCACGTTTCCTTCTGTTGGGGCCAGCCGCGCAGGCAGCCCCACCACCACGCCAGCGCTGTCGCCGAGTGGGACGCTGGCTGTCACGGGTCTGGGGCGCTGCCGGCGGGCAGGGCGGGCGCGGGGCGCCAAGCGCCCTACGGTGCGCGGGCACCCACAGCCCAGAGCGCCTGGCCAGGCCCCCGCGGCCCTCGCACTGGCACCCTGGGGAGCCACCCCCGAGAGGGCCCTGGAGTGGGCTGCGCCAGAGGGCCCGGGAGGGGACGTTTCTGCCGCGCAAGCACTCGTTAAGCCTCTCGCCTCACGGCAGCCGCGCGGGCTGGGCCTCCAATTGCCTGTCTGTGAAGGGGCGTCGCCCGGGCGCCTCCTCCAGGGGTTCTGGGGAACTTCCCGTGTGTCCCCGATGTCATCTTGCAGAGCACTCCGGGGCTCCACAAGGAGCCTTCTCGGGGACACCGAGAGGAGGGGTGGCCGGGAGGCAGCCCAGGGTGCGGGGCCTGCTCCCAGGAGGCACCCCCGCTTCTCTCCGCCCGGTGCTGCCCCATGTCGCCCTCAGTGGGGTGCACCGCCCGGGCCCCAGGGGCGCCCCAGACGCCAGAGAGGATACAGGACGCAGCACGACACAGACAGGGCCGCTGCCCGCTCTGGCTTGTCCCTCCGGTCCTGCAGGCGCCGTGTTGCAGGGAAGGAGCCAGCTCAGCGGAAAGGGGAGACGCTGAGGTAGATTTAGGGCATTATCTTCAGGGGCAGCCCCGGAACCGCCGGATTAAAGAGTTTTGTGGGAAAGCAGCATCATTTAGGTTCCTCAACTAGGCCAATTTATCTATTAATGGAAGAACCCCTGAAAGTGGAATGCTTTATAATGGCACGTTTAAAATCGTTCTAAGCGTAGCTGTTTTATGCAGACGTCTTCTTGGCTTTCTGTTCAGCGTCTGTGCGAGGTTAATTCGTACATCCGCGGGGTCAGACTCTGGATCAAATGCAGGAGGAGGAGGGAGCCGGCCGAGCCCCCCAGACGCACAGCAGGCGTGGGCGTGGTGCTCGGTGGGGGCGGCCTGACGGGTCGGGGCTGGCTCCACGTGGCCCACAACAGTAGGAGGGGGGTGCCCTTTGGTGCACGGCCTGAGAGCAGAGCCGCGCCCACGACGACCTGACTCGCAGAGCCGAGTCGTGCACCCCCACGCTGGTGTGGCTGGACAGTCGGTGCCGGGCAGCTCGCTCCCCAGGAGGCAGTGCGGCGTTTCGGGGTGCTGTGCGCGCCGGGCGGGCGGTGCGGCCTGGGGTCCTGCAGACCCAGTGCTGGAACCGCACTCTCGTCTGCGGGCCCGTGGGCCGTCGGAGGAAGTGTCACGGGCGCGTCCAGCCGCCAGGGGCCTGTGCGAACTGGCCTCGGGCCAGCTGCTGACCGATGCCCTGCAGGGGAGAAGCCCCTCTGTGGGTGGGGGAGCAAGCACCCGGGCTGCCTGTCTGTGCAAGAAGATGCCAGCATGCGCCGGATGACGGACGCGCGGGGTCAGGGCTGACGGACGCCAGGGCAGACGGGGCCGGCAAGGCCCCGGGGCCGGGCGCCGCTCGTTTCGAGAGCACAGAGAGCGTGGAGGGCCGGCGCAGGCACTCGGGGAGGCAGCAGTGAGCTGTGTGGGTGCTGATGGCGTCGGGCTGGGGCGTCCCCGGCAGGGGGACAGCAGAGGGCCTGGCAGAGGCGCCAGGCGAGGAGAGCGGGGCAGTTCCTGAAGCGCCGAGACCCCTGCGGGAGGAGAGCTCTGCAGAGAGAGTGTTTCTCAGGCGGTTTGGCTATCGGGGGGCCGGTCTTTAAAAAAGAGGCCAGGACCTCCCTGGGGGCGCAGCGGGTTGAGCAGCACACCACCAAGCAAACCGCAGCCACTGCAGCGCGAGTTCGATCCCTGCCACCGGCCAGGGAGGGACCCCCAGGGCGCAGCAGACCTCTCCTGCTGTGCCCGCTGCTCCCCTCAGCAGTGGGCTTCAGTCCATCTGCCTGTTCTGCTCCCCGCTCCCTCTCTGGGGGATCCTCTCACCCCTGCACCTCTGGCCTGCACCCCAGCTCTTGTGTGCATGAATAAATCAATCTTAAAAAATAAATAAATAAAAAAGACGCCAGGTGTTACCAGCACACAGACTTCCGCACAACGCCTCCCTGGGGAGAGGCCCGATCGCTATCAGAACAGGAGAGGCCGGAGTCTGGTCCTCGCCCGAGGGCTGCTGCCGGCAATCTGGCCCCTTAAGCTCCGGCTCTGGCGTGCAGCACCCACAGGGCGCAGGTGCCAAGGCCCGGCTGTGCGGCCTGACAAGGGGCCCGTCGCCTGTGCCGGCCAAGCCTGTCCAGGTCGGGGGTGAGGGGCAGAGGACCCAGGGTTCAGACCCGGAGAGGCGGAGGGGGGCTAGGCGGGCACCGGGCACAGTGGGAGCAGGCGTGGGGGCGTGGTGCGACGGGGTGGGGTGCAGTGGGGCAGGTGGGCCTCACGCTCTGCTCCACGCTGGCATCCGCGTCTTTTAAGGGACGGAGTCGGCGGCGGGAGGGTGGCGGGAGACGCCGCTGCAGGACCCCCAGGGGGGCTCTTCTGAGCCCGCCCACCCTTCACCCCGGCGCCTCCCCTCCTCCTCGGGTGAAACTCCTCTCAACCAGCACTGCCGGCCTTGCCGGGGGTCCTCGCGTCCTGGGGCTGCGGGTCACCAGCCAGCGGAGCTGCGGGCAGGGCCCAGGCAGTTTCCCCGCAGCCTCTGGGCCCCTCGGGACGGGGGCGCCAGCACACCCGGAAGGGACCTGCTGGGAGCGCAGCTGCGGCCTGGCCGCCGTGGGCTTCAGCTTCCACGTGAAGGGCGCTCAGCGGGTTTCAGAAAAGGCCTCCGAGTGTCAGCAGCTGTGGTTACGCAAGCACGTGCTGCCCCCCTCCCCCCCCTCCCCCCGCAGGCGGTTTCCAGCAAGTGCGCCCAGCGCCCACCGGAGGGCATGGGGCCTCCTTTTATTCCCGGGTCATCCTGGGTAGCACAAGCCAGGGGGTTTCGCGAGCACTACAGCAGCCCCCTCCGGCAGCCGGCACCCGCGAGCCAGCGGTGCTCCTCCCCCACCCCAATAAAGGGATGCAATAAAGGGGCCGCGTCTGGGGTGTGCTCCGGACCGTGGAGATGAGAGGCAGCGGCTGGGAGGGCCGCCCCCACTCGAGGGGAGGGCGGACATCAGCATGCGCCGCGGCCTCTCTTCTGCAGTCACCTGCACCTGCCAGGTGCGCCCCGCCCAGGTGTGCATGGGAGTCGCAGTGGGAGCTCGGGCCTCGGGCCCACTGCCGCTCCGCTGTCCTGGCCTCTGCCTGCGGCCACCTCTGCTTCCTGGAGAGCCGCAGCCTCCCCTGCCTTGGGGAGACAGGTGCTTCCGGGACGAGGCCTCCCCAGTGAACCGCCCCCATGTCTGGCGGCTGAGGCGGCCGTCTCCTTGCTGGTGTCCTCCAGTTGGCGTGTCTCTGAGCGGACGAGCTCTCCACAGAGTTCTTGGGAACCGGTTTCAGCTCGTGGCTTGAATTCTGGGCGGCCCGATCGCAGCCGCAGGGCCCGGGCGGGGCGCGGCGTGCACCCGCGTGCTGGCTGGAGAGGCTGCGGGCGCGGGGCCGGGCTCGTGGCCCGCGGGGAAGCTGCTCCGAGCCCGGCTCTGCAGTCAGTGTTTTCATTTGGGGACAGAAGGCGGCAAAGTGAAAGCATGTCGCCCTCTTCCCTTAGAGGTGGGACCTAAAACGTGCTCTAAGAAAGCGCCGTGCAGATTTGCATAGGATTTTCTTGGGTTCATTAGCTCCGGCCACCCCGGCCGCGCCGGGAGCTGTGCACCCTCCCGGGCCGCGCGGGCCTCTGGCCGGGGCCGTGAGGCTCGGAGGGCAAAGCTGCATCCTCGGCGCTTCCCCCTCAGGCCCCCCGCGCCCCAGCAGACGCGAGCCCATGGACAAAGCAGGTGAGGGGCCCGGTGGAGAGCAGGGCGGGCGCTGCGGCTCGGAGCCCTGTGCGATTTAGGGGTTTGCTTGTTGCTGGTCTTTGGGCGTTGCCTGGTCAGCCCGTGGAGGCGCGTGGAGCCCGAAGGTCTGCGAAGAGGCCTCCGCGGCGGGCCCCGGGGGAGGGTGGTTGGGGCCGGGGGAGGGCGGTCGGGCCCAGTCTGGCCCGGGGGAGGGCGGTCGGGCCCGGTCTGGCCTGGGGGCGCTCCAGGGGCCCAGGCCACAGATGGAGAAAGGACACTGGACTCTGAAGCCCGAGGTTAGACCCACCTCCTGGACACGGACATCTTGGTTTTCTTCCTTCCCCTGGGGCATTTTCTCTTCTTTCCAATAGGAAAGTCTTTCTGTTCTGTTCAGAGGCGCCACGGGCCGGGCACGGAGAAGCCGCAGTGGGCCGGGGCGGCCTGCCTTCGCGGTGCGGCTGAGTGCAGGTGGCCGCTGGGCGGCAGGGAAGGGGCAGGGCCTCCCGTGGACGCCCGGGTCTTTGACAGCAGCACAGAGGTTCTCTGCGAAAGCCCAGTTTCTGCTGCTTCCCCTTCCAGGCTCGGCTTTGCACCACGCAAAGGGAAATTAGCACAACACATTGAAAGCATCTTTGTGAACAGGTGCGTGATTCAAGCAGTCGATGTTTAAGTGACAGCTGAAGCATGAAAGCAAATACCAGCAGATAAATGTGTGTGTAATTTTAGAGTTAATAATTATGTTGCATAATTTTCTTTGGAAGAAGAGTTTATAATAACATTTTCTGAAAGTGCCAAGCAAAGTAATTACACACTTGGCAAGCCATAAAAACTAAACAATTTGGCAAATGCCTCATTAACCAAGTTCTCAGGTCAATGCAAGGTTTTATTTTATTTAAAGCGGGAGACTAATTTTTTAAAACAGGGCTTCCATTCTTATTTTATGGCTTCATCATTTTTCTTGTAATTATAATTTTACTTACTAATAGGATGTTTTAAAGTGCGGCTCTTTCTTCAAAGTCAGCCTGACAGCAGCGAGGCGGGCAGTTCTGGACGTGAGTGCGGCCGCTGGCGCCTGAGAGCGGTGCCCTTGCTTTCCGCCCTGGAGACAGAGCCTCACGGTCTGCTAACTTCTGAGCCGACTTTTAGCCAGTAGCTGGAAACCGGTTTTGAAGACAGGATGGTTTTGGAGTTTGTCTTTACTGGGGGAAGCACCGAGAAGCCTACTAATTTCAGAGTTAGGAGCTGTATTATCAATAGGTGGTTGCCTTATTATTTTAAGATTTATTTGTTTATGCATGTAAGGGGTGCAGGCCAGTGGTGCAGGAGGTGAGAAGATTCACTACAGACAGAGCAGGGAGCAGAGCAGGCGGATCTACTGAAACATGCTGCTGAGGGGAGCAGCGGGAGACAGGAGAGTCTGCTGCGCCCTGTGGGTCCCTCCCTGGCCGGGGATCAAACTCGCGCTGCAGTGGCTGCGGATGCTTCACAGTCCACTGCCTCAACCCCCGTGCCCCCTGGGAGGCCCCATCACCTTATTCTTAACGTTGCCGAGTCTTAACTGACGGTGACCGAGACAATCCTCACCAGTTATGGCCCCACCATGACAGCGCTCGGCACCTGCCCAGCCGTCTCACTGAGCTTCGACTCTGCACCCCACCGAGCGGCCTTCTTCCCTGGGGTCCCCGGAGGCGCCCGCCCCCACCCCTGCCAGGCACGGAGCGGCCGTGCCGACGGCGCCCGGGCAGCAGACACAGCCAGGGACGATGCACGACTGCCACAGAGTCGGGAAAACTCAGACAAGGTGCTACGGCGAAAGAATAAAGGGAAAAGAAACCACGGAAATACCTCAATAAGAAATAAGAAGTTAATAACTACTGCTTGGCTGATACACTGTTACGTGTCAATTATACCTCATTCAAAAGGAAAGTAAATATTTAAATACTGAAATAAAATGTTTAAAAATAAAACATTTAAGTGCCTAAATAAAAGAAAAGAGATTAAGTGCCGCCACCTTTACTTTCCCACTATGAACACGTTTTCTGGCCACACGACGAGAAGCCGGTTAAAGCCGACTGGGACCCTAAATGCTGTGTGGGGTCTCCCTGCCTGGACCTCGCCGTTCTAGTTCATCCGCTCATGCCCCCCTGCGCGCCGGTGCAGACGAGGCCGTGGTCGTCATCGCCAGCCCAGTGAGGACGCCAGCAGGTGCCTCCGAGGACGGCGTGTGGAGGCAGGTGAGTGCGCCGGAGTGCGCTGATTGCACAGGTAACGCCAGAGTGATTACACAGCCGTGCTTGCAAAAGTGATCACTCCTCAGAAAGTCAAAATTAATTTATACACTTCTGTACACTTTTAAGACTGTTGACATTTTATTGTAGTGTTCCTAATGAAATGAAAATTATTAATAATTGTCCCCACTTGAGCATGACAAATGTCATTTGGCTGAAAGGCAGAGGCCCACGGGACGGGCCACGTGGCGGTGGGGGTGGAGCCCCACGGGGCAGGCCACATGGGGGGGTGGAGGCCCACGGGAAAGGCCACGTGATGGGGAGGACAAAGGGGTGGGCCATGGGATGGGGCAGAGGCCAGTGGGGCAGGCCATGTGATAGTGGGGGGCTGGTACCCATGGGATGAGCCACGTGATGGGGGGCGTGGAGGCTCGTGGGGTGGGCCACGTGACTGCGGGCGAGGCTGTCAGTCCTGCATGGGAGGAGCCGCTTGCTGAGTCGCGCCCCCAGGGCTGTGGAGGGCGCCCCGAGTTCCGACAGTGGCGGCCGGATGAGGTGGCCAGGGCGGCGCCGGGCAGGGTGCCAGGTGCTGGTGAGTGTCACCCCAGTGTTGGGGCCCCGTCTCCGGGCTGGTGTCTCTGTGCTGTGTTCAGAGGACCGGGCTGGGGTGGGAACAGGCAGCGGCACGGGAAGGGGCCAAGCTGGGGCCCTGCGGGCTCCACGGGGGTGCGTGCTTCCCAGCCCCCCGCCCTTGGCAGGCTGCTCAGGGAGCCTGTCCCAGGGACTCCCAGCTCCAGGCTCCTCTTCCCGAATTCCTTCACCCCACCTGGCACCACCAGCCAGGGGTCCCTGGCACCTGACCCCGGCACAGGGCTCTGGGGGGCAGGGCAGCTCCCCCGACCCTTCTGGCAAGACCCAGGGGACCGTTCGCTGATGCCGCCGCAGGGCTGGGGCTGCTCGGGAAGCCCTGCGCACACGCCAGTACCCCTTGTCTTCCATCTCCTCCGGGGTCCCCCTCATGGCCGCCAGGCGTGGGGCAGGCGTTGGCCCCGAGGCCTGGGCCTCCTCGGCCCCTGCCACGCTCCTGCACTTGCGGGTGATTGCCCGGCACGTCGTGAGACCCTGGAGCGGGCCAGCGCCGGGCGCGCAGGGGCCGGGTGCAAAGGCCGAGGCCGCCGGGTCCAAGACCGCCCCGTCTGAGCCGGGCTGCGGCCGCCCAGCGGGAAGGCCTTTCCCAGACAGGACCCTTGGCCCCAGGGAGACACCTGGGCTCTCCTGTCCACTCCCGCTCGCGCTCCTGAGCCGCCACTCTGCGGCGTCCAGCCCTCTACGGCCACCAGACCCCGGCGGCCCCCCGCTGCTCTGGGCGCTGGCTGCACGCCCGCCTCTGTGGAAGGACCAGGTGCCCCCACCTCCCATCTCCGCGCCAGACGCCCTCCAGCCTGGCTTGCCGCGGGGAGACCCTGGAGCCCCCTCCAGCCGGCGTCTGGCTCCTGGGAGCCGGGGAGAGACCGCCGAGGGGCCAGGCCCAGCGCTCGCCTGCTCAGCTCTCGGGGCCTGGCCTGTCTGCGCCCCTTCCCACAGGTCCCTCCTGTGGCCTCCCGCGGGGCGGAGGCTGCTCCTGGCTGAGCTCGCACGGGCCGGAGTCCTCTGCGCTGGAGAGCAGATGGCCTCTGGGTGCCAGAGCCGCCCCCATTTTTACTTGGCCAGCTGACTCCCTCGGGCGTCGCCCTGGCTGCGGCACCCCGCGCCCTCCCCTGTGCGGAGACCTGGACATCCACAGAGCCCGGGGGCGGTGTTGGACGCGCCCCTGCTTTCGGGGACTCATTCCCCTGAGCGAGCCTGTTCTGTCACTTTGTTTTGTGCAAATGCGGGACTGTCCACCCTCCGGCAGCGCTGGCTCCTGCGGCTGCCTGGCCCTGCCCTCTGGGGTCGGCTGCGCTGGGTCTGGGGTGGGCGCGTCCCCCCCACAGCATCCCAGGCTGAGCCCTCAAGGGCGCGCCTGGCCACTGAAGAAGTGCCCCACCCCCGCCCGCCTCCTGAGGGTCCCCGGGGTCCAGGCAGAGGGAATCAGGGCCGCCACGCCGGGCATCCCAGGAGGCACAGACCACCTGTGCCAGGAGGGAAGAGCCAAAGCCGGGCCGGCAAGGCGCCCGCCTGCTGCCCCACAGCCCGCCTCTGCCGCCCAGCCCGGACCGGCACCCTGACCAAGCTGCGGTGCTGAAAACACCCCAGACTCTGGGCCCTGGGAATTCAGCTTTTCCGGATGCCCCTCGTGACCCCGGCGGACCCCCAAGCTCCCTGAACTGAGCCTCGTGCCCGGCTCGGGCATCACGAGAACTGAGGTGGCCTCTGTGGTGGCCACGTGGGCGAGGCCCGGGGTGACCGCCAGAGGCTCTCGGTCACTGTCAACTAAATCTACAGCTGGAGGGAAGCTCTGGATGGGTGCAGACTTGAGCCCTCCCTATGCCGTCTCTGTCTCTGTGTCTTCCTCCTGCCTCCTTCTCCCCCACCCTCTCCCCAGCACCTATGGGTGCTCAGCAAACAGCTGAGTCTCCCGGGGGATAGCTGGTCCGAGAGACGCTCTCCGGTGCTCCAGCCTGTGACCTGGCTCCGGAGAGGCTGATGGTCCGCCGAGGCGCTTCCCGGCAGCTGTGCTTGGCGGGTCTGCGGCCGCGGGGCCGTCACCGCGGAGGTTAATAGCTTGGCTCTGAGCAGGAGGAATAGCCCGTCCTCAGCACAGGGGCGTCTCGACTCTCTATGGTAACGCTTGTTCTTTCTTGTCCCTGAGTTTGAGCACAACGTTGGGGTTCCGGGGGGGCTCGAACGCACTAATGTGCCTGCAGCTCGCCGAGACTCACTTGGCTGTGGGATTAGTGAAACAGACACTTTTGTCCTCGTTATCTAATTAACTTTGTCATTTATTGAATTCTGAGTTCCCCAGTCAAAATGAAAGACCTTCCCCGAGTTGTTATTAAACCGTAACGCTAATCTTCATCTCAACACAATTAAATTTTACTCCAGCAGTTTTATTTTTTTAAGTGAAAAAAAGTCAGGGACTGAGTGTCTACAGCAGGTGTCTGCTCTCAGGCGGGAAGGTGTCGCTGCGGAAACAAAACCCGGAGCGCCTCTCCGCTGCGCGCCGCCCCCAGGACTCCTTCCCGGAGCGCAAGCAGCTCCCGCCTGCTAACGCAGAAGGGGGCGCGGGAATGGGGGCGGGGAGCCCCGCAGGACTAGCTCCCTAGGTGTGCGCTCAAGGCCAGAAGTCCAAGGTCAGACAGCGCAGAGCGCCGGGAGGGCAAGCCCAGGGGAGCTCCTCGCTGGGGGGCAGGCGCCTCCCCACAACGGGGGCGCCCTGAGGTCCCGGTTCTGGGGCGGGAGCGGGGCGGGGCAGACCGGGGCGAGACGCCCCCACTCTCGCGTTGGATTCGCGTTGGAAGAGCCGGGTCCACCCCCCGCACACACGCACGCACACACCCCACGGACTGAGGTTTAGGGGTTCCATTTAACCATGGAAAGCCGGCAGCGTTTTCCCCTGACACGGGGGGCCCAGCGGCCAGGAGCAGCGCGTTGGCCGGGGCGTTTCTGCCACTGGCCTCTCCGCATCCACGCGCTGCTGCCCGCTCCGCCTCCACCGCGCTCGGTGCTTGGGTAACGCGGCCCTCTGGGTCTGGGCCGAGGGGCGGCCGTCAGCCCCGCTGGGCCTTGAAGCGAGGGCCCTTGTCGGTGTCACAGGCAGCAGAGAGGGGGGCCGGGATCCCCGAAAGCAAGCACAGGTCACAGCTGGTCTCGGGCGCGAGAGCAAATGGATACAGAGGATTGGGAGTGCAGTTTGGGGGTTTCCTCAGTTCCCTGAATTCTCGGTGGGGCTGTGCAGACAGGCTGATGTGGCAGCAGAGACGTGCGCCTGGACACTGACCAGCTTGCTGGCGGCTCTCTGAGGAGGAACAGACGAGAGTCGGCCACGGCAGGTTCACCTGGGAACACCTGGGGCTGGGAAAGGGGCAGTGGGCCTGGGTGAAGCTCCCTGGGGAGCGCTGATGGTGGTGGCCATCTCTCTGTGCACCGGGGACCCTTGGGTGCCCCAGCAGGGTGCCGAGCGTGGTGGGGTGCACGCGGCTGCCTGCCCGGTGCTTGGCGGTGGCTGCTGGTCAGAAGGTGAGGGACAGGAGGCGGCACGCCACGCGCCCTGTGTCCTGGGTGCCTGCACCCTGATGGGCGGCCTGAGGCTGCGGGTCAGAGAGCGGCAGAGACCACGGGAGGGCGCGGCAGGGAGCAGGCAGGAGCCGGCAGGCTGCATCTGAGAGCAGGGCTTGCTGCGGACCAGCCTGGGGCTGGGGATCGGGGCCGAGCCCCGGCAGTGTCCTGTGTTTGGAGCTGCGTGTCCACCGTCAGCCGGCACCCCCACTCCTCCCGGCAGTGAGGGGCCTCCCGGCTGTGTTGCGTGTGAGACCCGGGCATGCCGTTTGGGGGTCCCTGTGTCGGTGCCCCCTCCCCGGCCCCGCAGGATAAACGGCCTCTCACAGATAAACGGCAGACCTCGCAGGGACAGGACCTTGGCGATGCTCGTGTGGTTCCCACGGGGTTGGCCAGAGGCCGCTGGCCATGGGCTCGGAGGGGTGCACAAGTGGGTGAAGATGGTGTGGGCACCAGGAGGGGCTGGCACGTCCGGCTTCTGCGGAGAGGAAGGAGGAAGGGAGGGAGAGAAGGAGAAGGGGAGGGGAGGGTGACGGGGGAGGGGAGGGAGAGGAGAGAGCATCCACACAGCAGGAGGCCACCCTCCTCCTGGGGCTCCTGCTGGGACCGGGTGGGGGGGCGCAGCAGGCTTGCTCCCAGAGCCCAGAGCCCGCTGCCAGCCCTGTGCGTGGGGGGCTCTGCTCCTGCCCCCTGCCAGGCTCTCCTTTGCCTTACTCTTCCTGAAGAGGCTGAGTAAACATTTGCTAGTACAACAATCAATAAGCCTCTCGGAGCGTGAGCAAACACGGCCCTCGTCTGAGAAGCGCCTGGCCAGGGCCAGGTCCAAGCAAGACCCCAGCGTGACAGGCGGTGGGGAGACCAGGTCCCCGCCCGTCCGCCCGCCCGCCCGCGGAGGCCTCCCCAGGGGGCTGTCCCCGGCGCCCTGCGCGGGCCCTGTCCTCCCCGGCCCGCGGAGCCTCCTCGTCAGCGTGGCCGGGCGGGCAGAGCTGAGGCTGGAGCGGGCGCGGCTGTGCTCCGAGCCCACTGCAGGGCCAGGCTGGTCACAGCGCGGGGTCGTCGCGCGTCCAGTGGGCGACTGCAGGACAAAGACCCAGCGGGGGCCGGCGCTGCGACCGCATCAGGGCCCGAGCCCAGCGCCTGACCACTGACCCAGAGCCCCACTGTGGTGTGGCCGGCCGAGGAGCACCTTCCCTCCGCAGCCGCTTGCTTTCTGGGGAGCCCTGCCGCCCCTCTGCGCCCCGCCGCCCCGGAAGCGGCTCTCCCGGCCCGGACGCAAGCTCCAGGACTCCTGCCTGCTCCTCGGGATCCCCTGCAAGCCGGGGTCGCCTGTGGCAAAGCTGCCGTCCCAGAAACAGCCAGCCTCACCCCTCAGACGTGACCCCCGGGCCTCAAACGGATGGACTCGCTCGGCCGGGCGAGCTGATGCGCTGGCCGTTTCAGAGCCCTCGGCTTGTTCCTCGGTCCAAGCTGGTGGCCCAACCTTGGCCCTGCGTCCCGGGGCGTCTTGTGACTTGAGACCAGACCCCCTCCTTCCCGCCTCTCCAAAGCCCCAGCGCTATATGAAGAAAGTCTGAAAAAATGCTTATTTTGCCTTTCTTACTCCACCACCGAGAAAGAAGACTGCAGTGAGCGACCGGACGGACAGCGCAGACTGCCCAGGGAGGGTCGCTGCGCGTCAGCACGTGGAGTATTCAGGAACGCTCGGCCCTCCCAGCGCGCGTGGGTGAGCAAAGCGAAGCCGATTTCCAGAAAAAGCGCAGCACTGACTCGACCGCGGCTACTGTCGCGACGACATGGAGAGCCTGCTCTCAGGCGCCCCGGCTCCAGGAAGGCCTTCCTGGCGACAAAAGCAAAGCGAACGATCCTTAATCATTAATGTCGTTCTTGCTTACAGAAAAACAAAATGCTTTCTGGACCAATTCACTGTGAATGTTAAAAGGTGCACCACATAATTGGCCAAAAACCGCCTCACGAGATAGAAAATGTTAATTTCTTTATATCTAAAGTTAATTTACTAGCCCCACAAAACAGCATAATGTGCAACCCACCAGAATAAATGAGGACAAGAGCAGAATCATAAGCCGCTAATAAATATATCAGGCGATGTTCAGACTCGGTTGTGATTAAACGGGTCTGATTTTAAACATCGCGAATTTCATTTGTGAAGCTGCCGCAGAACAATATGTGCATTTTAGAAATATTTTCTAAAGTTGGTGGAAATGCCGCAGGAAGAGCGCGCCGGATGGGGCAGGCTGTCCTGGAGGGCGGTTTGGTGCAGGGCGATCGCGGGGTCTCGCCTACACACGCCGCTGACCCGCCGTCAGCCCCACGGCCACCTGTTTGCTCACTTGCTTGTCCGGGCAAACGTTCGCGGTGTTTGCTCGGTCTGAAATTCGTTGCCGGGAGCATTTAGTCTCTCGGCCCTCCTAAAGCCGGTGGAGCAGGGCGTCACGGAAACGTCTCGCAAATGCGGCAGGTAAGACACAGGACGTGAGCCCCAAACTCAGAGTCCGGAAGCCCAAGCCCAGGCCAGCCCCGTGCACACATGCCGACGCACAGGGGCGCCCGCAGCTGCCCCGTCCGTGACCAGACAGATGGGTGTGGGCTCGGGACGGGGACACGGAGTTGGGACAGAGCCTCTGAGTCAAAGAACTTCAAGTAAAAAAGTAGCAGCTTAGCCCACTGAGCAGTCAGTAAAAGAGACACAAAAGGGAGCCCCGGCCACCCGTCACACCGAGCCGTGGGCGCGCAGGAGGGCAGCTTTTATTTGCGTGCTTTCTCTATTTTTAGTCCAAACTTCTTGCGCAAAGGAGCATTTCACTTCCGTGAAGTTGCACACCACAAATATAAGCGCTCGCACCCCCCACGCCCCACCCCACGCACACCTTCCCTCCACAGCAAAGCGAGCCCTGCCCAGGCGCTCAAGCCATGTCATGTTGCAGCCTTGGCCAGCGCGGGGCTTCCGGCGCCTGTGTGGCACGCTGGGTCTCACGGGACGCCGCCGTGCAGTGCTGCACGACCACACGGGCACGCGCCAGCCAGCGGACCCCGAGGCCGGGCGCACGGGCCCAGGAAGCCCTCCAGGGGCCATGTGGTGGCAGCAGCGCTCACGTCACCAGCAGTGGAATCGATGTCCAAGGGAAGTGCCGTGTCCCATCCCTTTGGGGGGCCCAACCGGGCCCCACCTCGCTGCCGGGACCTAAGGCAGTCTCTGTGCCCAGAGGGAGCTCATCTGGGGAGGCAGGACGCAGCCGGGCCTGGCCTGGGGCGCTGGGCTGAGGGAGGAGTCCAGCCGGCCTGCTGCAGAGTCCTCACTTCTCAGGGTGCGGCGTGGGGGGCCCGAGAGGGGCAGGGTGGTCTCAGCACAGCCCCAGCCTGGCAGCCCAGGCGCCAGCACCAGGGAAGGGCGTCAGTGGGGGTAGGCACCTGGCTGCACCCCCCCTCCACGCTGTCCTGCCCCCAAGCCATGGGCCACATGTGCAGGGTGACGGGCAGGTGGTGGGGCTGGCTGAGCCGAGCGGGACGGCCCCCACCGTCTCCCCATCACCTGCCTGGGGGGGCCTTGTGGGAGGCAGAAGCTTTGACTTTCAGGGACGTGGAGGGCTTTGGGCAGTATCCGCGTGGGGATGTGCTAATGGCTGCGGGGGCTTTGTCCTGGCCTGGAGAGTTTTCATGGTGTGGGAGCTGGAGGAGGCACAGGGCCTCCCTGGTTTCATCCAACAGATGGGGGTACCGGCCCTATTTGACCCAACAGAGGAAGAGGAAGGAAGATGTCCACCCCACGGGAACAGCCAGTGCCGAGGGCACGGAGAACGGCGACTAGCACGCGGGTGCCGACTGGGGCATCCTAGGGGCGGTGGGGACGTGGTGAACCAGGACTAGTAGTAGGCTCTCAGCAGACGTCCGCGCCTCTCTCTAGCTAACTGACGCATCACAGAAATTCACACGCAATTTCGCCAAATGCAGTAAATTTTAATGAGAATCCAGAAGTCTGAATTTTTATGCAAAGTACATGCATTTAGGGCCAAATTTCTTTTTTGCCTCAGAACATCTCACAGCCAACACGCAGGAAGGAATCAACGCATGCGCGCACGAGCTGTCGCTGCACTTGCCTGGAGTGAGGGCTCATCAGAACAGCAGCAGCCACACTGGAACGCATCTCCCCTCCACTCCGACTGACCGCTCACACATCACCTCTCAGGCAACGCGGGTGCGTGGCCTCCGCCCTTAGCAGCGAGCTCAGCCAGGGCAGCTCAGCACTTCCCGGCCGAAGCTTTGCTGATGAAAGAAAACCGCCACGGGAGTGCCCACTCCCGGTCCTTGCGCAAAGGAGCATTTCACTTCCGTGAAGTTGCACACCACAAATATAAGCGCTCGCACCCCCCACGCCCCACCCCACGTGGATACTGCCCACTCAGCGGTCCTTGCCCTCCCCTGCTTAATCTCCTCGCTTTTCCAGTGAGCCCCAACAGGTGTGGCGCCAGCACAAGACCCGGCGACCCCCCACGCAAGGAAAAGGAGACACATCTGCGCGCTCAGACGCGGTGAGCAGACAGAATATGAGCTTATTCGAGTCACATTCTTCCTTGGGCTGTGGGCGGCTAACGGCTGTTCTATAAACAATAAAACCTGCTCACCCTTGAAATCCGTTTATGTGAACGTGCTCATTACCGAGGCATTAAAGTCCCCGCGACGCTGGATCTGCGCGATCCAGCACTCGTGTTACAGGGGAACGGTCTTATTCAAATATTAGCAGAAAACCGAGCCGAGCGGAAGGCGAGGCGGGGCAGCTGCTGTGTCTAAACCGAACGGGCCTTCTCTGCCGCTGCTCATTCTCAGGGCCTGAAAGCACACCCCGACTTCACATTGGTTTCCTCCACTCTCCTTCCTCTTAGCTGCCTACCCGTCCGACTTGGGGGTGACCTGCAGTGTTTGGGGCCCTGGGCAGGTCCTCGCTGTGGACATACCCAGCCCTCCAGGCTGCCCCTCAAGCAGGCGGCCTCCTCCTCTGCAGGAGGGGCCAAAAATACGGCACCAGCACCCATCCCTTCCCGCTCTACCCCACCCGCGCTGGGAGCAGAGCTGCTGTGTGGGCAGGGGCTGCCCCTAACGCACGCCCTGGGCAGCTGCGGGCACGGGCGCTGGGGTGGTCCTGGCACTTCGGGAGGGCCGCGCAGAGGGAGCCGCGGGTGTGGGTATTCTCGGGCTCCCACTGTGCGAGCCCCCACAGACCCCCCACAGACCCCACCTCTTCCCACAACACCCCACCCGCTCTGAGGTTAGAGTCAGCCCATGGCTCAAATCAGTGCCCAGGCAGTCCCGGGTTTACTTATTCATCAGAAACAAAGGTGTCGAATAATTGGTGTTGGGAAGTAGAGACCCAAGGCCAAGCGCATGGAAGATGCCTCCTTTAAAGAAGACTCCTTTGAAGTCAGCATTGCCAATGCACAACGCCACGCCTGCCCTCCCACGCCCCAGGCCCACGCTATACCCACCCCTGTGTGCTCCCCTGCGCTCAAATACCCACCCCCACCCTGCCCCGTGCCCATCCCCGCCTGCGCCCAGTGCCCGCTCCCACCCCCTCACCCCCGCCCCGGCCCCTCCCCGTGCCCTCATACCTGCTCCCTGCGCACACCCCCGAGCCCAAACCCGTCCCGCTCGAGTTCCGGGGCCTCGTCGTCCGATCTCGGCAGCCGCGCTTTGAGCGTCCTCGCCAGGCTTCCGCGCAGGGACCAGGTGTCCGGGCCCTCCCCGAACCCGTCGTGCTGCGTGTGCGCCCGTGAATTTTCACGTGCCCCGGGCCGGGGCCCCTTTATTTTGATCACCCCCCAAGTCTAATCGCTCCACGTGTCTTTCCATGTTCGTCTGATCTGCAGTGGTGTTTCTCATTATCATTTTGTGGGCTGTGCGGGCTTCTCAGCTCCATTCTCCGTCTTTCATGTTTCTCTTGTACAAAATTAATTACACTGTACCTTCAAGCATAATTTTAACACTGTCTCCATTGCAATGTGTCTGCCTTTAATTAATGCTCTTCTAATGTAGATTTTAGGGCCAAATGGTACAATATCTGAGCATCAAAGAAACAAAGGCTCTGACAAAACCAGAATGAAGCGCAGACGAAGGCATGCAGCTCAGCCGCTCCTGGAGGCGTTGGCCACCGGGGCGGCTTCCGGGGCTTCCCGCAGGACAGGCAGGAGGCAGCGGCTCCCGGGCTCCGCTCTGCTGACCGGACCCCGGGACCAGCGGACCCCAGGAGCAGTGGATCCCGGGAGCAGTGGACCCCGGGACCAGCCTCGCGCAGCGTCCCTGGGCGGCAGGAAGGGAGGACGGTGTGTCCAGGGTCCTGAACTTCACGCGGTCTGCGCGGCGTCCAGTCCCTGGTGATGGGCCGTCCCTTCGGCCGTCCTGCCCGGCGGTGGCCCCTGAGCTGCGGCATCTCTGCACCTCTGCTCTGCCGCAGGCCTCGCTGGGCCTCCGGTCCCCAGGTCCCATCACACTTGTCCCCCTGGGGTGGCGCATCTGCTCAGGGGACAGGGAGCTGCCCCTGCTCCCCAACCTGGCCAAGGCCATGGCCCTGGGAACACGCAGGAGGGGGACTGGGAGGGCAGACCGAGGGCAGCTGCTTTGCGCTTGTCCCATGGCTCGTGGCTCCGAGTACCAGCACCTGATCGGGGCTGGCCCCTCCCCTCCCCTCTTCTCCCCTCCGCCCCTCTCCTCCCCTCTCCTCACCTCTCTGTCTCTCTCCGGCCACTAGTCCCCCAGAAGGTGAAGGGATGGCCCGGGTGTGGGGCTGTCCTCATAAATACCTGGCCTTGTTCTGTTACCCCTCCCTTTCCCCATCTGGGGGGAGCAGCCCCTCTGGGCTCACGTCCATGGGACCTTGTCCACCATGTGTGCCCTCCCCCAAGCCCACAGAATGCTCAGTTCACTCCGATGACTCAGAGACCCTTAACACACGTGACGGCCCCACCCTCAGCACCTGCGGGCAGAGCTGGCGCCCGGGGCTTCGCTCCTTGGCTCCTGCCGGCCCTGGCCGCCAGGCGGAGTGAGCCCGGGGCTGGGCCCTGCCCTGCCAGGGTGGACCCAGGCCAGGCGGAGTGAGCCCGGGGCTGGGCCCTGCCCTGCCAGGGTGGACCCAGGCCAGGGTTCGTGGGCAGTGACGCTAATTACAAATGTAGGGGGGGCGATACGCCCCTGACGTGGGGTGGGGCTCGCCCCCAGCTGCTTCTGCGGGCTGCGACCCTCTGTAGGGCAGTTCTTGGTGACCCCTGCAGATGGAGGGGGCTGACTCGGAGAATCGGCCCAGAGACGAGGCCGAGCGGCCCGTGTGCTGGCCTCACGACCCCCCGGTGCTGCGTGTCCGGCGCGACGGAGGTTGCTGGAGGTCCGCAGATGGCTTTTAACTTCCACATAAAACAGAATAAAAGATGCTCGCAGGTCCAGAAACAAGCAGCGCGCTTGTAATGAATTCCGGTGCACAGACGCGGTGTGCTGTCGGCGCGTCCCTCCGAGGGCTCGCTTTCACCTGGCGGCACGCGCGAGAAGACGTCGGCCGGGCGCGGCCTGAGCCTGCTCCCCTGTGCGCCGTCCAGAGGCGTCTGCAGGCGCAGCGCCCCACGCCCCGCGCCCCGCGCCCCGCACCCTCGTCCGCCGCGCGTCAGCCGCTTGTTTGCCATCGTTCTCCCCACTGCATTTCCCCAGGTGGACCTGGAGGAACCTTTGGGGTCCTCTGCACCGTCCTACCTGCTTGGGGATCACCCCGTCGACAGGGACCCCTCGGTCCCAGGCGACTCCCCGGAGCCCCGCCCCTCCCTTGAGAAAGGCCGTGTGCCGCGAGGGCGCGGGAGTCTGGAGGGGCGATGCCTGAAGCGCATCGTCTTGGCCGGGAGCCTGTGACGTGGGAGGAACGCAGGGCAGGAAAGGCGCGCGTGGGCACCCTGAGGGGCAGCGTAGGGGGGGGCGGCAGGCGGGGCCCCTGGCGAAGGGCCGCGGGGCCTGGGCCGGTGCACCACCTGGGAGTCTGCCCACCACGAGGGCTGAGTGACCAGCGGAGGGAGGGGCCCTGGGGCCCGGGCTGAGGTGTCCATGGAGCCGTCACGTGGCCCAGAGCCTGGTCTTTGGAGGCTGAAGTCAGGGGAGTCCCGGCATTAGCTCCTTAAGGTGACGCCCCAGGTAAAGAACTTCTAGGTTTACTGGGGGCCTCAGGATTCAGCGGCGCGCTAACAAGGGACTGGCTCTACAGACTCATCTTCCTGCTCTGGGGTGTCTGGGAGGGCCTGACGCTGGTCACCCGGTCACTGGTCACCCGGTCACTGGTGAGGCCTTGAAGGGTGGCTGAAATAGAGCAGAAGTGCCTCTAGCGGCCAGGAGGTGAACTGCACCTCTGCGCCCCAGCCTGGTCCTCGCGGGCGGAGGCGGTGGAGAAAAATATCCCCCGTCCAAAAACTCCAATTACAAAAACACGATCGAGGGGATTACTATTTTTCAGAAAACACAATGTCATATTTATTCCACTTTCTGTGACTTATTAAATTCCCTGCTACAGTAATTATAGCCGTGTGCTGTTAGAGAGGTATAAACAGAGGAGGAACTTATTACTGTCGGAGATGATTATTAAAACTACACCGTTTTGCCTACAGATGAACACAAGCAAAAATGAAAGTTATTAAAACTCATTTTTAGGAGTCTGTTGTGTCCTTGGGCTGAGCTCTGCAGCACAGTAAGGAAACGATACTCGTAATTTTTATTTACAGTACTTTTATTAGCAGCACGTCTTGTCTTCGCCAATTAATCTCTGCAAATTTACTTCTCCTTCTGAATTGGGACAGGATTTTAGGATTTCATGCAATGCATGAAAATGCTTCTTAAGCTGTTCTGTGCTTAAGAAGTCCAGCAAACTTCAAAGAGGTCGAAATAGCGCAAGACCACAAAGTAATTCTTGGAGGGGAAATGTAGGATGGGGAGACAGCCCTTCCCCCTCTCCCCTCGCTCCCCCGCCTGTCTCTCTTCTGTCCCCAGTGGGCACGGACTCGGCCGGGCGCTGGGGGCCCTTCTCAGGTCACCTGCTCCCAAGGAGGCCTGAAGGGCAGGTGGGGTCTGACCTTGGCCTCCCGGAGTCCCCCGCAGGGCCGGAAGGACCGCAGCGGAGCGGCTGTGCCCAGCACGGGCAGCCAGGACAAGCGCAAAAACGAACCTCGCTTGGCTCAGTAGCCGCCGCCTTTGCCCCCAGGACAACTCTCTTCCAGTCTAGAAAGCTCCTGGCTGATGCCCGGGACTCCGCCCTCTCCGGAGCGGGCTCTCCCCGGCTCTCAGCCGCACTCTGCGAGACAGTGATGTGGGGCGAGGCCTCTGCTCTCACAGAGCAGGTTCCCGGGGCGTGGCCCGAGCACCTCCTGAGTTGGAGTGCACCGGAGCCCCCAGGTGGCCAGGCCCGGGAGGGAGGTCTGCGAGGGCAGGGCCGGCTGGCCGGGAGGGCGAGCTGACAGCCGAGGGCGCGGAGGCCGTGGACGCGGCTGGGCTTGAGCGAGGACGTCGGCGCTGCGGCCTGGCCACGGAGCCTCTCGGTGCCTCGCGCAGCCGGGCGCTCCAGGAGCTGCTGAAGGCGGAGTGCGCATCTCTTCCAAAATTCGTGCCTCGCGGCTGGAACGCGCAGAGCCAGCCGGACCGCCCTGCTGTGCGCGTCAGTCCGGGGCTGGGCAGGGCTGCGGCTCCACCACTCCACGGATCTGAATGGCGGAGGAGGGCCGCTCGCCGCTAGCCCCAAGTGCAGGCTCCCTCGACACCACTCCCCGCTGCGGCAGCACTAAGCGGGTTTGAGGAAGTTTCTGCGCTTTTCTGCGGAAGCGCTTTTGCCCTAAGAATTACGTTTCTGAATTAAAGACACTTTCCCCGCCGGGGCTTTCTTCTGAAAGAAATGGAAAAGTTAGAGGTTTTCGTGGTCTGTTAGTTTAACGGTCAGAATTCTAGTTTGCTTCTCTGGCTGTTCCGTGAGCCTTCGGGGAGCTGCACAGGTCTAATAAAAGCAGGTGACGACTGTTTACCTTAGGACGGCCTGTCATTTTGCTTATTTTAATGACTGGGTGACTTGTAGGGAAACGAGTTAGAAACCCCAAGGCAGACATGCTCAAAGCAGTGAAGAAAGACACAGTAATTGTAAACCTTTGCCAAGGAAGTTCTTAACCTCTCTCCACAACTCTACACCCAGAAAAAAGAACATTAAAGTAAGTTTATATAATCCTTAAAAAACAGTTTAGACTCAAAAAATAAAATGCTTTTTCAAAGAGAGTTTCTTTTTAGGGCCCTCCCTGGTGGTGCAGGGGTTAAGGCGCAGCTCTATGAAGCAGCCACAGCCACTGCAGCACGAGTTCAATCCCTGGCCAGGGAGGGGACCCACAGGGCGCAGCAGACCTCTCCTGCCTCCCGTTGCTCCCCTCAGCAGTGTGTTTCAGGGACTGTCAGCCTGTCCGCAGGCCGGTTTGCAACAGGTTGAGTTTATCAGGATGCACAGCACATCTGGCTTCTGCCTGAGGGAGCACGCAGCAGACATTAACACCTCCCAGAAGAGAAAGGAAAGTGGGGACAGCCCAGGTCACATCTGCTGGCACCAAGACTCGGGGGTGGGGGGGTGGGGGGGCTGGGGGAGCCGGCAGCTCTCAGGATAATGGGCCTGGAGGTGTGCAGGCGCAGGGGTGCGGGGGCGGAGTGCACGGGGGTCAGGCTCTCAGGTGGGGCCGTTAAGAGCTGATGGTCCACTAACGGCCAGGATTCCCAGGTGAGTCGGGGAGAAAAGGAAATTGCTCGCCTCTGTGCTCCAGGTACAGAGAGCGGACCCACGGGGTCCCAGGAGGGTGAGGGGCAGCATCGGGGGCGCTGCGGCTTCAGCGCCCTAACAGCAGTCAGGGGACTTGGCCCAGCCCTGCCCCAGCCCCTCCCCGCCTCCATCCTTCAGGCCGCTGTTCCCACCCGGAGCACGAACTTCCTGGCTGGGGCACTGGTGCGCAGGGCTTCTGAGTGTCATGAGGCTGCAGCAGAGACAGGAAGGGAGAGTCCCAGGAAGGCCAGCAGGCAGCCGAGAAGAAAAGCATTTTCAAGAAATTGAAGTGTGAGCAGATTCCCACGCCTGAGCGTTAAGTGGGGGAGCGGAGGGGAACGCCCGCCAGGGCTCGGGACTGTCTGCTGCAGAGACATCGTGTCTGCGGGGCCTTGGGAGAGAGGGGAAGGCAGCCGCGTCCTCAGGGCTGGACACCGCGGCCGGGAGCGTGGCTGCCATCATGGGGCGCAGAACCCTGCAGCCCAGCCTCGCCCAGCGCACGGTCATTCAGGCGAGTCGGACGTGCCGTGAGGGTCTTGGGTACAGCACGTTCCGGACGCTGTGGCGGCCTCACCAGAGGGGCCCGCTGCCCGGGGCTGCCCGCAGTGCCATCCGGAGACGCTCTGCTGCTGTGGCCGGGGTGGTGTGGGGGACCCAGGTGAGCTCCCTGGAGAACGCAGGGATTTTAATGCCATTTAATTTTTTAAAAGATTTTATTTATGCATGCATGCAAGAGCTGGGGTACAGGCCAGAGGGGGGTGGTGAGAGGACTCACTAGAGGCAGAGCGGGGAGCAGAACAGGCAGATCCACTGAAGCACACTGCTGAGGGGGCAGCGGGAGGCAGGAGAGGTCTGCTGCGCCTGTGGGTCCCTCCCTGGCTGGGATGGAACTCGCGCTGCAGTGGCCTCGGAAGCTCCACGGTGCGATGCACAAACCCTTGCGCCACCAGGGAGGCCTGGAGTTTAATTTTTCAAGGCACTGTGAGCAGACAAGTAAGGAGTGTCCACTTGAAACTTTGGGTCCTTGACTTTTGGGAAGTATGGCCTTGCGCCCAGGCTGACCACGAGGGAGAGCAGGCCGGCGGGGCCTTGTGTGGCGTCTTCCTGCATGGCCGCTCAGCCCCGGTTCCTGGTGAGGTGTGGACACGCCTGTGTGTGCAGCAGCCTTGGCCCGAGGCCGGCAGGCATGATGGCCACAGACAGCGGCGGCCCGAGAGTGGCCGTGGTGGGGCCGGGCAGAGGCTTGGGCCTGGGGAGTCTGCTCCGAGGGGGGAGGCTGGCCGCAAAGAGACTTCCTGAGCCCATCACACCCTAAATGCAATACCCGACAGGAGGCTGGGAAAAGAGGGGACCAGGGCCAAAAGGGGCACCCTCCTCAGCACCCACAATCCGGCCCTGACAACCCCTTCCTTCAGTTTCAGCTTTTGCTTATTTTCTTAAATTAAAAAGAAACATACGTTTTTGCCTTAAACAGCAGCCACCGGATTATCCCTTTTTGTGGGAAGTAATTGATCTGTTTCTGTCTTATCAGCGCAGGTGCTGCGGAGAAGCTGGAGCTGAGGATGATTAATTTCTGGGGGTGAGATTTTAGGTGATGATTTTTAATATCTTTCTTTGAAGTTTTCCGAACGACTTGAGTGTTAGATAATGAGTGGGATTTTTGGACCAAAATATTAAAGCCGTTATTCTTAAGCAAATAGAATAATCCACAGCCATCCCCAAACTATGCTATATAAACAGAGGGGAAAATGTTAGCCCAATTGTAAGTGAGGGTTGGCTCTGGGTGGTGGAATTGTACAGAGGTTTTGAAAATTTGCATTTTATGTGTGTTCCATACCGCTCACAATTAGTATGCATTAAGTTGCCATTAAAATACTAGAAATGGTATTTTTTAAAAGATTTATCTATTTATGCACACAAGAGCTGGGGAACAGGCCAGAGGTGTGGGAGGTAAGAGGAGGCACCAGAGACAGAGCGGGGAGCAGAACAGGCAGACTGACTGAAACACACTGCTGAGGGGAGCAGGGGGAGGCAGGAGAGTCTGCTGCACTGTGGGTCCCTCCCTGGCCGGGGATCGAACTCTTGTGGCAGGGGCTGCGGATGCTTTGTAGTGTTGCGCCTTAACCCCTTGCGCCACCAGGGAGGCCCCTATAAACGGTATTTGTTAAAAGAGCATGAACCATCCACGCCGAAACCCATGCTGAAAAGGCCCTGCCCGCCCAGGCCCCGCAGCAGGGCCGGTGCCGTGGGCTAGCCGGGCAGCGGGGGACGGCTCCTGCCCGGTGTTTAATGGCTGTGCTGACAATTGGTGCGCCCAGCGCCCCTCAGAACTCATTCCCCTTCCAAATGGCCCTGCGCAGATCAATAAATCTGTCCTTTTCACAGAATTATTTCAGCTTTCTTCCCACCTACCTAGATTTTATTTGGAAAGACCAGGGGCCTCTGGAACCGCCCGCCCTCTCAAGTTAATGTATTCATTAGTTATAATTGCCTCCAAAACGTCCTCACCAATCTTAGTCTCCTAGTTACTTAATGGCTTTGATTGGGCGGGGAGCACTTTTATCTGGGTTAATTTACTATTCACAGTACAATGATGGAGTATTCATTTGGTTACCCAGATCACAGCTGTAAATGGAGTTATCCGTCATCCCAGCAAGGCTGCGCTGAGCCTTAAATGCCTTTCCGGCATCTTCAAGCGGAAAACAACTTTCCTCCCCAAACCTTGCCATTTTCAGCATTTCCTGCTCAAGCCTGAATCTGCTGGCGGTCCTGGCAGGGCCGTGCCTGGTGTGGCCGTGGTCCTGGCATGGCCTGTGCCTGGCGTGGCCGTGGTCCTGGCAGGACCGTGTCTGGCGTGGCTGTGGTCCTGGCAGGACCGTGTCTGGCGTGGCTGTGGTCCTGGCGTGGCTGTGGTCCTGGCGTGGCTGTGGTCCTGGCAGGACCGTGTCTGGCGTGGCTGTGGTCCTGGCAGGGCTGTGTCTGGCGTGGCCATGGTCCTGGCGTGGCCGTGGTCCTGGCAGGACCGTGTCTGGCGTGGCTGTGGTCCTGGCAGGACCGTGTCTGGCGTGGCCATGGTCCTGGCGTGGCCNGTGGTCCTGGCAGGGCTGTGTCTGGTGTGGCCATGGTCCTGGCGTGGCTGTGGTCCTGGCGTGGCTGTGGTCCTGGGGTGGCTGTGGTCCTGGCAGGACCGTGTCTGGCGTGGCCGTGGTCCTGGCAGGGCTGTGTCTGGCGTGGCCATGGTCCTGGCGTGGCCGTGGTCCTGGCAGGACCGTGTCTGGCGTGGCTGTGGTCCTGGTGTGGCTGTGGTCCCGGGGTGGCTGTGGTCCTGGCAGGGCTGTGTCTGGCGTGGCCATGGTCTTGGCGTGGCCGTGGTCCTGGCAGGACCGTGTCTGGCGTGGCCGTGGTCCTGGCAGGGCTGTGTCTGGCGTGGCCATGGTCCTGGCGTGGCCGTTGGTCCTGGCAGGACCGTGTCTGGCATGGCTGTGGTCCTGGCATGGCTGTGTCTGGTGTAGCTGTGGTCCTGGTTGGCCGTGGTCCTGGCGTGGCTGTGGCCATGGTCCTGGCATGGCCCGTGCCTGACGTGGCTGTGGCCGTGGCGTGGCCATGGTCCTGGCATGGCCCATACTTGATTTGGCCATGGTCCTGGCGTGGAGGCCGGGCAGGGTGGCTGGAGCAGGGCCGGGTGTGACCCCTCGCCCCTCGTGTGCGGCCATGGTGGCTGCGGGTTGTAGGGGCTGGGGCTGCGCTGGGGCAAGGGGCAGATCGGGCGGCGTCTGCGGAGGAGGGCGGGTCTGGTCTCCTGCTTCTGCAGCCCCTTGCACCTGGCGCTGCTGGGAGGGCACCAGGGGTGCTGGAGGAGACACCCCGAGAGCCTTGGGTGGGCGGCGCCGGGAGGCCCCCTCCTGGGCCTGGCAGGCAGCCAGCCTGTCCTGACTCCGTGATGGGTGACTGGGGCGCTCTGTCCTCTGTCTCCCCATAGCCCGGGCTCTCTGTGACCTGCTGCCCACCCCCCTCTGCGGTGGCTGGAGCCGGGGAGCTGCCCAGGACGGGGTGCGGGGCCGCGGCCGGAGGAGGGGCCAGGCCTCCGTGTGCAGGACTCGCGGAGAAGGGCTCTGCCGTGCTGGGGGTGGGGCGGGGGGTGGGGGGCTGGCTGGGGTCCCCAGGAGGAGGCGCCGGGGTTCTGAAATCTGAGACACAGATGACGGCCGGGGCCGTGGCGGGGTCCAGCTGGCGCGTCCAACTCCGCGAGCGGGAGCCGGATCCCTCGGAGCAGACCCTGAGAAGGACACGCGTCTGTTGGGGACATGAGCGGTCGGGCGTGCTGGGGGCAGCGCTGAGCAGACGCTGGCCGGGAGCCGGCGGGCAGCTGGGGCGGCACAGGCGCCAGGGGTGTGCGGAGCCGCCCCGCAGGTGCAGGGCCTCCTCGCTGCCCATCTCAGCTCCCCCGTGACCGTCAGGCGCCCCTTCCCAGGTTTCAGGAATGCCTTCCGCACCGGTCTGTCGGTCTGCCGCCAGCCCCAGCCCAGCCGTCCCACCTGGGGGCAGCCACTGGTCTGACGCTGCAGCCCCAGGATGTTAACTGAGACAAATATTCTGCCTGCGCATTTTCCAATTTTAATTGAAGGCAAGTAACTAATTATCTCAGCCGTAGTCATTATGTTCTGGCTTGGGGCTGACCTCAAAGCGGAAGACTCGGGGCTGCTGGGGTGTCGATGTGTTAACCAGCCGCTTGTAAGTCACTCCCTGTGCCTGGGGCCGGGGGCGCTGGCACCTGCCCCGGGCAGGCAGGGGCATCCTGCGCTGGGGGTCTTCCCTGGCCGCGGCCGCGGCACCTCTCAGCCCAGTGGGGCCGTGGGGCGCACGTGGGGCTTCCTGCAGTGTGGCCGAGTGGGGGGCGTGGCGTGGGAGAGCCCCCCAGTGCTCACGTCCTCACCTGTCTGTGGGACGCAGGTGAGAGGAGCCAGGTGCCCCCGGGCCACGCGGAACCTCGCCTCTGCCTTCCCGGGGAGCCGCCAAGATGCGCAGCCAGCGGGCCCCAGGCTCCCCGCGCCCAGCGCCGCGGGGCAGGGCGCCAGCATCTCAGCAAAGGCGGGAGCCAGCACAGGATGAAAGACGAGTCTGCAGGTCGGCTGGTCATCAGAGCGCGGGCGGGACAGCTCGTGCTGCTGCTCTGAGACTCGGAGAGCGGTTTCAGAGGACCGTGTGGCCTGGAGACGGCTGTGCCGGTGGCTGGGGCCATGGCGGGCGCCGTCTGTGCCCGGTGGCCTGGGGGTGTGCACGCTGGGCTGCACCTCCTCCCCGCGGGCCACGCCCCCAGCTGGCCATGCCTCTGCTCGGGGTGGGGGCACCCCCGGGAGGTCTCCCGCGCGTCTCTGCTGTGAACAGGCCCCTCTGTGCAGAAAGAGCGATCACGGGGTCACAGGTGGCTTCCTTAAGTCGTGAGCTTCCGGAGCGGGACGGGCCAGCGCCCACGTGCAGAACTGCCCCACCAGGGAGCCCGTGGCGCCCACCGGCGGCCGGCAGACAAGGCCCCACCTCCCCTCCCTCCCCCAGCGCGGGCCCAGCGCCCCTGCGGGGAAGGAAACTGAGGCGCAGCTGCCGGCAGGGCTCAGCGGCTGGTCAGGGCCGGTGATGCCCCAGCCGCTTGCAGCCGTGCTTGAGTGGCCCTGGCCTTGGCCTGGCCGCCCCGGCTCCCAGCGCAGAGCCCCCGGAGCGCCCGGCTGGGGCGCGGCTCCAGGTGTCCCCCTTGGCCCCCAGGGGCCCCTGCACAGCAGGTCTTGCTCCCGCTGGCGGGCGCACGTGTGGCCTTTGCCGACGACCGCCACGGGAGGACGCGAGCGCGGTCATCTCTGACCCTTTCAGAGAGCCCGACGTGTGAGAAACTCCCAGTGAAGGAAAAGCACGTGGGCCGGCTCCCTTACTGGGCCCCGTCCTGGCCGTCTCCGCGGGCCGGGGCAGAGCCGAGCACCATCCTGGCTGGGACCAGCGTGGTCCAGGCCGCCCCCGTCTGCCCACCCGGCTCCCGCGGCTCAGGACCCGCTGCAGGAGGACGCTGGCCAGGGCGGGCGGGGGCGGTTTCACGGCATGGCCAGGTTCCCCCAGGGCCAGGCCCTGCCGGCCGCGCTAAGTCCCCGACACGTCCTCCCCTCGCGGCCCCCCCTGGGGCTCCAGCCCCCACAATCCCACGCCCCCTGGCCTGGCTGAGGCGGCCACCGCCAGTTGGCCCGGGCCTCTCAGGTGTGGACAGCGGAGCCGGCGACCGGGGGCACCTGGGGGCAGGTGTGCCCGGCGGGGAGTCCGGCTCGGCCTGCCGGTCTGGCCCCCCTTTCCGGCAGCCGCTGAGCGCGGGTCTACGGCACAGCTCCAAGGCGCCGGCCTGCGGAGACACCGGCCTCGGGAGGACCCGCAGGCTCCGCCTCCCAGCTGGGCACACAGCTGCTTGGGAAGGGAGCGGAGCCGCCTGCCCTGCCTGGCCTCCCGCTGCTGAGGCACTGGGGGTGCCGGGGTGCCCGGACCCGGCTCTCGGCCTGAGATGCGGCCTCTGGGGAGACGAGGCCTGGGGCCTGGAGAGGAGAGGCCCAGCGCTGGGGAGGGACAGGCTGGCCTGGACGGCGGTCCTCTGGGCACTGCCTGCCTGGGGGCCCCAGGCCGGGCTGGCTGAGACCGGGAGGGGGCGACTGCACCGTGCCCTGGGAGGGCCGCGGCCGTCCCTGCTGCCCGGTTGCCCCCACGGCCTCGAGGCCGAGCGTGGAGGAGCCGCGCGGGAAGCCGGACTTGTTGTCCGCGCCCACGGGCGCCGGCGGGGGCCTGTGGCGGGACAAGCTGGGCGCTGCCCAGAGCCCCATGTCCCTGCGCCCCCTGAGGCTGTGGGTGAAGGCAGAGGAGGCTGTCAGGAAGGGGGACTGGGTGCTGGCCGCCCCTCGAAGCCTCACTCCCACGGGCGCCTGGGCCGGGGCGTGCGGGGGCCCGCAGGACTGCTTCCTCCCCAGGTCGCTTCAAATCAGCCTCAAGAGGAGCCGGCGCTTTGAGCCGGTGACAGGCCGCAGCGAGCGAGGTGTGGGTGATGTGCACGCAGACACGGGGGCTGCAGCTCTCGCAGCCTCCCGCCATCAGGAATTCTCTTTGTACCCGCTCCAAGAGAGAAGCATGCAGAGACAGCCTGGATTCTCAGCCCTGCGGAAGCAGCCTCGCATCCCCCATCCCCGCGTCCCCGCGGCACATCAAAGAGGCCGCGCTCCGGCCAGGCCCCGTCCCAGGCTAGTGGAGCAGATCAAGGCTGCAGGCCCGCCAGTCCGCAGGGGCTGGGGGCAGTTCTGTGGGGCCTGCGCGGGGCAGGGGCGACGGAGCTGGGGTGCGAGAGTGGGCTTTCTGCACGGTGCGGGGCTCAGCCTGCGTTTGGGAGACGCCCCACTTCCCAGCGTCGCCCGGGGAGTCCCCAGAACCAACAGACGCCCAGGTGTGCCCCCAAGTATGGGACTGCTTTGGGACCTCAGTCCATCGATGCGACCTCTGGGCTGCAGAGTCGGGGCCACGGCGCTGGAGGGAAGGACAACGAGAGCCTGGGGACGCCAGTGCTGGCTGGGGCAGGAGGCTGCCTGCGTTGGCCTCCCGGCCCCGGGACGTTCTCGCAGAGGCTGCTGTGGCGGAAGGAGGAGCAGCTGGACTGGCACTCCCGGGCGTTTGCTGGGCTGCTCCGGCGTGCGCTTGGCCACACGCGTCAGCGTCCTTGCCGGGTGTGGACGGCTGGACGCTCGGGGCGCAGGGGACGGCTGGACGCTCGGGGCGCAGGGGACGGCTGGACGCTCGGGGCGCAGGGGACGGCTGGACGCTCGGGGC
>JAGFMF010011769.1:1009509-1029792 GCA_019455555.1 Galemys pyrenaicus
GACGCTCGGGGCGCAGGGGACGGCTGGACGCTCGGGGCGCAGGGGACGGCTGGACGCTCGGGGCGCAGGGGACGGCTGGACGCTCAGGGCGCAGGGGACGGCTGGACGCTCAGGGCGCAGGGGACAGCTGGACGCTCAGGGCGCAGGGGACGGCTGGACGCTCAGGGCGCAGGGGACGGCTGGACGCTCAGGGCGCAGGGGACGGCTGGACGCTCGGGGCGCAGGGGACAGCTGGACGCTCGGGGCGTAGGGGACGGCTGGACGCTCAGGGCACGGGATGGTTGGACACTTGGGGTGCAGAGAACAGCTGGACCTTCGGGCGCAGGGGATGGCTGGACGCTCGGGGCGCAGGGAGCCAGTGGGGAGGGGTCAGAAGTGCCTCAGCTGCAGAGGGCGGTGGGGCGGGGCCGCCGCTCAGCTGAGCCTGCTGTGCTGTTCTGCAGATGGGGAGACAGGTGCAGAGGTGGAGAAACTCGCCTGAGGTCACACAGCTGGGGCAAAATCTAGGTCAACGCAGACTGGGCCGGGCGGCTCACCCTCCGCTGTGGGTCCACCTGCCCCAGAGGGGCGGCCCCTCCCCACCCGGGGGCCGCAGCACCTGGCAGGACCCCCGGGACTCCCCCCCATGCCTGTGGCAGCGTCTCCGGAATCACTCCTCAGCGTGCTGGCTCAGGGACGCTGGCGCCCGCACCCCCCCCCACCCCCCGTGCAGGACCTGATGCAAAATCAAACGTTCTTTGCCTTGGAGCAGCACACTCAGCGCGGAGGACCTGTTTCCAGGGCAACTGGCCCGCAAGCTCTGCTCAGCCTCCACCTGGGCGCCCAGCCCGGCCTTGCTCGGGGGCAGGCGTGGCCGGTCTGCCCGGCCAGCTCGGGCCTTCGCCTGTGGCCGCTCCCCAGGCCACGGTGCTTGGGTTTTGTTCTGACTCGTGCTCAGAGCTGATCTGGCTCTGCAGAGCCCAATGCACTCTGCTGGGGGGTGGGCGCCTCATCTGAGCCGAGGACCCCGCGCTCAGCAGGGGCCGCTGACTGGCTAATTGACAGGCTGAGGGGGCTCCCGGCCTGCTGCTCCCTGAGTGCCTGACCCAGCTGGAGGCGGCTCCCCGCCACCTGCGAGCCTAATCCCGGGGAGCGAGGTGCTTAATTCGCCCTTGATCCGCGCCGTGCCTGCAGGCGGTGTTGCAGCCGAGTTAAACGTGTTTGCTCGCGAGCAGAGGATGAGAGGGCGCTGCCTTGCGGGAGCTGAGCACAGACCCGCCCCGCGCAGACCCGCCCCGCAGACCCGCCCCGCCGCGTCCCAGCAGATTCCTGCTTGGCTTTGTTCTTGCACCTGAGCTGCTCTCAGCTTTTTAACCGCCCCGTGCCCAGGCCCCTGTAAATCGTGGGGAGCTGCAGATTGGCAGACCTCGCGGTTCCTCCTGACCCCCGGGGGGGGGCCACCCAGGACCCGCCCAGGACCCGCCCAGGACCCGCCCCCCTTCCTTGGGCTCAAGAACCCCCCACGGCCACCCTGGCTGACAGGAGGGAGCCGCCCTGGGCTGCAGTGAGCGGTGCACAGCAGGGGGTTGCAGCCTCTTCTCCTGGTCGAAGGGGAGCCTCTCCTGGTTCAAGGGGAAGGCCACCGGGGCTGGGAAGGGGCCGGGGCCCAGGCTGCTGCGCCAGACGCCCGGGACCGTCAGAGGACGCGCGTGCGGCTCTGGGGTGTCGGGGACAGGTGTCCTGTCCCCAAAGCGCCACCCCACTTGCTCAGACCAGACATGGGCCCTCTTGGGACTCTGGCGACCAGTGGGAGACGCTGGAGGAGACAGGTGCCAGGTGAGCAGGGGCAGCCGGGGGGTGAGCGCCCCGGAGGCCCGAGAGGTGGTGGGAGAGGCCTGGCGGGGCCCGGAAGGGCGGCCCAGCTCCTGCCGAGGCGGCTTCGAGAGCTGCTTCCTGACCCTTCGCCGCTGTCCTCACGAGCCCCGCTGCGGGCACAGGGCAGCTGTCCGTCGGGCACGCAGCCTCGGGCAGCAGACGGAAGGGCAGGCCCTGAGGCGATGACCTTGCTGGCCATGGTCCTGAAGAGGCCGGCGGGGCTGGGCCAGGTGGACAGGCTCGTGGCAGGCGAGGTGGCTTGGCCTCCGCCCGTGCCCTGCTGGGGCCGCCTCACTGCCGGCCCTCGGGGCCCCACGGGCGCGGCGGAAGCGCCAGCGGCCAGGGCTCTGGGGCTCGGGCGGACGCGCAGGTGGACACGTGCAGTGCGCCGTCACAGGGGCGGCGGCCAGAGGCCGGAAAGAGGGCGGCCCCGCACGCCTGCAGCTGCAGCCTCACCTGGCGCCGCGTCTCCATCTGGCCAGCACCTCCGGGCCATCGCCTTGCCGCGGAGGGGCTGACGGCAGTGAGAGCTGGGGTTGCCCAAGCTGCCCGCCTCCTCAGGGTGGACCCCAGCTGTGCCCCTCCTCCTTCTGTAAGCCCCGGAGCAGGGGAGGCCCAGGTCCCCTGCACCCCCAAGGGAGGGTGGAGCTGAGCAGGGACGAGGACATTGGAGAGGAGCCTGGGGAGGGAAGGAAGAAGCAGCAGCAGGAACCTGGAGGAGGCGCGCGGGGCAGACAGGTGGAGGAGCTGCGCTGGCTCTGGGCGCTGGGCCGGCGGGAGCAGACGCGGTGAGACCCGTGGGAGGTGAGACCCGTGGGAGGTGACAGCGGACTTTTGTCTTGGTTTGGATTTCACTCTTTCCTCCCAGACTGGCCTGGCCCTTTCTGCCCCTTTCCTGCGCCCACCGACAGGCGTGCCCTGGTCTGCACGGTGAACCCAACGGGAGCTGTCCTGGAGGTGGGGAGCGAGCCGGGGGACTTCACGAGGGCTGGGGCTTGAGACACCTCAGCCGCCCCGTGTTCCCCGAGCTTCCCAGCAAACACCTTCAGTAACGAGGGCCCCCAGAAGTTTCCGGGGAGGCGAGGGCTCTCTGAGCTCAAGGCCGTGTGGAACGTGCTAGCTGTGATGCGTTGCAAACCGCAGCACCCATCTCCACCCAGCGCACCCGTGGGCTCGCTGCCGCCCGGCGAGGCTCCGGGACCAGCCTGCTTGGCCTTGCTGGGGGCTCTCACCACGGTGCAGACAGCGTTTGTGGTGTTGCCCTGCAGGGGCCAGGATTTTCTGATGGGAGAAAGCTGAAGGCGAGGACGAGACTGGTGGCTCTGGCGGGAGGGCGCTTTGCCCGCGCGGAGGCCCCGTCGCCTCGGGTTGCCGCTCTGGCGCCCGCGGGCAGCGCAGCCCGCTGCCGGCACGTGCCTGAGAGGCGCTTGGCTGGCTGCGGCCTAGAGCGGGCCGGCACCCTGCCGCAGACGCACCTCTGGCGCGTGCCCCGTCCCCAAGAGGGCTGGGCTGGCTGCAGGGCTCCAGATGAGGCCCCGCAAGGATGAGCGTCCGGCCAGGAGTCTGCAGCCCTGCCCGGGCCTCCCCGGTTGAAGCTGCGAACGTGGCCAAGGAACCGGACCCGGCGGGCCACGAGGGGGCACTGCCCTGGGCCGGCAGCTGGTGGCAGCACAGGACCAAGCCGGGGCAGCGCCCAGGAAGAGGCGGTGCCTGGGGCACAGGGAGCTCTCTGCAGCTCAGGGAGGAAAATTCCTCCAACAAATAGCACAGAGCAAGGCGGAGCCCTTAACACCAAGCAGCCTGGACGGAAGCCCCAGGGAACCGAGGGCCACACCCCGCACCTCCTCCACCGCCCGGTGCCGCAGGCCGGTCCACATGGGCCCACGGGGGTCCTCAGGGGCGCGCCTGAGAAGCCCTGGCAGGGAGTGGTGGGGTAACCAGCGGCCCTGTCTCTGCTGAGACACTCCCGCCCTCACGTCCGAGGGAACCCCCCACGCGTGCGTCTTGTCCCCAGGGCCTCCGGCAGGGAGCATCCCCTTCCACCTGAGACGGTCCGCTGGGCCCGCGGCAGCGCAGGTTCCGAGGGCTGGTTGCGCACAGTGGGCCGGCAGTGAGGGAGAGCAGGAGCCGACCCCGAGCCTGGCCCCGAGTCGCCCAGCGGCTCGGCCAGCTGGCCCAGCGCCGCCTGCCCGGCCCCTCTGCAGGGCACTGTCGGCTTCGCACGGGGCGTCGGCCAGTCTCCCGAGGGGCTCTGCGGCCGGCCGGAGCGGCTTTTCAGGAGACAGAGCACCCGCGAGAGCGGCAGCGCTGCCTTACGCCTGGCCTGCTTCCCGCCCGCCTCCTCGTTCCCATCCTTGGCTGGGGAGCCCAGAGCCGAGCAGCCCCAAATCCAGCTGGGAAGCAAAAAATCAACTCTGTTTTCAAAATGTTGGCTGGCGTTTGCTGCCAAATGTCCAAGCAGCCCTGGGCTGGACGCGGCCAGTTGTGCGTGTGTTCCAGCTCGGAAACGCCCGCTCGGAAACGAAGCTGGGTACAGTCTGCTTCGGCACAAGCTGGAACGCTGTGCTCTGGAGCTGTTTACTCTGCGGTGGGGGGAGGAGGAGGCGATGGGAGATGCTCGCGGGAGCAGGGGAGCAGGTCACAGCCGTGCCGTGCCACTGCCAGGAGCGTGGGGCCGAAGATGGGACGCGGCTGGCCCCGAGGAAGGCTGGAAGGACAGGCCTGGGACAGCCGCGGTGGCCAGGGAGCAGCAGCGGGCGTGCAGGTTTATTATTTTCTCCTTAATTTGTTTCCCTTCAGCCTTTATGTGTCTGGAGTCTAAAATAGTAAGCAAATATTGCTTTTCTAATCTGAAAAAAAAATAGGTATTTAAAATATTATAAAATTGTCAGGCTGCATAATAAAAAATGATTTTATTGCCAGGAGAAACTGACAGTAATAGCTAAGATTTCTTATTGTGGTAAAATACATACAAAACATAAAACGTACCACCTGGACCACTGTAAAGTGTGCAGTGACCACAGCAGCACATGCACTGACCACAGTCTGGCCCCTCACCGCCGTCTGGTTCTGGGACTTTTTCACCACCCAAAGGGAAATCCCCCCACATTAAACATATGATCTCTACCCCTTCCTCCCCCAGCCCCTAGAATCTACAAATCCGCTTTCTGCCTCTAGGCTTCTCCTGCTTGAATATTCCATTTACATGCAGCAAGCAACATGTGGCCCCTCTGCCTGATTTTGCTCACTTAGCACAAGGTTTTCAAGATGCATCTGTGCCGCCACTTTTAACAGTCATCTGCCTTTTCCTAGCTGCATAATATTCCACGGAGGGTCTATGCCCGCACGTTTATCCATGTGTCGGCAGATGCGCTGCATCTAACTTTAGCAACGATGAATAGCTCAGCTATGATTGTGTGTGAGTCAAATTTTGTTTGAGTACCTGTTTTTAATCCTTTCGATCGTCTCCAGAATATTGATCTGTGACTATTCTCTGTGCATTCTGTATAAAAACTTGCGTCATGCTGATAAGATTTATACGTTTCCCCCCACCCTGCACCTCACCTTTTCACTCTGGGTCATGCCCTCTGATGCAGAAAAGATCTTCAGCTGACGAATCCCAGCTCATCTATTTTGTGCTCTCAGTGCTCGTGCTTCACTGTCGCGTCCAAGAAATCACCGCTGACCTGTCTGAGGACCCGGCCTGCTTCCCCCGAGAGCTCAGTGGCTCATTTAACAGCGTGCTCTCGGCCGTGGCCGTGGCCGCTGTGGTCTTTCTACTTAGGCAAATCACCTTTACTTCCGCCTGCAGCTTCTCTCTCCTGCATGTAACCACTGCCCGGCACCGCTTGCTGAAGCTTCGTTCTACCCCGTTGGGTTGGTGCGGGCGTCTCAAGGGCACCCGCGGCTGCGAAGAGGCAGGTCTCCGGCTCCCCTCCACCCCACCGGCGGTGAGTGGCCGCCGGCGCCGGCCACGCTGCGGCCACGAGGCGGCCATGAGGCCAGGAGGTGCGAGTCTTTTGACTCTTTCTTCCATTTCAAGATACAATTCGCTTTTCCATGTCACTGAATATTCTTCAGAACGTCCACTTTCCATTTTTATAAAAAGTCACTGAGATGCGATAGGGATTCAATAAATCTGGGGATTGTTTTAGGGAAGTTTTTCATCCCTTCTCGTTTCTTTATGTTTTCTTTTTTTAACTTTTTTTTTTATTCAAGAACTGGGGTGTAGACCAGAGGTGGGGGGTGAGAACACTCCCCAGAGACAGAGCGGGGAGCAGAACAGGCAGACCCACTGAAGCACACTGCAGAGGGAGCAGCGGGAGGCAGGAGAGTCTGCTGCGCCTGTGGGTCCCCCCCTGGCCGGGGATCAAACTCCCACTGCAGGGGCTGCGGATGCCTCACAGTGCAGCGCTCACCCCGCTGCACCACCAGGGAGGCCCTTGTTCCAATTTTAAATTGTATTTATTGAGACGCTGATTTTCAGCATCTTAAAATCTAGGGGCAGCTCAGGCCCTTCAGGGCTGGGTCATCCCGCGCCACGGCCCGCCGCCCCAGCACCGCCGGCCGCCCCTCCGGCTGGTTCTGCAGCTGGACGTCTGGGGCTCGCTGTGACCGCTTCCTCAGGGCCTGGCTCGAGCTCTCCTTCCCCGGGGCCTGGCTGTGCTTCCGGGGGTGAGCCGGGCTCCTCGGCCCCTCCTTGCGCTGCGTCGAGGGACAGCTGCACCGACTAGGCCGCAGCCTCACGTGGGTCCCAGACGCGCGTCGGTGCCGCCCGAGCGGCTGAAGTCCTGGCCTCGAGGAGTGTGCTGAAGCCTGAAGGGGGCCAATTAGAGACGAGCTAAGTAGCCACGGAGGCAGACTCCACTCCCAGCTGAAGCAGCGTTTCGACAGAGAGCCCATGAGGTGCCATAATCTTTTGGTTGAGCAGGGCCAGAAAGGAAAGCTCTGGGAGCTCGTGAGGAGCAGAAAGACATCGGCGTGTCCACGTCCCCTCCCGGGCCTTGTCCCGTCCCCCTGCTGGCCGGCGGGGTCTGTGCCGGGCCTGTGAGCGACTGGACACTTGCAGTCCCGTTTCCCACCACCTGTCTCTTCACAAGCCCCCGAGGCCCCCGAGGCTCCCAGCGCCGAGGCAGAGAGGGTCCGGCCCCCCACACGCTTGTGAATTCCAGACACGGGGGCGCCGCTGCGGGAAATGAGGGACGCGGGTTCCAGTGAACCAGCACGCCTGGTGCTCAGTCGGGGTCCTTCGGATGTCAGCTGAGCGGGACGGAGCTGCGTCCCGGCTCGGGCTCAGGCCTCCCCCAGGGTCCTCGCAGCGCCCTGCTTAGAACACCCCAGCAGCGGTAGCCCCTTCGCCTCTTTGTCCCCCTCTCCCCATCAGCGCGAAGCTGATTTGATTTCTGGCTCACGGTGGCTTGATTAACTCAGACCCGCCGCCGGGAACACACGGTAGGAGGAGACTCGCACCGGGAGAGCGTTCACCTGCTGACAGGCACTCGGGGAGGACCAGAGCACCATGCCTGTCCAGCTGGGCGCGTGGCCGGCGCGGGTGTGGGCTTGAGCTGCGGCCGCGTGTGCAGAGGGAGGCCGTGCCCCTTGGCCCGCCCGCCCCACCCCGCGGCCCCTGCCCGCACCCCACCACCGCGCCTCCTCCGGCCCTCGCGCCTGCAGCTCCGGGCTCACGTCCACTGGCCGGTCTCTTCCCACGCCCGGCCGACCCGCAGGCGGCATCACAGGCAGACCGTGGCTTGGCGGGCCTGTGTGGGCGGCGGGTCCGGGGACGCAGCCGCTGTCTCTCCTGCGTCGGGCTGGTGGCACCTGCTCTGTAAATTCCTTCTCCTATTGACATAAAATTCACATAATAGTAAATGAGCCGTTTGAAGTGGCTCATTTGGCGACTCCTGGTCTATCAGCGCCACCAGCCAGCGCCGCCACCTCCCGCTGCCCTCTGATGGACGCTGGACGTCAGCCCGGCCTGGGCCCTGCTCGGCGCGCTCGTGGCCGCTCCAGGCGCCGGGCCTGCTCAGCGCCCGCCCTGCCCTCGGCCCTGGCCGCCAGCTCTGCGCCCTGCCCTGCGACTGGCCTGGTCTGGACGGTGCCCCCAGGGCCGCGTGTCCAGGCCCGCCCGGGCAGCACGTCCCGGCCTTCCTGCGGCCTTTTTTCTTAAGAACGGAAGTGGCGTGTGGGGCCGCAGCGGCGCTGCCCCCGGGAGCTGCAAAGGCCGGCCCCGCCGACCCGCCGGCTCTGCCCACAGGCGCGTGCGGGCCCCAGCGCCTCGTGGCCTCCCCTGGACGCGCCGCCTCCCGCTCCCTCACACGGCGCCGCGGGGCTGGGAGTCAGGGCCACTGCCTTCGGGGCCACGCTGCCCGGTCTGCAGGAGCCAAACGCCTGAACCCCGGCCGGCGGCCCGAGCACGGGCCCTGGGCCGGGGGTGTCTGAGCCAAGGGTGTCTAGCCACGGGGCCCCAGGGCCATGGCCCACAGCCCCCTGCAGGCCAGCCGTGCGCTGGCATCATGCAAACTGGCCGAGGGAACCGCAGCGTGTTTCACACTCGCTGAGTCAAGGGATGGGAGGGGCCAGGTCTGGACGAGGGGCGTCCACTCTGGCTCAGCGCGGGGCCAGAAGGCCGGCAAGGGGACGTTTCTGCCAGTTCCATGCCTGTCCTGGCCGCAGACATTTGGGTGGTGAGGGGAGGGCGCATGACGAGGGAGGACAGGCCTCTGCTGGCCGCTCCGAGGCACGGGCTCCAAGCCTGCCGGTGCCAGGCAGAGGGCCATGCGGCTCCGGGAGGGCATCCTCCTTCCCTTGCAGGTGGATGACAGGGCAGCAGAGGGCAGCTGGGGCCCGCAGGGGAGGAGCAGGAGGAGCATGGGGGGAGGACTGGAGTGGGGCGGGGCGGCCGCCACACTGCGTGTCCCCACGAGTCCAGCCGAGCCGGCCCTCAGACGGTGCTGTCCTGGCAGTGGCCGCCCGACTCATCCTCGTGGCCGGGCACCCCAGTGCGGGTCATCGCGGGGCGTGTGGCGGCTCGTGACCGGGCAGTCGTGGCCCCGGCTGAGGCCGGGCAGAGGGGCCCTCTGTGCTGGTGTTTTCTCGGCTCGGGTGGACACCAGGAGGGGCTTGCTGGGCGGGTCTGTTGGCATCTTGTCCTCGAGGGGCTCGGGCTGTGTCTCCACCCGCCGCGTCCTCGGTCTTACCCGGTGGCCCAGGGAAGGGCTGGTCTGCGGCGGCCGCCTGCTGCTGGCGGGAGGGCTGGGGTGGCGCCAGGAAGGTTATTTTAGTGCTTTTCGCATGGCCGGAAAGTCACAAAGACACTTTTGTTGCGGACCCCACAGAGTTAATCGGCCATCACAGTGCAAATCGGGGACCGCACCAGCCACCCACAGGTGACGTCCTGGCTGCAGGTGCCCCCTGGAGCGGCCCGCGCCTGGCAGGGGCCCCGGCACCCAGCGGAGTGGCCCGGGGCGGGTCTCCTCACGCCCGAACGCATCTTTCCCACGTGCAGGTGATGTTCTGTGCCTGGCCGCTAACATTTCTAAACTAGTCAAGACGCCAAGGTTCACCCTACTTGCATGAGTAAGTTAATCAGGTAGAGCCACAAAAAGTGGAAATGTTACTAATGTCACCCTTCTTTAGCTCTCGAGGTCTTTGCAAGCATGCTGGGCAGAGATGGGGACCACAGCCATCCTACGGCCGAGGGTGCCACGGGCCGGCCGCGTGGCCGCGTGGCCGCAGCGCCCTGTGGGGACGGGTCAGGGCGCTTCCTGCAGCTCAGCCCGTCAGCGTCTTCCCTCTCCTGGGGGGCCGGCACCCCATGCCCCTCTAGGAGCTGAGCACACATACGGCAGACTTGGTGGGACTTCCAGCCCGCAGAGCCAGGCACCCAGATTTAAGCGTTAAGCCCTCGCGCCCAGTTCGGCCTCTGACCCGTCAGTGAAGCCGCACAAGGAAGAAAGAGGGTTTGGCGATAGCGCCCCCGTTACTGAACCTCCTTCCACCAAAACTACCTCTTAGTTCTTTGTGGGCATGTAACGGGGGAAGCCAGACCGTTATGGGGGCGCCCCTGGGCGGGTGCTGGTGAAGATGAAGAAGAGCCCAGGAGACATGAACAAAATCACTTTTTATTTTTTTAAAGATTTATTTATGCACACAAGAACTGGGGTACGGGCCAGAGGTGTGGGGGTGAGAGGACTCACCAGAGACAGAGCAGGGAGCAGAACAGGTGGATCCACTGAAACACACTGCTGAGGGGAGCAGCGGGAGGCAGGAGAGATCTGTGGCGCCTGTGGGTCCCCTTCCCGGTGGTGGCAGGGATTGAACTTGTGCTGCAGTGGTGCGGTTTGCTTCCTGCTGCATTGCTTAACCCACTGCGCCACCAGGGGAGGCCCCCAAAATACCTTTTTCAAAAAGAAACAGCTAAGTTCATTCAAGAAGAAATAGATAACCTGGATAGTGATCTCTCAGAGAAACTGGGTTTGCATTGAAAGCATTCCAACGAAGAAACTCCTGGTCCAGATGGCTCTGCTGGCAAATTGCACAGACACTTACCACCAATTCGACATGAAATCACCCAGAAAATGTTCAAGGAGGAAGTGCTTTCCAGCTCCTTCTCTCAGAGGAGCGTTATCCTATTAACAAAGCCAGGCGCAGACATTACAAGTCAAGAAAACCCTGGCAAGCAACAATTTTTATTTTAGTAAATTAAACACAATATTGCACACAAAGAATAATGCCTCACGATATACACAGCTTTCCCCCAGAATGCAGGGCAGCTTTAATATTTAATGACCAATCGTATAAATCACACTAACGAACTCAAAATCTAAACCACGTGACAGTCGATAGGTTAAGCAGCAGCAAAGCTAGCAACCGTTTCCAGTGAACAGTCTAAACAAACAGGAAGAGAAGGGAGCTCTGATTAATAAAAGGCATCTGTGAAAACCGGCAGTTAATATCGTATCTAGCCATGAAAACAAAGAATGCACCCCCTAAGATAATAATGGGGTAAGGATGTTCCCCTCTTGCAGCTGCTGGAGTAGATGATCCCCAGGCATCTAAGAAACTCCCCTAGAACTACGGCGTGACGGAGCAAGCCTGCAGAGTTCAAGCCCTCACGTTGTCTGCTCTATACTGGCCATGAACAGGGGAAACGCCAAAGAAAATCAACACACGAACGTTTCAAGGAATGTGAGGTGCTTAGACGCGATTCTGACGAGACGCCCAGGGTCTGCAGCTGGAAGTCACGAGCTGTGACTCCAAAAAGACCCCTCTGGAGAAGCATCTGTGCTGACAGGTCGTGAAGATGACACAGCAGATTTTCCCACGTCATGTTCAGATTTGATGTCCGCACTGCAAAGTCCAGGCGAGGCTGCTGCGGATACAGACTGGCTAGCTCTTTGCTAGCTTGCTGTAGCAAAGGAAAAGCTCTGAAATCGCTAACCACCCTTGCAAAAGAAGCGAGCTTGGGAGGCATCAGTGCTCACCGCGTGAAGCTCCAGGTGCCTCAGCGGTCGATGCGGTTTGGAGCTGGTGGAGGAGGCGACAGCTCCGTCGATGGAACAGATCGAGAATCCAGGAATAGATACAATCAAGCATACCTGATTTTTGCCCGAGGTCCCCAAGCAATTCAAGGAAGGAAAGGCAGTCTTCCCCCCAAAATGGAGGCATCACACTGGGGCACCCACAGCAAAAACCTGAGCCTCGACTCAAATTCCCCATCCATGCAGGAATTAAACAGAGTGAATCATGGGCAGAAATGAAAACCTAAAACTTTAAAGTATGTACATAGGAGAACTTCTTGGGTCCCAAAACAAAGAGTTTTTGAGTTTCAGGCTAAATCTGCTAAAAGAATTGGTGGATTTCAACAAAATTAATGATTTTGTGTGTAAAAGGTCCTACCAGGAAAAGACAGATTAGAGGTCTAAAAAGCATGTTTGCAAAATGTTCCCAACAGAAGACATTTTAAAATCATATAAAGCACTCACCAGGTGAACAAATCCAGCGAGAAGCTGAGCAGATACTTTCAGCAGGTGTTTGCCTGAAGAGCAGAGACAGATGTCGAGAAGGACACGCAGAGAGGTGCTGCGTCTTCCCCATTGGGGGAGGAAGTGAAGAGCGGCTTTCACTGGACGCTGGACGGGGCGGGCTGCAGGGGGAGGTTGGGCAGATGCTGTGAGATTCGGAAACAGACGGCTCCTCGCGCTCACGGGGTGTGACAGGGAGAGTCACCAGTGAGACAGTTTGGAAGCTTCTTTTAAAATGTAAGTGGGAGGGGCCTCCCTGGTGGCGCCATAGCAATGCACTGTCAAGCAGGCAGCAGCCTCTACAGTACGAGTTGGATCCCTGCTGCTGGCCAGGGAGGGACCCACAGGGCGCAGCAGACCTCTCCTGCCTCCCCGCTGCTCCCCTCAGCAGTGTGTTTCAGTGGACCCACCTGTTCTGCTCCCCACTCTGTCTCTGGTGAATCCTCTCACCCCCATACCTCTAGCCTGTACCCCAGCTATTGTGTGCACAAATAAATAAATCTTAAAAAAATAAAACGGAAGTGGGCATTTCCAGAGACCCGGCTGCTCGCCTGCTGGACAGTCCCCAGTCCCGGCTCCTGTCTGTGGAAACGTGTAGGTGAGTTTCCAGCAGTTGCAGCCACAGTAGTCAGAAACTGGGGCCGCCCAGTGCCCTTCGGGGAGTTCGTGGGTTTGTGGCACGTCCAGCGTGGCGGCGGCTTAGGACGCAGGGAGGTGGACCTCCCCGCAATGTGTGGGGGTCCCCCTGCAGGACCCTGAGGCTCAGGCCAAGCAGAAAAAGCTCATCTCATCGGCTGCGGCTGGAAGCAGCGGAGCATATAAACAAACGTGCGTTTCCCAGTGCACCAAGGAGATGTGGGTGCTCTGCGCCCCGCTGGTGCCGGGGGGGCACCTGGCTGTGGTCTCGAGCTACAGGGACATGTCGGCATTGAGGGGGACCTAGCAAAGGGTACCGGGGTGGGTGCCTCTGAACTAGTTGTTAAGCTGCATGTGGAGCCGCGCAGACCTCAAGATATAAAGTCTAGTTAGAGCAGGAATAGATGCTTGCAGATCCCACGGCAGCGAGACCGTGGCCCCTGTAAGACACTGTTAAGAAAATACAAAGGCAAAAGGTGTCTGGCCAGGAATGGCTTCCAGAATCTGTGAAAAATACTTACAGCTCAATAACAAGACAAAAAAGCAATAAAAGACACAAGTAGCTGCTCGGCGAAGGGGATATATATTACAATTCCGAGAAGCCGGCGAGGGGACACTCGGTGGAACGGGCCTTCGGGGAAATGCAAGTTAAAAACACGAGATTCCTCTGTACCACTCACAACAACTTTGAGAAGCACCAGAACATCACCTTTCGTCGAGGCCCGAATAAATAGAATCTGTGCGTTCCATTTCGGCAGCCACGATGGACCACCCATGTGTACCCACCCCAGGTGTACCCACCCCGGTGTACCCACCCAGGTGTACCCACCCAGGTGTACCCACCCCGGTGTACCCACCCCAGGTGTACCCACCCAGGTGTACCCACCCCGGTGTACCCACCCAGGTGTACCCACCCCGGTGTACCTACCCACCCCAGGTGTACCCACCCAGGTGTACCCACCCCGGTGTACCCACCCAGGTGTACCCACCCAGGTGTACCCACCCAGGTGTACCCACCCCGGTGTACCCACCCCAGGTGTACCCACCCCGGTGTACCCACCCAGGTGTACCCACCCCAGGAGTACCCACCCCAGGTGTACCCACCCAGGTGTACCCACCCAGGTGTACCCACCCCAGGAGTACCCACCCCGGTGTACCCACCCAGGTGTACCCACAGACAGTGCGAGCCCACGGACCTGCCCACGCTCTCGGCCATGAGGCGCCCAGGCTGGCAGGGCGGCAGGGATGGACAGAGGGGCGGGGCAGCTGCTGCAGCCTTGCCGAGGGGGCCGAGTGCTGCGGGGGGCGTGGAACCCGAGGACCCCCACCGCTTACAGCGCCGGCCAGCCCAGAGGCCAGCTTGGAGGCCCCAGCTAAGAGACCCCGGGGATTCAGGGTTCAGGCAGATGAGGGGCCCGGGAGCGGGGGAGGTGGACGAGGAGAATCGGAGGAAAATTCACTTCCTCGCCTTTGGATGTGATGAGCCCAAGAGCAGTAATTCCTGAGATAGGAAACGGACGAAAGGAGAAAAAAATGAATGTCTAAAACTTAACTCTTTGAAGAGTGATAAAATTGCTAGCCCCCCTAAAATACTCTTGGGGGGCAATAGGAGAGAGACTGACCAACACAAGGAGTAAAAGCAGGCCCACCCTGCAGACGTCGGCCACCTCCCGGGGCTCTCCGGCCCCCTCAGAGGGGACGAGACAGGAGCAGGCGGGCCCTGGCGGGGCGGGGCCCAGGGAACTGGGGCTCGAGCAGAGAGGCCCCCGGGGTGCGGGAGAACGCCAGAGCTGGGGAGGCCCCCGGGGTGGGGGAGAAGCCAGAGCTGGGGAGGCCCCCGGGGTGCGGGAGAACACCAGAGCTGGGGAGGCCCCCGGGGTGCGGGAGAACGCCAGAGCCGCCACAGACCAGCTGAGAAGCCCGCAGTGGCGCACAGCAGCACGTGCAAAGGCCCTGGGGCAGGATGCAGCCGGGTCCTCCAGGTGCTTGGGAGCGGAGCCTCCCAGGTGGGCCGGTGGAGAGGGAGGGCGGGAAGGTGGCGGGGGCCAGTGGGGGGCTGGCTTTGCTCCGAGCGGGATGGGAAGGTGTTGAGGCCACCCTGCGCAGAGCGAGTGCAGGCGGGCCCACCGCTCTGCCTCCGTGCGCGGCCCTGAAGGGCATCGCAAGGGCCAACACGCCTGTCCTCCCGGAGGGCCCGGCCCTCCCATGGGGCATGAGGCTGGTCTCCCACAGCCTGGGCGGGGCAGGCGCCTGAGGCCAGAGCAGGGGCGTGGGCAGAGTCGGCCACTCTGCAGCTGCCCTCTGCGCCCGACTCGGACCACCTGCCGTCTCGCGGGTCGTGCACACGCCGAGCTGATGCCCACTTGGCCGGCACCCAGGGCTACTTCGGCTGAGCCCAGCATGTGGCCGCAGCACCCGCTGCCCAGAGGGGCCCTTCCAAGCCAGCTGCCTCCAGAGGCGGGTCTCGGCTGCGCCCATTGCTTGGAGGCTGCGCTGGAGCCCTGGCTAGCGGCGGCAGGGGGGGCGGGGGCTCGCCCACGGCCCCTCCCTGCGGGAGGCGCCGGCCCCGCCCCAGAGGAGAAGCCCATTGCCTGCTGAGCGCAGCGGCTGGCGTTTTGACTTGGGTGTTTGCAGCGAGCGTCGCTGGGGAGTGCTTGGGACTGAGATCTGAGCGTGTGGGGTCCTCTGTCCGAAGAAGAGAGCGCGATAGACACAGAGTTGGCCAGTGGCTGGGAAGCCTTTTGTGAGTCTCCAGGAGAGGCCGTGCTGGACACCTCCACGGAGCGACGCCTGCGGTGGCTGGGCTGGGAGTGGCAGGCGCCGGGAGCCCGGGCTGCCGGCTGCACCGCCCGCGAGATGCGAGCTTGGCTCTGACTTCCTGGATGCTTCGGAGGGCGGCCTCTCAGTTCAGTGGGGACGCTGCGGCTGCCCTCGGGACAGGCTGCTGCCCGCACCGGAGACCGGGTGGCGTCCAGGTAGGACCAGCAGCTGGCACCGCGGGCTGGCAGGGGCGGGCCTCTGTGTAAACAGCCGGCCCGGAGCTCTCAGCGCAGACCCGCGGCCTCGGCTCCAAGTGAGCGCAGAGCCAGCAACCAGGCGGGCAGGACGGGTGGGGACGGGGGCATAGGGGACGGGCAGGGGATGGGGGATGGGCGGGAAGGGGGGACAGGCAGGGACGGGGGCGGGGTGGACAGGGGGATGGGCAGGGATGGGGGATGGGGGACAGGGGGATGGTGGGGATGGGGGACAGGCAGGGACGGAGGTGGGGGGACAGGGGGCAGGACGGGCACCCATGAGGGCGCGTCTCCCACCCCGGTCCTCTTGTGAGGCCCGCAGTGCCCACCGTGCGTCTCCCTTGCCCCGCGGGCCATGGGTCTGTGCCTGCGGCCTGCTCTTGGCGAGTGGACGAGCGGCAGTGACGGGACGTCCATGTGGGCAGCCCCTTCCTCTGTCTCTCTCGCAGCGGCTCTGGCTTTTCCATTTCCCCCTCCTCCCCCTCTGGACAGCGGCTTTCCCTGGCCAGCAGGTCAGCAGCCGGGGCTGGGGAGCTGGTGAGGAGTGGCCCCGGGTGAGGCCCGCGGAAAAGCCCTTTGGGGCCTTGGCCCTGGGGCCTTAGCCGGTGCCCCACCTGCCGCCTGGACACACCTGGCCAGGCCACCAGGAGCCGCCCAGACTGTCGACCGTGGGAACCGCCGGGAAGTAAGCGCTGCTCTTCAAAGCAGCCGAGTGTCCAGCAGCTCCGCATGCTGCGGTAGCCGGTGCCGAGGCCCGGAGTCCCTCCCTGGGCTGGCTCGCCCTCTGCGGGCTGTCGGCTGCGCTGTGGTCACCTCTCAGCTCCCTGGAGGACGCCGCGGTGCGGGCCGGAGCAGCAGGGCATGAGGTGCGGAGCGGCCCCTGTGCCTTGGCGCCCCAGCTCGGGCCTCGTGCCGCGGCGCTGCCAGTGGGAGAGCCTGGGGCAGCCCCCGGCCCCGCGCCCCTGCCGGCCGCCCGGGGTCCCCAGCTTGTGCGCCATTGTAGGCTGGAGCCGTATCAGCCTTCCAAACTCTCCCCGGGTCGTGAGGCTGTTGGGGTGCCGGGGAGACCGGCCCATCCCCTCCGAGCTCTCCCCCACTGGATGAGTCACCAGAACTCCAGCCGGGCGCCGGGGAGCACGGGGAGACACCTAACGCGCAGTCTCGTGGCTGCAAACTGAAGAACAGTGGGGCGCAGGGATCCGGGGCACCCAGGAGCGAGGGGTCCCCGTGTGACCGACAAGGGGGTGACTTCATCCTCGCTCTGAGATGAGATCCTGGGAGGTCTTGTTCACCGACAAGCAGACCCCTGGGTGACACCGTCCGAACGCCGTCCTTCTCGGCCGGGGAAGCGGCGGCCGTGGTGTGTCCGGCCAGCGGAAGGGCGGAGCCTTGCTGGACGGTCTTCTCTTCCGCTCGGGAGGGCGACGGGCTCAGGCAGGGACAGAAGCTTCTCTGCAGCCTCCAGGATTTCGCTGCTCTCGGGCGGAGCGGGGCGCCGGAGGCAGGCAGGTGTGAGATCTCGGGCGTGCGGCCCGGTCATCCTGGGCACCAGGTACGGGCGCTCAGGTCCGGCCCCGGCAGGCAGCACCCACAGAGGCGGCGAGAGCCCCCGCAACACCGGGGGTTAGCTGTGACCCGATGACCATGTCATTGCTTTTGCCACCCGTCATTGCTTCTCGTTTAGAAATAATACTCATCAGCTCCTGTGATCAGATCTCCTGGAACTGGAGTGCAGCGGGGGGCTGGTTGTCTTTGAAATAACACCTGCAGAACAGTCATTAGAACCTTGATTAATTCTGTCTGACACACAGCAAAAAATGAAGTACAGCTTTTAAAAAGCTGCAGGGTCTTCAGAGTGAATAATTTGCTGAGCATTCTAAGAAGGGGCATACCGCTAGCTATGCAGCAGGGCAGGGAGACGAGGCCGTGTGTGTGCACGTGTGGCTGATGTGAGCTGACAAAACAGCAGGAGGCAAAACCACTGCAGAAGGAAATCAGGACTAGCTCGGCATCTGTGTACGGCCAGGCCCACGTGGCTTCGGAGCTGCCCCGATCCGTGCAGCCCAAGGGAATTAGGGAACCTGGGATTACCTGTAAATGCAACGGGACAGAGGAATTTTCTTCGTTTCTTCCAGCTTCCTAAGAAAGGCCCCACACTAGGGATCAAGGACATAAGGAGACGCCTCCATCTATGATAGAAATGCGACTCTCGCTCTGCCGCCCCCCACTGAAGTGGGTCTGGGTCTGGGGTGACCTTCGGCTTGGGGACCCGCGGAAGAGTCCCTGATGGGGAGGAGTCTGGCGGCAGTGTGAAGGGGCCGTGAGGCTCCTGCTGTAAGGGCAGTGGCATCTCCCCGAATGCAGCTGCGGAGCCAGGTGATGCAGCATCTCCCCACTGCATGACCCTTGGGGGCCCCCATCCATGGGTGACCGGGAGAAATCCTGCAAGGACAAGAAAAAACTGCTTAACTGTGTTTAAGGTAGTGTTTCCCCAATGTAATTGGCTGCGATGCCCCCTTTCCTTTATAGGAAACTTGCACTATCTCAAGTCACTAAATTTAAAAAAATACCTCTGGGAGCCAAGCCCCGGCAACCGCTGAGCCCGGCAAATGTGTTTAGGAAAGAAGGTTGCCAGGGAGGGGCGTCCAGGTACTTTCATGGGTGTTTGGCCGTCCTCTGTGGGTTCTAGACTCGCCGTCTGGAATGTTCACCCAGTGGCTGGGTTTTCGAGCGGTGGCGTGTGGACCAGGGACGCAGCCGGACCCTGCGGCGGTGGAACAGAATCCTTAAGGCCCTGGCTGCGCTAGGCGTTTTCAAGCCACGTAGAAGCCCACAATGACGACTAAGGTCTCAGAGGCAGGGTGCCGCCCCGGATGGCGGTCGCCCCATCCCAGGCTGCCTGGAGCAGCCCCACCTACCTGAGGCTGGAGCGGGGAGGCCGGCCGCGGCTGTCCATGGTCCTGAACGGGAGGCCGCCTGGGGGGACAGCGGAGAGGCAGGCTTCGCACTGAAGAGCTAGAGACAGACCACACGGAGACCCTGCCCGGCGGGTGGCGGAGGCCAGGCTGCGGTCCGCGGGAGGGCCGTGCTTGTCAGCCGACACACCTGGCCGCAGGGCCCCGCCTCACACCACATGCAAGCACCATTCCGGGGGCTGCGCCTCCCCCTGGGCAGGCAAGACCACGACGCTTTAAACAGAACGGCCGCCGGCCATCGGGCAGCCCGAGCTACCTCAAGAAGACAGAGAGGCCGCGACGCCAAGGGGAGATGGAATAGGCGCCTTCTGGGGACGCGGGTGCCAGGTGTGAACGGACCACGCTCCCGAGGCTCCAGGAGAAGGGCAGGCACCACGGGCGCCAGGCAGCCCAGGGAGCGTGAGGACAGTGCCAGTCCTGATTCCTCCCACGCGAGGACCCGCCAGAGTGGCCAGGGCTGCCGCGGAGTGGGAGGGGACCTCCTGGCTGTACCTTCCAGAGCAGGACGCCCCCGGAGCATTCCCAGGCGCATCCCCTGCCTGGAGCATCCCCAAAAGAAAGGCAGGATTGAATGGCCGACGTATATAAAAGACCCCGCGGCAGCGCCATTTGGCGTGGCCCCAAAGTGCAGACTCCCCCAGCGCTCTCCAGCAGCTGGTGCTCACCCACTCAAACCCGCGTCGCCCTGAGAAGGCAGAGCTGCCCCTGTCGCCCCCACGACGAGCTCGAGGAGGCACTGGGTCCCCCTCGGCCTGCCGGTAACAGACGGAGGTAACGGGTGGCTCACGGCCCCGCCCTGGATAGCGCCCCCCGGGAGACGGCTGGAGGCTCTGGCCGGGGAGGGGGCTGGCCCACGTCAGTCCAGCCTGGAGGCGGCCGCGAGGGTGACTGTGGTCGTGCTGGATCAGCACCTCAAAGCAGCGCGGCTGGTGAGGCCAAGGCGCCGCGGACACGCGTGCAGGGCCGCCGCTGCCCCGGAGGGCAGGGCACGCGAGGGGCCGCGCCGGCCAAGCAGTGCGGGCATGGGGAGCCTGAGGCCCCACAGCGCAGAGGAAGGGGCCGGGCTGTGCGGGGCTCCTGGGCTCTCCTCTGAGGGCGAGGGCCTGGGCTTAAGGGCCACGGGAGGTGACGCCCACACCCAGCAGAGGCTGGGCCCTGCGGCCGCTGTCCAGGGTGTGCTCTGGCCTGCAGGGTCTGTCTGAGGCCACGGGAGGTGAGGCCAAAGGAAATGGAGGCCACGGCTGGAGCAGCGGCTCGCCCCAGCGGGGCTTCAGGGGGAGGCACCGTTCCCAGGGGAGGGGGCGGAGCTTGTGCCCTCCCCTCTCTCCCCTCCCTCTGGCCCTCTCCCCTCCCCCGTTCCCTCCCCCACTCTTCCTCCTTCCCCTCCCTCCCTCCTCCCCTCCCTTCTCTCCCCTGCCTCTCCCTCCCCCACCCCTGCCTCTCTTCCTTTTCCACTGTGAAGACTCCACAAGCCTCGGAAAGCACCACGCCCCGCCCTGCCGGCTGCTCCGCTCTCTGACCCAGGCTCCAAGCCACGAGACCATTCCCGTCTGCAGGGTCCTGCCACGGCAGCCCGAGGCCGGCTTGAGCGTGGCCACGGCCGAGGAGAGGCCAGGGCTCAGGGCCTCGCTGCGTGTTAGAGGTGGTGACACAGGCCGTTCGGTCGCCAGCCAGGCTTTATGCTGCTGGCCCCTGCCACAGCCATACCCCCAGCCCACACCCCGGCCCACACCCCGGCCCACACCCCGGCCCACACCCCGGCCCACACCCCGGCCCACA
>JAGFMF010011769.1:1035345-1061724 GCA_019455555.1 Galemys pyrenaicus
GTGGTGGTAATGGTGGTGGTGGTGGTGGTGATGGTGGTGGTGATGATGGTGGTGGTGATGGCGATGGTGGTGGTGGTGGTGGCAATGGAGGTGGTGGTGGTGGTGGTGGTGATGGTGGTGATGGTGGTGGTGGTGGTGATGGTGGTGGTGGTGGCAATGGAGGTGATGGTGGTGGTGGTGGTGATGGTGGTGGCAATGGAGGTGATGGTGGTGGTGATGATGGTGGTGGTGATGGTGATGGTGGTGGTGGTGGTGGTGGTGGTGGTGGTGGTGATGGTGGTGGTGGTGATTGTGGCAGTGGTGGCGGTGGCAGTGGTGGTGGTGGTGGTGATTACACTATGGTATAAAGGTGCTGTCTACTCTACTGCCCATAACTAGCACTGGTGTGGCCCTTGCTGTGCCCCCGCCCCACCTACACCTAGGATCCTCCTGCGCTCTGGCCCCACCTGCACCAGGGCCCCACCCAAATCAGGGGGAGGAAGGTGACACGAACCTCCCTAAAAGGTTTGGCCCGAAGATCATCTCAGGATATTCCCCATATTTTATATTGAAAATGAAACAAAATTTGAAAACTCATTTGAAATAGATAAATTCCTGGAAAATACAATTTTTCCAAACTGAGGCAGGATGGATTTCCTTCTGTTAAAGGAACTGAATTTGTTAGCAAAAACATTTCTACCGGCGCCAGATGGTTTCACTGGCAAATTCTATCAAATATTTAAAGAAAATAATAGCACAATTTGTTCACAATTTTATTTTAGACAGTAGAGAAGAAGAGGCCCTCCCTGGTGGCACAGGGGCTAAGGGGCAGCACTGTGGAGCGTCCGCGGCACAGCAGCACAAGTTCAATCCTCGGCCAGGGAGGGACCCACAGAGCACAGCAGACCTCTCCTGCCTCCCGCTGCTCCCTCAGCAGTGTGTTTCAGTCCATCTGCCTGTTCTGCTCCCCACTCCCTCTCTGGGAATCTCACCCCCATACCTCTGGCCTGTACCCCAGCTCTTGTGTGCATAAATAAATAAACCTTTGCAAAAAGAAAGTAGAGAACAAGAGAATGATTTTCAAATTGCTTTCTAAGGACATGATGACCCTGGACGCCAGGCACAGACTGCGGCACAGACAGACAAGCCACTCCCCCTCCCCCCGCCGCCCCCACACAGGCTCGGCATCCCCTGAGGAGTCTCAGCGCCCCAAGTGTGGAAGCATACAGGCGGCCACGTGCCACCGCCCTGAGACGCGAGCGTTTTCTCACCCACAAACCCGCGGAGCTCGCCCTGCTCCTGGATCATCTCAGTACGCGTGGAAGAACGTGTCTGCCGGGACTGAGGCTTGTCCAGGGCTCGGAAGGTGCAGCAAACTTGGGGGGAGAAGGGAGCTCCCCTCATTGAGTACAGAATCTAAGAAAACCTGCAACAAGCAGCAACCCGAGAGGAGACAGTGACCGCTCGCCAGCCTCCCCTCGGAGGGTCTGCTCTGCTCTGCGCTCCGCCCCAGGCCCTGCCGACTAAGCGCCCGGCGCAGTTACAGCTTACTGAAACAGCTCTGAAGAAGAGAAGATGCCAGGCGTCTCTATTTACGGTCCCGGGACTTCTTCTCTAGAAGACTCCAAGGAAGCTACAAAAACTGTTAGAATTAATGGGAGAATTTAACAAAATCACCAAATAAAGGCGAGTACACAAGAAATCGATTGCATTTAACAGCAAACAACCAAAGGATTAAATTTTAAATTTACAACACTCTGTTTACAATATACATGTATTTAGAAATAAATTTAGCCAACTATGTAAGACTCATACACGTAAATACAGTGGCGAGAAGGCAAGTCCCAGACGAGACTCATCTGCAGGCCTCCCCGCTGGCGTCGGGCTGACGGAGGCCTGCTGACGTGCTGAAGGCCGTTCCTTCCTGGCCACTTTGTAAATCCAACGCAGTCTCAGTCGTAATCTCACTGGATTCCGTAAAACACCTCAAAAAGAAATTCAGAGCACCATTAGAGGGCTTGCATCTGACTTCAAGACCTTCTGGAAAACCCCACGACCGCTGGCAGCGGGCGACGCACAGGCCAACAGACAGGACGCGCCAGACCCTGGAAACGAACGCAAGAAGGAAAACAAATTAACCGAGACAAGCCCTCGCAGTGCTAGAAGGAGGCTCTGAGTGCAGACCCTCGACCGGCCGGTGCGTGGCCATGCGGCGCCAGGAAGAGACCAGGTAAAACTCCCATGGGAGACGAGCCGCCCCATCGGCGTGGGCGGGGGTGGGCGGGCGTGGGCGGGCGTGGGCGCCCGCTGTCACCTGGCCAGCACATGCTGCTGAAAGCAGATGACGCCAGGCCAAGCCCGTCCCTCCCCACCAGACCACGGCAGCTCCGCTTGGCAAGCACGTCTCCACGGTCCGTTAGAGCTAATAGAACAGAAAACTAACTCTTGGTACACAGCCATCCGACACGTTACGTTTCAGAGTCTTTGCTAAATCACGTCGTCAGCGTTCACTTGATTTTCCTACTGCACTGATGTGAAAGAATGAACTCTCGAAATGTGTCTGCTGCGTGGGCCCGCTCGGCTTTTAATGCCTTGGCAGTTCCAGGCTTAATTCACTCCTGGAATGAGGCGTTCAGCACTCACTGCTGCTCCTGCCTTCCTGCCAGCCGGGGCCTTCTAAATCTGCAGCCACCCAGGCGCAGCCCGCCAGGCGAGGGTTTGTCTGGGCCTGCTGTTGACAGCAAACCGCAGTGCCGGGGTGCGTGCCGGCCGGGCCGTCCCTGTCGCACCCTGGCATTCCGCATCCGTTAGAAAATCCACCATATGGCCGTCCAGATGATGTTCTTGCCTCATCGCTGCATCGAGAATTAATAAAAATGATTGCATTATTTAACAGATGCAGCAAGGAGGCCTCACAAGGTGAACGCAGCCACCGCGAGCCCCCACACCGCTCTGTGCCTGGCCCCAGAGTGGGGGCTTCCTGGGCTTCATGGGTTGTTATGGCTTTTTTTTAAAAAAAAAAAAATTATTTATGCACACAAGAACTGGGATACAGGCCAGAGGCGGGGGTGAGAGGACTCCCCAGAGACAGAGCGGGGAGCAGAACAGGCAGATCCAGCGAAACACACTGCTGAGGGAGCAGCGGGAGGCAGGAGAGGTCTGCTGCGCCCTGTGGGTCTCTCCCTGGCCGGGGATCGAACTTGAGCTGCAGGGGCTGCAGAAGCCCCACAGTGCAGCGCCCAACCCCTTGCGTCACAAGGGAGGCCCTGTTGTGGCTCTTCCCCCCAGAATTGGCCTGTGCGTGGTTAAACGCCGGTGCAGGCGCAGCCTGGCCAGCCCAGCTCGTCTCTACGGCTTCCCTGCACTGACCCAGAGCCGCCCGCAGCACAGACCGGTGCTGATTCGAGTCTACAGGAGAAAGGCGCCGCCAGGCAAGGGAGAGATGCGCAGAAAGGGCCTTTTAACTCTTAGCAGGTTTTATGGCAGAGCGTCAAACACATGCAGTTCTCCCCAGTGGGAGGGACCCAGCATTCCCAAGGGAAGATTTGGCATAAAAGATGAGGGGGAGAGAGCACCAAATTTAGAGGCTTGTCACCGTGACCGATGCCGGAGCTGAGCCACGCGCAGGAAGGATCCAAACCCCAGGGAAGCACAGCGGAGGCAGGTGAAGGCGGAGGCTGGAGCCGGGCTGGCGAGCATCCAAGCACGCCCCACGTCCGCCCGTGTCCGTGTGTTTCACGCCGGCCAGAGGCGCGGCTGGAAGCTCTGTCTGTCTGTCCCGTGCTGTTCGGCAGGGCCCCCCAGGCGGGGCCCCCCAGGCGGGGGCTCGCGCTTAACCCCCAAGAGCCTGGGTCAGGGAGCCAGCATCTGAGTTTCCGCGGGAAGCGCCGAGCCGTCGTGCGGGGGCTGGCGGGGCACCAGTGCCACAGCCCTCGAGCCGGTGCCCGAGGGCTCTTGCGCCCACGTTCAGCATCTGACCCCCACTGCTGCCCACGGCTTGCCCGGCTCCTGCGGCTCGTGTCGGGACGGCTGTTTCCTTTCTGTCCCTGCGTTCTGGCACCTGGGCCTGGCCACTTCCCCGGGGCCCCCAGTTCCTGGAGAGAGCCACCAGCCAGACCACAGTGCCCCACCAGGCGCCCCGGTCCACTGCCCGTGGCCACCCCACTGGCCGTCACCAGCTCACCCCGGGAGACCAGCTCGCAGCCGTCGCTTCAGGCACCCCTGGCTGCAGTCTCCACGGGCGGCACTGCCGAAAAGACCATCACGGTGGTCAGCCAGCATCCGCGGGAGCAGGCCAGGCCCGTCGGAGGCCTCAGTCGGCTGCGTTCTCATCTCGAGGCTGGCTGGGCGCTGGTGGGGGCCCAGCTGCCCCACGGGCTCCGAGTCTTGCTGACCCTTGGCTGGAGGCCAGGGCCGCCCGCGCTGCTCGCCTGCTGGTCCACTTGCCCGAGCAGAGCAGGGGCCCGGGGCTCAGGACTGCCCGCGCTGCCCTCCACACGGCCGCAGGCTTTGGGGCGAGCCCGCGCCTCCCACGACTCGCGTCTGGCCGGACTGAACAGACACGCGGCCACCCCCGGCCCACGAGCAGGAGTCCCGGGCTGGCGGCCAGGCGCCCGTCGCACGCAAGGCCCACGGTGTCCAGTGTTTTCAGCAAGCGCAAGGCTGCTTGTTGAGCTAGTGAGAAAAGGCAGCCGGGCCCTGGCTAGCTCCGAGTCGGTGCCAGCAGCGCTCGGCGTCCCACAGCGAGCACCGGCCGCCAGCACAGCCGCGCGGGAGCGAGGGCCGGGAAGGGGCGTCTGCCCGTGAAGGCCGGCGTGGCAGGGAGGGCTGGGCTCGCTCTGGGGGCCGTCCGGAGGCCCGCTTGACCCGGCCACTCCCGCGGCCACGCGCTCGGACACACGCCGGGACCGGGAGGCGGACGGACTCTGCCTCAGGGTCGTCCTTAAGGAGTACGGGTGGACGCCAAGGGCCGCCAGCCTTCCCGCCTACCCAGCGACAAACCCCGGCGCCAGCGGCTCTCTGCCCCAGGCCCTGCGGAGGTGGGGTGAGGCGGCACGGTCTCGAGCCTGGGCGTCCTGGGCACACGCGCTCTGCCAGTCGTGAGCACCTCCTCACTGCAGCGAACGGACAGACACGCGGCCGCAGGGGCGGCAGCTGGGCCTCCGGGGCCTGGGGTGTTCCGTCAGGGCGGTCTCGCCCCATTTCCTTTCCCAGGGGACCAACAGAGGCCCGAGCGCCCGGCCACGTCCTGGAGGTTCTCTGACTCCACCGGCCGCTCTCACGGCACAGCAGGTGTGCCCGGCCGCGAGCGGGCGTGGGGAGGGGAGCAGGCGGGGCGAGCAGCGACCCCTCAGCCCCCGACGCAGAGCTCTGGCTCTCAGTGTGCCGGTGTGGCGCCTGGAGAAGAGAGGCCTGGGCAGGGGCCTCCTGGGCGCAGGGGCTGGGTCTCAGCACTGGGGGCATCTGCGGCACAGCAGCGCGAGCTCGACCCGGCCAGGGAGGGACCCACAGGGCGCAGCAGACTCTCCTGCCTCCCCGCTGCTCCCCTCAGCAGTGTGTTTCAGTCGATCCGCCTGTTCTGCTCCCCGCTCTGTCTCTGGGGAGTCCTCTCACCCCCGCACCTCTGTGCATAGACAAATCTTAAAAAAAGCAGAGGAAGAAAGGCCTGGGCAGCCGAGAGGTTGGCAAGCGACCGCGACCCGCCCGGCGCCGCTGACCCGTCGCATGGAGACAGCCACAGGCCGGTGGGTCATTTTCCTCCACCGCCGCGGCCCTCGGCCGGCCCCCGCAGTGCAGAGCGGCTGACGCGGCTCCGAGGGCGCCCGGGTCAGGACGGCCACACCACTGCCCCGTGCTCTCAGCAGCAGTGACCGGGCCGCGGTGACTGCCTTTGGAAACTGATTCACCGGCCCGCCTCGGCTCCTCCTGGCTGTGCAGTGGATGGGCGTGTTTGCACTAATTAAATTCCTAGACTAGCGTCAAGCGATTGCTTCGCCCATCCAATCTGTAACCACGCATTTTATTGTCTCCTTATTTTTTAATTAAGATAGAAATAGATGCGTTCTATGAGACCAGAAGCCAAATGGAGCGGCTTGCCTCCCCTCTCAGCTGGGGGGCCTGCCGGGGCTGCTGTCCGAGCGCGGCAGGAGGGGTCAGGGCACCCCGTGTGCCGAGCTAGGGTGGCAGGGGTGTCCAGGCGAGCGCCCTGGGCAGTTCTGCCCTCGGCCGCCCACTGTGTTCTGCGACTGGCCCTCGGTAAGAGGAGACGGGGCGGGCGCCGAGGAGCGCCGTCCCTAATGGGCCGGCGGCGAGCTCCCGGCGCCGGGCAGCCGTGGAGGCCCCTCCCGGAATGTGACCCTGTGCTGGGTCCACTTTAGGAGGCTGAGGCAGCAGCCAGGCCGGGCGGCAGGCGCACAGGCCCCGGGCGGGCAGCGGGCAGGGTGTGGGTGGAGACAAGGCGGGGACGCTGGAGACCGACTGAGGAGCTCGGCGGGCGGCGCCTGCAGGGCGGTCCCAGGCAGCGACAGGCAGGGAGGGAGCGGCTGCTGAGGGCCGAGCGGCCACAGCCCTGGATGCATCTCTTGCCTGGACGCTCAGAGCCGGGGGCTGGACCTGCGAGGACCGAGGCCCTGGGCTTCAGGCGCCCGCACCAGGAGCAGAGCAGATGCCGCCTGCCCGGCCGTGGCGTGAGCCCAGGCCCCGCAGGCCGCAGGAGGACCCCGAGGACGAAGTGGCCGGTGTCCCCCCGCCAGGACGGGTGGACCTGCAGCGAGGGCCGTCTGCCGCTGCGAGCGAGGTGTTTGGGAGCAGAGCTCAGACAGCCGCGAGCTGCTGCTGTGCTCTCCGTGTCCAGAGACGTGGGGCCCACAGGCTGGCCCGGCCGGCCGGTCCGGTCGGGGGCTGCTGCTGCGAGGCCGGCCCTCCGAGGGCCACTGGCCTCGTCAAGGCGAAGGCGGCTCTGGCCCTCGGCCTTTCCTGCTGAGTGAGAGCGTCCCCACGGGCTGAGCCCGGCTTCCGAGAGACACCCAGGCGAGGGAGGAAGGTGGACCTGGGGGCACAGATGCTGGTCTCTGCTAGGGCGGGGCTGAGGCCGCAGTGTGGTGCCCTCAGCCCTGCGTCTGGCCAGCTGCAGGACGCAGAGCTGACGTCCACGCTGCCCCTTGAAGGCCCGGGGGGCTCGGCAGGGGGTGTGGCCCTGACGGAGGCCAGCAGTCCCAGCAGGTGGGAGGAGCAGCCCAGGCTGCACGGGACGGGCTGGCCCTGGCCAGAGCCCAGACCCCGCCAGGCAGGCCGGCGGCTGGGCTGCGTGGAGAAGCGGGCAGGGGACGCGGCAGCAGAGGGACAGCCTTGGGGAGCCTGAGGGACCCCCGGGGGCCGAGCGGTTTGATGGCAAAGAGGAGACTTGTGACACCAGAGGACGCGGCGTTTCTCGCTGCGAAGGGCCGTCCCAGCTGACCCTCAGGGCGGGGCCAGGCCCTCGTGAGCCAGCCCCTGGCGGAGGGACGGCGGAGAAGCTGAGGAGGGGCCCTCAAACCCAGGCCGGGCGCCCTGCCCTGCGGGGCGCAGGGGGAGAAGATGGGTGCCCCCTGCGCCTGGCCGGGCCTCGGGACCAGTGCCGACTCCGGGCTGCCCAGCCCTCGGCCACCGCGCCCCCTGGCCGGCCGTGAGCGCCACGCAGCCCGTCTGCTCCAGGCGACCCCATGCGGAGTCACCACGTCATTCTGCCGTGTGCTCCCTCAATATCTTGTGACTTGATGGATGTGTTTGCCCCAAACATGGTAATTTCTGATCTCTATTCTCATACTCATGAACGTGACTCAGCAGGCGCTTTCCCGTACGGGAGAGAGGGGTGTGGGGCGGGCGGGGGCTTCCTGGAAAGGGGTGGCCTGGGGAGCGGGGTGAGGGCCTCTGGCCCCTGGGCAGGTGGGGCGACCCCGCAGCCCCAGGGCCAGTGCTGGGCCCGCACTGGCTGGGAAGGCCGCGCTGGCCGGAGACGCCGAACGAGCCCGCGGTGTATAAATAGAAGAGGAATCTGGCTGCTGACAGGCACGGTGACCGCGCCGTCTTGATTGGTTTCTAGAAGCCTCTTCAGATGTTTTACTTACGGGGAGCGATGCCAAAGCACTCAGATCGTGGCTTCCTCTTCCCCACCGTTGACCTCTATGGACAGGTGTCTGCCGTAGATCCTCACCGACAGCGCGGCTCTTCTGTGTTTCTGTTCCGAAGTCTTCAAAGGCCACCGAGTCTCCTTGTTTTTTTCACGACTCGTACCCTTCAGCACGCTGAGCTTTTGATGTCAGGTATCAATTTTTAACTTTTAATTTTGTCTCCAGAAAGTAATATAAAGAGAAATAGAAAGGTTAAAATAATACTTCTCGTACCAGTATGGCTGACTATTTCATGGCTAAAAATGGAAAATTAATAGTACCTTTCGCTTTTAACTCTTAATGCGGGCACCAGTTTTGATTCCTGCCTTGCAGCCAGGCCCTTTCGGGGAGGCTCTCGCTGTGGTCTTCTGGATTTAGCATCTGGAACAGGGACCTTCTTAGCTGGGGTGTGGCAGCTCCGATGGAAGCAGCCCCTTTGAACGCAGGTTTTACGGTCGCCCCTGGGACGCCCACGTTCGGCCTTGAAAGATGCCTGTCATCCGTGGGCCCGGTCGGCGCACTGGGGCTCGCGCGCGGGTCAGGGCTTCCTGGGGATGTCCCAGGAGGATGCGGGCGTGGAGCCCCGAGCGGGGAGGTACAGCCCTCCTGCGCACCCCAGGCACCCCCACCTCCTCTGGAGGGGAGGCGCTCCGGGGCGGGTGGGCCGGATGGGGCGGCCAGAGGAGAGAGGAGGCTCAAGGCCCCGTGAGGGCCTGGCTTCCTAGAGCAGGACGGGTCTGCATGGCCAGACACGCCCCCTCTGCAGCGGTCCCCCAACATTCGGGCCCCGTGAGCGGGCCAGTGTGTGCCACAGCCGAACAGCCATCTCGTGGGCGTCTGCAGGGAGCCGGGGTCCGACTTTACTGGCACCTTAGATAAGGATGTCGTGGCCACTGACTCACGCTGTTAATTGCTCCTCAGCACCAGTAAAAAGAATGTGCCGGAAGGGCCACAAGGGGGAGGCTTGCGGGGTCAGCAGTCCTTGCGGGGGTGGCGGCTGCGTGGACTCGGGTCGCGCGGTCGGGGAGCTGGCTGTTCGGGGGGTTAAGAGGCACGCAGTGAGCCAGCTCTCTGGGGTACAAGCGACTCGCAGTACGGGGCAGCCAGTCTCCCTGGGGTAACGCTGGGCTGCGTCTGCGGCCTGAACGGCTCTCCGAAGACCCTGCGGGGCAAGGGCGAGAAGCTGCCAGCTCCTCTCTTGGGCTCGTGCTGAGGGGCAGCTCACGGGGCCAACCGAGCGAGGACAGAGACGCGCCCGGTGGCTGGAGCCGGAGGCCGGGAGGAGTCGGCCAGGGCCAGGCCCAGCGGCCACTGCAGGGTCCTGCAGAGGGGCCTCCCGCCCCCGGTCAGTGCCGGCGACTTGCCGTGAACGTCGGTCCCTGCGCGAGCCGTGACTTCGCTCGTTTGCTATGTGAAGCCTGGAACGCCCAGGACGGGAGCCGCAGAGGGCAGGGGCCAGGCCCACTCGCAGGCGTCCCGAGGCCCGGCGCCCGCAGACCTCAGCGTCCAGTAAGGAAACGCGCGGACGAGGGGCGTGCTCTTGGCGGCTTTGGGAGCCTGGGTCCTCGGCCCTGGGCCTGGAGCCCCCGTGAGGTCACGGAGGCCCGGCCAGCCGCCGGCTGGGGGAGCCGTGGGGTCCTCCCGCCTCCTCGGCCCTGCGTCCTCGGCTCCATCCTGGATGCCTCAGCTGCCGTCCGGCAAAGAGCCCCCCACGTGCACCGGGTCTCCACACCAGCCCAGAGTCCTGGCGTCCCCTGCCACCGGCCCCAGGGCAGCCATCCCAGGAGGAGGGCCGGCCTGCTGTGCGTGAGCGGGCGCCTCGCTGAGCTGCCCGCAGGCAGAGGAACTGACCCGTCGCAGCTCCAGTGTCCGTGGGTGCGGCCGGGGCACTGACACCCCGGCGAGTTGGGGTCCGTGAGCCCAGTACGAGGCGGCAGCGTCCGCCGGTCACCCGCGTCCCGGCCGGCACTGGTCTTGACCTCAGCCGGTCTCTGTGCTGAACACGGCGGTGCAGAAGAGGCGGCCACACCCCTAAATGGAGCAGACAACGAGGCAATCTGCAGCGCCCGGGCGGCAAGGGGAGCCAGGGCTTTTTCTGAAATCATCAAGTGCCTCTAACAATAGCGCATGATGCCGCAGCGTTACCTTCGAATGCAAAGGACCAATTAAATCTCTCTCGGGCACAGCGACCCGCGGCGAGGTCTGCGACCCTCTGAGGCTGCAGAAGCTGCAGACTGGGGGGCGCAGAGCCCGTCTGTGAAAACCTTTTGTTAAAACAGTGAGACTAGGCCCCACGAGGCATCGACCACACCGTCGTTCCCGAGGTGGTGGGAGAGGCGCTGCGTTCTGCCAAGCCACAGAGCTCGGGACCGGGGGCCCAGGGTCCAGCCAAAGAGAGGTCCAGACTCTGGAAAGGGGGTGTCGAGACCTCTCTGGAGTCTCCCCCGACGCATGGCAGGTGCGTTTTTCTCAGCAGGAAAGAGATGTTTGCAATGATGCGTTTTGATTTTAATCTGTCGTGCATGGGGGGTGCGTGTGTCGTGGGGGGCGCTTTGTGGGGGGTGATCGTGGTCTGCACCCCCGTTCCCGAGGGTGCACGGGTGGGCTGCGGAGGGCTCCTCTCTCAGAGCAGTCTCATGAACGTCTCTGGGAGGGAGGACTGCTCGTTTATTCAGAGAAAAATAAACAAAGCAAAGCCTTTCAAGGAGCCTTTGATTCTGCAAAGGAGAACCCCAAGCCCTCTTTGGGGCGGTGAGAGAGGACGCAGGAGAAGGGGGAGTGTCTTCGCTGAGCTGATGCTGTGTCCTGCGGGCGTTGGGGCGGGGAGGATGCCGCCTTGGGAGGGCTGATTTTATTACTGCTCCCAGATACCTCTTCTGATGGCCTCGGCTCGGGCGGAAACAGGCTGGATCCCGGTGGCTTTCCGAACGCGGCTGCAGGCGGGCGCAGGCGTCCACGCCAGGAGAGGGGACAGGCCGAGGAAGGCAGTGACCGCCCGGTGCTCGGGCGTCAAAGGTGAGCGGCGCAGAGGCTGGCCAGCTGGACAGGACTGCGGCCTGGCCTCACCAGCCCCGTGCCAGGCTACGCCGGGCAGCTGTGTGTACCCCGTGACCCACTTGCTGTGAACTTCTCTTGATCCGGCCCTGGGGGCGCAAGTAGAGACGAAGCAGAGCCGCTCACTTCCCGGCCGCGCTGGCTGCGCTCCCGGGCTGCGCCTCTCCTGGCGCCTTCGGAGACGGACAGCAGAGGTCGGGCCCGAGGAGGGAGCCGTAAGTATCTCACCCATCTGAGCAGCGCGGCTCCCGGCGAGGACTGGCCTCAGATGATCCCACACTTTAAGCACAGTTGCTGGGGTTAATTAGATTTCCGACCCCGAAAAATTTTAAGTGCCTCCGATGACTTCCTTCCAGCTGATAATTTTGTGTTATAAACAGAAAAAGAGTAGCAGGCAGCGGATAAGCACACTTCCTATTCCTGTGATGAGGACAGAACGTGTTTCTGGAACTTAATTAAACGGCGAGATGTCGGCCCCGACAGGCCACGGCAGGACCCTTGCGGGCCACGGCATAGCTCGTTTTGCACAAAGTGTCTCCTGCCCTGGGGATCTGGGCAGACTTGGGACATGTCGCCCGACGCACAGTGCATACTTGATCCAAAGTGCTTTGCAGAGACGCGGGTGCCGCTCCCTGTTGGGGGGCGCCAGGGTGGGTGGGCTTCGACTTTCCCCCGCGGCTGGGCTGCCGGTGTCCGAGGCCAGGGCCGTGCACCCACGCGGCAAGCGGAGAACCGTGGTGAAGCCGCCTCCAGCCACTCCAGCTGCTTCCCGGCAGCCTCCCACTCACACGAGGCCCCCACCCTGGGGGTGGCACTCTGGGGGAGCCCCCATAATGGACAGCCCCTCAGGGCAGGCCCCACCTGGCCCAGGGCCCCACGGCAAGGCCATTGAGCCCGAGGCAAGTGGCGGGAGGCCCAGCCAAGAGGCCCACCTTCCCACCACGGCCCGTCCTCCGTCCACAGGACAGAGCCCTTGGCCCTCAGCTCTGCACACCGGGGCTGCTGGGACTTGCCACCTGCAAGGCCGTCTCGCTGCCTCTGGCTGCACCCCTCTTAGGGCCGGACAGCCAGCTCTCCCTGCGGTGGTCCCGGCCGGGCGTCCCGGAGCGGGGCTGCCTCTGGCCCGGGACAGTGGACACACGGGTCTGAGCGGAATGGCGGACTCTGCGGAGGGCCAAGCGCCCCGTTCGGCCTTTGAGGCCGGGGCTTCCCCGCCGGCCGAGCCCGGCACTTGCTGACCTGGCCTGACAGACCAGCGCCTGCATTTTAGAGGAGGGCGAATGTCTCAGCAGGGAAGGTGGACGCTCGGGGACGAGCTGGGCAGTGGCGTGCCGGCACGTTGGCTGCGGCTCCCGGGTGGACGCCGCTGTGGGTGCTGCCCCTTCTCGGGAGAAGACGCAGTGGAGGCCGTGAGCAGAGGTCGGCTGCCGCGCCTGCTGCGGCTAATACTGACCACGCCAGGGCCACGCCTCGCGCCGCACCGCCCTGTCCGCGCGCGTGCGGCAGAAGTAGGTGACCCACGCCCAGCTCAGAGGAGCCGGAGGGCCCGGCCGCCCCGGCGGGAGGTCAGCGCTGCACCATGCGCCCTCCCTAGGCCTCGTGGCCGGCGGCCCCCAGGTCGGACTGACCATGGGACTCCCACGCCGGTCCCCCCGAGAAGAAGCGGCCAGCTGCGGGCAGCCCAGCGTGAGCCTGCTCCCCGGACAGCTCCAGAGCCGAGACCCCGCCCGCAGAGCCCATTTCATTTGTTTTAAAGAGGTTTGGCCAGGAGATTTGGCGCTTCTCACTCTGCTTGGAAGGCCGGAGGAAGGTTGATGAGCTTGCGCGACCCGCGAACTCCCAGGGAGGGCGTCGGCCGGCTCACTAGCTGCTCCGAGGAGCTGGGCGTGCTTGGGGGCCAGGCTGGTGGCGGGAGGGACAGCACCGGGACAGCGCCTCCGCCCGCCGGGCCTGTCCCTGCGCCCCTCCACCGCTACGCCGTGCGGCTCTAAGGGCCACCGCCGGAGAGACGCGGCCCCACCGCACTCTGCGCGCTGCCCGCCTCTGGACGCGGCGCCGGCCTCCCGGGGTGGGCCGTGCAGACGGAGGCCGCAGGTCAGCCCGCTGCACCGCCTGCCCCGGGCTCCAGCCGGCGGCCCTCGGGCGACTTCAGTGGGGCCCGGCCCCTGGCTGCCCTGCCGGCCAGGCACAGCCCCGGGGTGCGGCCAGGCCAGCTTCCCTCCAGCTCGGGGCCCCCACATGAGCAGTGCTGCCCGGCGCCGAGCGTCTGTGCTGCCGATGAGCGCCGCGTGGAACCTCAGGCAGCCGCGTCTGCCGGTTACGCTGGAGCACAGACGACCGTGCTCTGTTGAACGACCGTGCTTCTGCCGTCACACGAAAAGGCAGGAGGGGAGCGCGGCGGCGAAGCCGAAGAGGCAGGGCGCGGCGGTCTGTGTCAGCACACCCACCGCAGGCGGACAGAACACGCAGCGGCCGAGTGGCTCAGGTACCGCTGTCTGCTCAGGCTCTCGGGCTGGAGCTCGGTGTCCCTGCCAGTTTCCGCTCACTGCTCCATAGAACCTGACCGCGGCTCCCGGCCCGCCCTCTCGGGCAGGGTGCGGCTCCTCTCAGGAGTCAGGCGTGGGCCCCCGAGGCTCGGGCCTGCTTCTCACCACCTGGGGCGGCAGTTGCCATCTGCCTGTCTGTCTGTCTGTCTGCCTGTGTGAGGCCGCACAGGGAGCAGTCCCATCCTGTGCAGCAGTGGGGCGGGGCTCTCACGCCACGTGCTGGACACCTGCCCTGCTGAGTTCCTTGTGGCCGTGGGTCCACCAGGGAGCCGCCAGGGACACCAGGGAGGGGTCTGAGACCCCCAGGGAGGGGCCTCCAAGGCAGGTCAGGGCGGAGCTGAGCGTGCAAGGTGACCCAGACGCTCCATCTTGAGCTCAGGGCCCACACCCAGCTCCCTGGTGCACCTCGTGGCAGGTGGCAGCTGGACAGAGAGCCCACAGCCAGCGCTGTGGCCCTGGCCTCCTCTGGCTTCATCTCTGCTATCCCCCTCACCCTGCAGGTCCCGGCTTGCGGGCAGACAGCAGTGGGGCACGGTCAGGCGCGGGAGGTGCAAGCGCTGAGGAGAGGAACGGGGCCTGGGCTGCCGCGGTGCAGAGGAGTGGACGGTGAGACAGGAGCCGGCAGCAGTGCTGCTCACGGCCCTCGCCCTCCGGCTACCCGGGGAGGGGCCTGCTCTCTCCAGTCTGTGGGGGGACCTGGCTCAGCGTGGCCTCTGCGGACACGTCTCCGGCACGTGGTCTCGCCATGAGGCCGCCGGGCTTAACGCCGGTCCCCACGTGTAACCTGCCCGTCACACACCTGCCAGCCTTTGGGGAAAGGCCCCGCCCCGCGCCTCCAAACTGCCCGGACGATCCGTCCAGCGGCCTTAACCGGCGGGGCCCTGAGGTGGCCGTGGGCAGTGGGCACCGGCAGGACCACTGGACGTTCTTCCTGTCCTTTGTTGTCCCTGGGAAAAAAAATGTGCAAGGAGGATTTGGGCGCCTGGTCTTTCTGGAGCTTTCCAAACACGCTGCTGTTTGCATGGAAACAGCAGCCTCTGTTTGCGCTTCGCCGTGGCCGCGGGGTATTGACTCTCGAGCAGCGCTGCCTTGGGGCGCTGCTGCACAAATAGTAGGCGCACCCCGGCGGAGTGGCCTGGCCGTGCTGGGGGCCGGGGGCTGGCTCTCCCGCGGGCACTTCCCCTGCCCGGCGGCGCCCGAGACACGAGTTCTCTCCGCCCACACCACACCCTGCGCCTGCCGTTCTCGGGCGAGGCCTGGCCAGGCAGGTGCCGGCTCAGACCGAGACCCGGGGCCAGTCCTGGCCTGGACTCCCCCTCCTGACCCCTCTCCCTGAACCCGCCCTCCAAATCCAGCCGCACTGGGGCCTGGATTTCACCCGAGGCTCTGAGGGGGACCGGACTCTCCGCCGAGCCCCAGACGCCACGGCGTGGGGCAGCTGAGGGCTCTCCTTGTGACCCCCCGGGACAGCTCGTGCTGTGGGCTTTGTGTCCACCGCACCCCGTGCAGGGGGGGCCTGCAGGCTGGCCTGCAGACTGTGCACCGTTCCCAGGGTGCGGTTCTGACAGGGGTTGTCCAGGCTGTGCCCCGCTGTGTGATGGGGCTGACCGCCTCAGTTCTGAGCCGCGCCTGCCCCTCCGGGTGGGCCAGGGGAGCCCCGGGCAGCCCCAGGCCAGCAGCCGCCACCCCCCACGCGGGCCCGAGGCCTCGCCACACCTCACGCCCGCTCTGATGAGGTCTCCTCATTCGCAGCCTCGCTCATCCCAGTTCGCACATCATGACCAAAGAGCGGACCGTGGCACCCGCAGGTGGACCAAAAAGCTCGAGGAATTGAGGTGTCACACCCTCCAAAGGTTGGTGCCCCCAGGCCAGGGCCTCTGACCCCAAATCTCTCCCCTGGCCTGCGGCGGCCCAGCGGCCTCGGCTCCTGGCCACCAGCTGGGCCCAGCCGCGCCCGCGCCCTCGGGCAGGGAGCCTCTCCCCGCGCCGTGTGGGCCCCCCGGGCTGGGCAGGGCCTCGAGCGGGGGCCACTGGAGGAGCCGCACGCAGAGGTGGGCGGCAGCGCACACAGGCTGGGCCAGCCAGGGCCCCGTTGGCGGTAAGTGCCGCCCGCGCGACGCCGAGCTCCTCCCGGACCTCCGTTCACAAGGGGCGAGCCGGGTGCGCTGGTCTCGGTCCGTTAGCCTCTGCCGGGGTCACAGGGCACACCCCAACTCCACCGGCCTCCTAGAGGGAGCCTGCGCGGTCGTGGGGTTTCTCCGGGCACGTGGAAGGCCAGGCCTCCGGGACCCCTGCACGGTCAGGACTGGCCTCCCGGCCCTCCTCGCGCGGCCCCCGCCCCACACTGCCCTCGAGGCCCACACCCACGCCGCCCTGCCGCCACCATGGCCTGACGCGCCAGCCTCGTCGGTCACCCCACGGCCACCCCACGGCGGCCTCTGCGCCCTCTCAGCAGGGGGACGCACCGCACAGCCTCCCTCGGGGCTCCGCCCACCTCAGGGTGGCCCCGTACCTGGCGGGTCCCCCAAGCCGGAGGGCATGTCGGTGCCCGCACACATTGGCGTGACAAGCGTGGCCGGTGCCCCTCGCCCCTGGACCTGTCCTGAGGCCGGGCCAGTGCCCCTCGCCCCTGGACCTGTCCTGAGGCCGGCAGCTCCTGAGGACAGAGTGCGCGGAGGCGCGGACGTGGCCGGGTCTGACCCGACCCAAGTCCCAGCGGCCTCGGCAACCTGACGGACGAACAGGCTGAAACCAGGAAATAACCTTGACTTGGGGCCCAGAAGAGGCAGCCGGGCTGGGGTGGGGGGCGTCCCTGTGACCCACCTCTGGCACAGCCCTCGGCCGGGACAAGGACCTGTGGCCTGGCGTGCAGAGCCTGGCGGGCAGCGCGAGCGGTCACAGTCCAGAAGCGTCCACCACCCGGAGCAGGAGCCAGAGTGGGGACGACGCGTCGCTGGCCCACAGCACACGGCTCGGCCTTTTCAAGCCCTTTCTTCTCTCCTGCTAAGGACCAGCCGGCTGGTGCTGCTTCACGCACCCCACGTTGCTGTAAGACCCAGGGCCGGGACGGGCGAGGCCCTGGCGGTCACGCTGGGCAGCGCGTGGCCCTGGACTGCCTGGTCGCCAAGGCCCAGGCACCCCTGTAGCCACCCTCAGGGACCCTCAGTGGGGTCCACTCCTCAGGCAGAAGCCGGGGTGCTGCGGGCCTCTGGGTGCCGGCTGGGCTGGAGGGACCCACACCCGTAGCTGCCGGGAAAGACCGCCAGGCTCCAGCGGAAGACCTCAAGGCCCGGTCCCGGAGGCCTCGCCCAGGCTGGGCGGCAGGAGCAGTGAGGGGCAGAGGAGGTGCCGGACCCACAGACAGCCTGGAGCACTGGGGAGGGGCGCCGGCTCACGGGAGCCGAGACTGTCCCTCCACTCCCCACGTCTACTCCCCGAGTGTCCTCCTCCCCCAACCCCTGACATCCACTCTCCCCCACACCCTCGCGCCCTCCTCAGCACCTCGGCTGTCAGGCCTGTCCTGTCCACAGCCCCCACCAGCCCCCCCACGCTCAGAGCCGCCCCGCCTGGGTGCAGCGCTCCTGTGGGGTGTCTGCCGACCCCCCCTCACCGCGGACGCCTAGGCCTGGAGCCCTGACCGTCCGCTGCGCACCGCGGCCAGCCCCGCCCCAGGAACAGACCGGCGAGCAGGGGCGCCTGCGCTCAGGGACCAGGTTCTCCACCCGTCCTGCCTGTGCCGCCCCCCGCTCTGCAGGGGGTCGGGGGGGACACACACCCTGTGGGGCTGAGACTGTGCGTCAGCTCGCAGCTGGGGTGCCGGCACCGTCAGGGGAGGGGCCCCCCGAAACGCCCCTCCCTCCACAGCCTGCACCCGGGCTCACCGGGCAAAGTGCGGGCGCAGCGGTGGGTTCTGCTCCCGCGGGTCACCTTGCCGCCTCTGTGTGATTTAACGCGCTGCGCCCTCGGTGATGGGGGAGCAGATGGGGTTTTATTACCTGCGCGGCTGTGGAGCATCGTTAGCCAGAGGCAGCGATGGCGGTCACCGAAGGACGCGTGGGCAGCGTCGGCGCCAGCCTGGGAGGCTCCAGCTCTCCCACCGGGGCCGACATCCCGCAGGCCACGCGCCTGGGTCACGGTCGGCGTGGGGCAGCGTTGGGGCCCTCAGCAGGGGACTACCCCCGGGCACCCCATGGCGGCCCCTGCGCCCGCTTCTGAACTCGGAACAGCACCCTAAGCGGCTGTCCTTGGAGAGGTGGCCGTGGGCCCAGCGCCCATGTGGCCGAGCGACCTCAAATCTGATGCCCACCCAGCTACAAGACCCGGCCAGGCAAACGTCTGCCCACACCGCCTCCCCGACGCGCCCGTTTCCCGGCTGAGCACGGAGAACCCCGAAACACACGGCTTCTTCCTGCTGTCTCCACGACTTCCACGCTCCCTCCTCTGACTGCCGTAATGTCGCTAACAGCATGACGCAGGGAGGGTGGAGGTCTGTGCCGCTCCAGCTGGGCACTCCACGCCAGCACAGACCCCACCGTCCCCAGCACCGTCCACGGGCTCCCGGCCCTGCCCTCGTTCTGCCCCGGATTCCCAGGCTTCGTTTCTGTCTCTCCCTGCAGCTTGTGGCTCTGCCCTCAGGCAGAGAGCAGCCCGGGGGCCTTTGTCTCCTGCAGAAGCGGGTGAGGGCGCTCGTTGGAAGCCGCTGCCCGCTCCGCCTGCCCGAGCCGGGCACGCTCGGCCACGCGGGCACAGGCTGTCCACGCCGCCCTGGCTGCAGTCGCTTGCCTCACCGCCCTGGCGTCTGCGGGACCCGGAACCCCGAGCAGACAGGAGGTGCAGGCCAGGTCTTGGGGTCCTCTGCGGGAACTTGGCTTTTAAGATCTTCGTTCCCTGCCAACGACTCCCCCAACCCACCGAGCATCCCTGGGTGCCTTGATCTGCATTTTGACAGTTCCCCTAATTCCAAACTTGAAATTATAGACTTTCCCAGCTGCTTTTTAAATGCTACATTATAATTTTGAGGGCGCATCGTCCGTAATTACATTTAATAGACAGAGAATTGATTGAAACACTTAGCTGGAACAAAAAGCCCAGACCTAATTTTGTAAACACGTTATTGTACAGTAACCCCAATGAGTTTGTTCGTAAATCTCCTAATTAATTTTTAATTAAAAAGCTCAAAGATGCTATTGCACTTGTCGTTGTAAATGGCAGCCTCGCGCGAGTGGAAATGACGGAGCCAGGCAGACAAATCCCTCCCGCAAAATCTGCGTGAACGAGGAGAAGGGCGCTCAGGGCATGAGAGGGGGGCCGCGGCAGGCGCAGGCGTGGGCCTCTCCCCCAGCCCGCAGAGAGCGGGGTGCCGGAGCGCGTGTGCGCGACAGGCTGTCCAGACCTTTATTCAAACACATCCTTCTTCCAGCCTCCCCGTAGCCGGCTAAATATAGCGCGTGCCACGGAGGCAAATTATATCTAATACTTTCAGGAGCCAAAGAAGGCTTTGCTTCCTCCGGCAATAAACCTCTCTCTCCTGTTCAGCGCCATCGACTATGTGTGAGCCCGCCCCCACCTCTCCATTTCTTGTCTCCCGCCCGTGCGCCCGCCTTTGGGTGCCGCGGTAATTGAAATGCGACGCCCCCTGGGGACATGGGTGATGCCGCCAGAGGGAGTATTAATAGCACCCCAAACAGCAAGCGTCTCTTCCACTTGTCTCCGCCAGCAGAGGGGAGGGGCTTCGGCACCCTCCGGCCCTCTGCTGGGTGGGCTGCGGCCCGGCCGGCTGCCCCTTTCAGCAAGGAGACAGAGTTCCCTGCTGCCCCGGGGCTCTCGCACGGCAGGATTTACAAATGCTGCACAGAGCTGCGGGCTCGGAGCTGCCTCTCTCCCTGCCAGCTTCCCGTCCCCAGTACTGCCCGCGCCTCCTGGGCCAGGCGCCGAAGACCCGTCCGCTCAGGCGGCGATTCCCTCCAGGCCGGGTTTTGGACCTCGGCATATGGCCCGGCAGGCAGTCCTGGGGTGTCTGTGCACTGCACAGGCTAGCAGCGCCACCACCTTCTCACTGGGTGCTGGGAGCACCCCAGGATGGGCCTGGAATGTCTCATGTTCCCCTGGAGAGGGGCCGGCTCCCCATGGAAAACCACGACCTGGAGTGGACAAAGGTGGTCCCCCCGGGAGAACCAGCCTGACGGGAAGGGGGGCTGGGGAGGCAGTGCGTTGATGGAAGGGCCCCGGGGACCTCCGAGCTGTTTGGGCACCCCGGGCAGCCGTGCGCGTCTGCCCACTGGGGCCGCGGGTCCGCGCAAGTGTGCGAGCCCTCCGCGGCTGTTTGCAGAGGAAGCCAGGAGCACAGGGCCGGAGCGCCGGGGCAGATGTGCGGGGCTTTCCGGGCCCTGCGGCCTGCAGGAGGCACGTGCTACACAGAGCGGGCGAGCGCAGCCGTCCGCCCAAGCGCAGCCCCGGCCTCCCGTTGTCCCAGCAGGACTGAGAGGAGAGGCGCAGGACGCGGCCTCTCCAGTAGAGGTTAGCGCGGGCTCAGCTCCGGCAGGGGGCAGGCGGAGGCCCAGGCCAGCCGCCGCCGTGCCTCTGGTGTGTCCCCAGTGGGCAGACGCGCATGGCCGCCTGGGGTGCCCAAGCAGCTCGGAGGTCCCCAGGGCCCTTCCATCAACGCACTACCTCCCCAGCCCCCCTTCCCATCAGGCTGGTTCTCCCGGGGGGACCACCTTTGTCCACTCCAGGTCGTGGTTTTCCATGGGGGGTCGGCCCCTCTCCAGGGGAACACACACCAGAGGGTCGGCCGGAGCCGCTGCCCCCTCGGTGTTGCTCGGCAAGCGGTGGCACCCCGTGGACGCTGGGACCGGGCCTCTCCTCGGAAAGGGGCTGTTTGCTCCCAGCCAGGTCCCCAGACGGCCCCTCCAGCTGCGATGCCTCCCGGCTGGGACAGCTGAGCTGTGAACCCGCTTTACGGAGCACACGGAGGTGGGCGTCAGCGAGATACGAGGCTCCCACCGGAGGGTCCTCCTGGAGGCAGGGCCGGGCGCCGGTGGCCCTCGGCGGGCAGTGCCGAGACGCCTTGACGCAGGGCGTCGGCTGGGGGGCACGCGGGCTCCTCGGGGCCCTGCTGCTGCGCACCCGCCATCGGGCCTGCGGCCGTCACGTCCCCGCCGCGCTCCTGCATGCCCCTGATTTCGGGGCAGGAGAGACCCCCAGCCCCTCCGGGAGGACAACCGCGAGCAGGGGGCTGACTGTCGTGGACGGGCCTGGCCAGGGCGTGGGAGCGCCAGGCCGAGGACCTCCCACTGTGGCCGTCCGTCTTGGCCAGGCCTGGACGAGCAGGAAGCAGTGGGGCTGGCTCCCCGCCTCGCCCCTGCACGCTCCGCCCGCACGCCTCACACGCCAGCAGGCGGAGAGAGAAGCGCTGGCAGCTGCCCGCTGGGCCGCCCCATCGCTAATGAACGTCGGGAGCCCCACTGCTGACGCGCCCAGCCGCGACGGGCCGGAGCCCTGGAGCAGAGCTGCGCGGGGTGCGGGGCTGCGGCCTGGAGGTCCGTCAGGAGGCACAGCGGTGACTGCGCTGCCCCGGGAAGCTGCCCGCTGCCAGGGCGTGGCTGGGCTCCGGCTCCGGGGTCAGGAGACTCCGCTGAGGGCCTCTTGGAGCCCCGGGGGCTGGGGCCGGGCTCGGGACCCCTCTCCGAGGAGGGCTGGGTCTGCAGCGCAGAGCAGCCTCCTGGGCTCTCCGGGCAGGAGCGAACAGACTCGCGTCTGGGGAGCCGGTGGCCAGCTCCTCCTGGGGGGTTATGTTGCTTCTTTTCTGCTCACTTGGAAATTTGGAGAAAACATTTTGACATTTGCTGAGCATCCCAGTTTTCCCCGAGGAACCAGACTTGAGTGCATTAATTTTAGATGCGTATCCAAGAAACATCCATCTGATGTGAGATGGGGCGGGGAGCGGAGGGTGGCGAGGGAGAGGACGGTGATGTTTTGCTGTTGCCCCAACAAAGATCGTTTCTACCAAGGTGCCCAGGCAGGAGGGCAGGAGGCGGAGAAGGAGCCCAGGGGGTCCCCTTTCCCTCTGGGCTGTCTGCGGGGCGCAGGGAGGCTCTCTGGCCACCAGGGGTCGCTCGCCACACCTGCGTCATTTTCCATCCCTGGGTGCCAGCCTCCAAGGTCAGCAAGGCAGGTTACCTGCCGCAGGTAAGAGGCTGACACCTGCCCAGGTGAGGGCCCAGCCCATGGTGAAGACCTGATATTCAGGTTTGCTGTTTCGCACTCTGGAGGTCCTCAGAGGCCAGTCACGGCCTAAGTCCCCGAGGGCTCCTCTGAACCGCCCTCCACACAGGTCGATGGCCACGGGCGACGCCACACTCTGCCCAGTCTCACTCTGCGTGTGGCCGTCGCTGGCAGAGGCCCCTGCCCCGTAGCTGCCCCGACAGCAGCCGCTGAATTCCCACTGCAGCGACGGAGCAGGCAGGCCTGAGGCCTTAAAGTCTGCTGAGGCCCATCCCTGCCCCTGGGAGCTGCAGGATTCGCGTTATTTCATGGGAGCGTCTGCCATTAGTCAGTTTTTAATATGCGCTTTTAAACATTTATTTCACCAAAGACTCTTCCTATCTCTACGTCTTAGAGAGTCATGGCTAGTTTTGAGAATGACTATCAGGAAGAAAAACCGTCGTCAGCTCCAGCCGTCTTCTTTTATTCAGACCGCTCTGTGAGAGAGTTTGCGACGTCACAGTCGACGCGGAATCGTTCCGGCTGAAAGGTGAGGCCTTGCCCCCCGACCCCACACACCCGCCTCCACCCCGGGCCCTGGCAGGGTCCGGCTGCGTGTCCGGGAAAGCAGGGACGTCACTTTGTCACTAGAAAAGAAGTGGCTTTAGTAAGGTATTTTAGAATTTAGTGAAGTCCCCCAGAAAGCCAGTAATAAAGCAAGAGAAGGAACCTGGACAAAATCACAGGGGCGCCGCGACCACGGACGAGTGTACCCTACAGGGCCCGACACGGCCCCGCGGGGCTGTCGCCGCTGCCCGGGGCTGCAGGCACACGTGCAGGAAGCTCCGTGCAGCAGAGAAGCGCTGAGCAGCACATCACGTGGGGCAGAGGCTGGAGACAGGAGAAGAAAATGCAGCGTGAGCAGGAAGCAAGTAAAGGCGCGGGGGTGGCGGCTTCTCTGCTCCTGCGCCGGCTCCGCCTTCGGTGAGGCCAGTTCACAAGGAAGCGCTTCGTGGGGCTTCCGAGAGAACCCTGGGGACACCACATGCTCCGGGCTAAGGGCAAAAACGGGGTGCTGCTGAACAGTCGGGAAGGGCGCAACCCCAGGGCCGCCCACACTGGGGTGCCACCCCCAGGGCCGCCCACCCCAGGGTACCACCCCCAGGGCCGCCCACCCCGGGGTGCCACCCCCAAGGCCACCCACCCCGGGGTGCCACCCCCAGGGCCACCTGAGGTATAGGAGGGTGTTGAAAAGAGCGTGTTTCCCACCGTGCCCTCTGGCCAGGGGCCTGGAGAGACAACGAGAGCTGGTCCAGATCCAGCCCAGCACCCCGCGCTCCCTCCCCGCGCTCTGAGACAGTTGGCTCTGAACGAGGCCACAGCATATTTATCTCCCAAATCAAATCGATGGGTGGGGGTGGAGAAGCAAAACGAGCAGGAACATCGCAATTACGAGTCAGGTGAACCCACACGGAGCTGGCAAAAATAGATTCGCTCTGGGGTTCATTTTTGTGGCTGCAGAAAATCTTCATTACTTCTGTGTCCAAGGTCCGGTGGTTTCCAGAAGGTTTCTGAGGTGGGGGGACACGCCTGGGCTTCTCCTCTGGAGCGCCAGAGCCCGTGCAGCTGGGTCTGCCCAGCCCTGCAGCTCTGCGGGCCTCACCCCTGCCCAGGGCCGCCCCTGACACCGTCTAGAACCTTCCTCAGCCCTGACCCTGCCGGTCCTCAGCGCCTCCCTTCCTCCGGGAGGAGCCACTGGCCAGCGTGGGTGGGCGCGAGCTGGGCCTGGCCACGCAGAGCCCCGTGTGCTGCCACCGCGGGAGCCGTGCCCGGACGCCCTGCCTCGCGGCCGGCGCCCGGAGGCCTGGGTCGGGCGAGGGAGAGGGGCGTGGCTGGCAGGCGCCTCGGAGCAGGGGCGGGCCCTTGGCCGCTGAGGTCCCTCAGGAGCACGGCCAGGCCTCGCTGACCGGGGCCGGGGCGCCGAGGGTGTGCGGCCAGACCCCACCATGACGCCGAGACAGCACAGGACCGGCAGCGTCGCTTCGGGGAGAGAAACAGCCCACCACCCCCTTTCCGGACGCAATGGGGCACGAGACGCGGGGTGTCGGGGCTCCCCAGGGGGCTAGGGACTGCGGCCAAACCCACCCCAGACACGCGAGAAGGTCCGATGGCCACGTTTCGGCCATATTAAACCGGCCAGTGACCTCGAGCGTGGCTGTCACGGCTGGATCCCGGCGCTTCTCTGGCCCGGATGGAGTGGGTGAGACGTGGGTGGTGCCGTGCCCGGGCGGGGCTGCGGGGTCCTCATGCTTCTGGCTGCTGGGCAGCCCGGTGGCCTTTGGGATCCCCCTCACGCCGCACTGGGAAGACTCAGCGGCCAGCCCCAGGACGGCCCTCCTCCCCCTGCAGCCCCAGACCCGGGGCGGCTCGGGATGAGAGGGCGGGTCAGGGGAGGCGGGCAGAAGCCCCAGCCTCCCACCCCACGTCCCTGCCGTGAAGCCGTCTCAGGGCCCACCAGGCTCAGGGAGGCACGGGACCGGCACCTGGTGGGGCCGAGTTCTGGGAGATCGGGGGCTGTGTCTGGGGCTGCCCCAGCCCCGCTGCTGCTGAGCCTCTCGCCCGCGCGGCCCCAGCCCGTCCCTCCGGTACCGTTCAGGCCCAGGCCCCGGCCCCGGCTCTCTGTCCGATTTACACTTGAGCGGCAGCTTCTGAACATCTCGCCCCAGGTGGGAGCTGACTTCCTCATCCGTTCGGGGCATCTTGGGTCTGTGGCTGGGGCTAGGGGGCGGCCTCTGGGCAGGGAGGGATGAGGAAGGGGGTTCTGTCTGCTCACGCCTTGCCCTCACTGGGGATGTGTCCCCATTCCCAAATGCGCGTGAGGACACGGGGGGCTGGTGTTGTAGAGTTAGGGGACGGGGCGAAGGATGGGGATGCACTGGGAAACTCAGCTTCAATTGCCCGGGCCCTCACCCCACCCGTGGGTGCAGCGTGAGGGCTGTGGCGTCTTCTAAGTCTCTGGGCACAGGGTGGACCTGGCCAACTTTCTAGCAAGACCCCTCCATGCCCACCTGGACCCCGCCCCATCCTGGTGGGCGCCACGGCCTCCTGCCCGCGTGGGAGGCCCCCCGAGGAGTGCTGGGGGCACCCCCCTCGTCCCAATTCAGACTTGCTCCTGTTTCAGTGCCAGGCGGTCTGCACGGTCACGCAGAGGGGACCACCGCCCCGAGGCCCAGGGCCAGGGGCTCCGGGTGCTGCTCGGGGCGTCCGGTCCCCGCCGCCGGCCTCAGCCAGGTCCCTGGAAGCAGGGGAGCCCCAGCCTGGAAGGACGCGGCCCAGGCCCGCCTCGCGGGGGCCCCTCTCTGCGCAGCCCTGTCCGGTCTCAGCTCTGCCGCGGTCGCACTGCACGAGATGCTGCCGGCGCCCGTACGCGAGCCGAGCGGTCTGCACACTGCTGTCGCTGCCCTGGCGGTCACTGCTGTGACCGGCGCTTCGCTGCGGGACGTCCACTGCGACAGCCCCAGGAGCCGCGAGCCAAGCGTCGTGGGGCCCAGGAGCAGTCCCCCTAATCTCTGCCGAACGCGTAGGTAAGCGCCTCTGTCCAAAGCACAAAAGGCTTCAGAAGTCATAACAAAGATAAATAACTGCAATCAAATTTCAGCTCCAGCAGTTTTCCATTTATATTTTCTCATTGAATCATGCAGTCCGCGGCGCTCGGCGTCGGCTGCCCTGAGCGCTGTAGCCAGGCATCCTGGGCCAGGACGCTGGGGCGCGGCCGCCGGGCCAGCGCCTCCGAACTGCCCGGGGGTGGTGCTGCAGCTCCAGGAGGTCCTCCCCTCTCCGCCTCATGAGTAAGACAAGAGATAAACCGCAGCAGGGCTTGCTGGGCCCCTCCCCGCCCCTCACCAGGGGACTTTTCTCAGCAGGGCACGGCCGCCCATTCCCACGGGCCACGCGGGTGGGTGCCTGGGGCACACGGCATCCCGGAGTAGAGGGGTCCCCCTGCTGAGCATCGTTCTGGGTTGGGGAAAAGAGACATAGCTGGGACTCCCTCTCACGCTGGAGCGGTTCCGGGGCGGGTCCCGAGTGTGGCTGTGACCGCTGCCTGGCAACAGCGGCCTGAGTGTGGCCAGCAGAGGCGCCCCTGGGCTCTGCAGAGCCCCCCACAAGCCGCACCAGCGACCCTGTGGCTTTATAGCAGAGGCAGAGAGCTCTGCTCCCTCTGCCGCGTTCTGCCAGAGCTGGGTCCCTCTGAGCTGGGTCCCTCCAGAGCTGGGCCCCTCCGAGCTGGGCCCCTCCGAGCTGGGCCCCTCCGAGCTGGGCCCCTCCGAGCTGGGCCCCTCCGAGCTGGGTCCCTCTGAGCTGGGTCCCTCCAGAGCTGGGCCCCTCCGAGCTGGGCCCCTCTGAGCTGGGCCCCTCCGAGCTGGGTCCCTCCGAGCTGGGCCCCTCCGAGC